>NW_027020174.1:12826316-12842670 GCF_013076305.1 Rhopilema esculentum | reverse complement strand
CCTAAATTAATAGGCTTCTGGATGAGGCAACTCGTCATAAATAGAATAGCTGGTCGAAGGAGTAGTCTTTTATGATTCTGGTAAGATCTTATGATCTCAAGTAATGTGGCCTATCATATTCCTAAATTAATAGGCTTCTGGATGAGGCAACTCGTCATAAATAGAATAGCTGGTCGAAGGAGTAGTCTTTTATGATTCTGGTAAGATCTTATGATCTCAAGTAATGTGGCCTATCATATTCCTAAATTAATAGGCTTCTGGATGAGGAAACTCGTCATAAATAGAATAGCTGGTCGAAGGGGTAGTTTTCAATCATTCGGGGAAGATGGTAGGATCTCAAGTAATGTGGCCTACCAAATTCCTAAATTAATAGGCTTCTGGATGAGGCAACTCGTCTTAAATAGAATAGTTGTTCGAAGGGGTAGTCTTCAATCATTCTGGGAAGATGGTATGATCTCAAGTAATGTGGCCTACCAAATTCCTAAATTAATAGGCTTCTGGAAGAGGCAAATCGTCATAAATATAATAGCTGGTCGAAGGGGTAGTCTTCAATCATTCTGGGAAGATGGTATGCTCTCAAGTAATGTGGCCTATCAAATTCCTAAATTAATAGGCTTCTGGATGAGGCAACTCGTCATAAATAGAATAGCTGGTCGAAGGGGTAGTCTTCTATGATTCTGGTAAGATCTTATGATCTCAAGTAATGTGGCCTATCACTAGTAATGTGGCATATCAAATTCCTAAATTAATAGGCTTCTGGATGAGGCAACTCGTCAAAAATAGAATAGCTGATCGAAGGGGTAGTCTTCTAGGATTCTGGGAAGATGGTATGATCTCAAGTAATGTGGCTGATCAAAATCCTAAATAATTAGGCTTCTGGATGAGGCAACTCGTCATAAATAGAATAGCTGGTCGAAGGAGTAGTCTTCTATGATTCTGGTAAGATCTTATGATCTCAAGTAATGTGGCCTATCATATTCCTAAATTAATAGGCTTCTGGATGAGGCAACTCGTCTTAAATAGAATAGCTGGTCGAAAGGGTAGTTTTCAATCATTCTGGGAAGATGGTATGATCTCAAGTAATGTGGCCTAACAAATTCCTAAATTAATAGGCTTCTTGATGGGGAACTCGTCATAAATAGAATAGCTGGTCGAAGGAGTAGTATTCTATGAATCTGGGAAGCTGGTGTCATCACTAGTAATGTGGCATATCAAATTCCCAAATTAATAGGCTTCTGGATGAGGCACCTCGTCAAAAATAGAATAGCTGATCGAAGGGGTAGTCTTCTAGGATTCTGGGAAGATGGAATGATCTCAAGTAATGTGGCTGATCAAAATCCTAAATTAATAGGCTTCTGGATGAGGCAACTCGTCATAAATAGAATAGCTGGTCGAAGGAGTAGTCTTCTATGATTCTAGGAAGATCTTATGATCTCAAGTAATGTGGCTGATCAAGTTCCTAAATTAATAGGTTTCTGGATGAGGCAACTCGTCTTAAATAGAATAGCTGGTCGAAGGGGTAGTCTTCTATGATTCTGGGAAGATGGTATGATCTCAAGTAATGTGGCCGATCAAAATCCTAAATAAATAGGTTTCTGGATGAGGCAACTCGTCTTAAATAGAATAGCTGGTCGAAGGAGTAGTCTTCTATGATTCTGGTAAGATCTTATGATCTTAAGTAATGTGGCCTATCAAATTCCTAAATTAATAGGCTTCTGGATGACGCAACTCATCATAAATAGAATAGCTGGTCGAAGGGGTAGTCTTCTATGATTCTGGGAAGATGGTATGATTTCAAGTAATGTGGCCTATCAAATTCCTAAATTAATAGGCTTCTGGATGACGCAACTCATCATAAATAGAATAGCTTCTCGAAGGGGTAGTCTTCTATGATTCTGGGAAGATGGTATGATTTCAAGTAATGTGGCCTATCAAATTCCAAAATTAATAGGCTTCTGGATGAGGCAACTCGTCTTAAATAGAACAGCTGGTCAAAGGGGTAGTCTTTTATGATTCTGGTAAGATCTTATGATCTCAAGTAATGTGGCCTATCAAATTCCTAAATTAATAGGCTTCTGGATGAGGCAACTCGTCATAAATATAATAGCTGGTCGAAGGGGTAGTCTTCAATCATTCTGGGAAGATGGTATACTCTCAAGTAATGTGGCCTATCAAATTCCTAAATAAATAGGCTTCTGGATGAGACAACTCGTCATAAATAGAATAGCTGGTCGAAGGGGTAGTCTTCTATGATTCTGGTAAGATCTTATGATCTCAAGTAATGTGGCCTATCATATTCCTAAATTAATAGGCTTCTTGATGAGGCAACTCGTATTAAATAGAATAGCTGGTCGAAGGGGTAGTTTTCAATCATTCTGGGAAGATGGTATGATCTCAAGTAATGTGGCCTAACAAATTCCTAAAATAATAGGCTTCTGGATGAGGCAACTCGTCATAAATAGAATAGCTGGTCGAAGGAGTAGTCTTCTATGATTCTGGGAAGATGGTATGATCTCAAGTAATGTGGCCTATCAAATTCCTAAAATAATGGGCTTTTGGATGAGGCAACTCGTCTTAAATATAATAGCTGGTCGAAGGGGTAGTCTTCTATGATTCTGGGAAGATGGTATGATCTCAAGTAATGTGGCCTATCAAATTCCTAAAATAATGGGCTTTTGGATGAGGCAACTCGTCTTAAATATAATAGCTGGTCGAAGGGGTAGTCTTCTATGATTCTAGGAAGATGGTATGATCTCAAGTAATGTGGCCTACCAAATTCCTAAATTAATAGGCTTCTGGAAGAGGGAACTCGTCATAAATATAATAGCTGGTCGAAGGGGTAGTCATCAATCATTCTGGGAAGATGGTATGCTCTCAAGTAATGTGGCCTATCAAATTCCTAAATTAATAGGCTTCTGGATGAGGCAACTCGTCATAAATAGAATAGCTGGTCGAAGGGGTAGTCTTCTATGATTCTGGTAAGATCTTATGATCTCAAGTAATGTGGCCTATCACTAGTAATGTGGCATATCAAATTCCTAAATTAATTGGCTTCTGGATGAAGCACCTCGTCAAAAATAGAATAGCTGATCGAAGGGGTAGTCTTCTAGGATTCTGGGAAGATGGAATGATCTCAAGTAATGTGGCTGATCAAAATCTTAAATTAATAGGCTTCTGGATGAGGCAACTCGTCATAAATAGAATAGCTGGTTGAAGGAGTAGTCTTCTATGATTCTGGTAAGATCTTATGATCTCAAGTAATGTGGCCTATCATATTCCTAAATTAATAGGCTTCTGGATGAGGCAACTCGTATTAAATAGAATAGCTGGTCGAAGGGGTAGTCTTCTATGATTCTGGTAAGATCTTATGATCTCAAGTAATGTGGCCTATCATATTCCTAAATTAATAGGCTTCTGGATGAGGCAACTCGTATTAAATAGAATAGCTGGTCGAAGGGGTAGTTTTCAATCATTCTGGGAAGATGGTATGATCTCAAGTAATGTGGCCTAACAAATTCCTAAATTAATAGGCTTCTGGATGAGGCAACTCGTCATAAATAGAATAGCTGGTCGAAGAGGGAAGTCTTCTATGATTCTGGGAAGATGGTATGATCTCAAGTAATGTGGCCTATCAAATTCCTAAATTAATAGGCTTCTGGATGAGGCAACTCGTCTTAAATACAATAGCTGGTCGAAGGGGTAGTCTTCTATGATTCTGGTAAGATCTTATGATCTCAAGTAATGTGGCCTATCAAATTCCTAAATTAATAGGCTTCTGGATGACGCAACTCATCATAAATAGAATAGCTGGTCGAAGGGGTAGTCTTCTATGATTCTGGGAAGATGGTATGATTTCAAGTAATGTGGCCTATCAAATTCCAAAATTAATAGGCTTCTGGATGAGGCAACTCGTCATAAATAGAATAGCTGGTCGAAGGGGTAGTCTTCAATCATTCTGGGAAGATGGTATGATCTCAAGTAATGTGGCCTAACAAATTCCTAAATTAATAGGCTTCTGGATGAGGCAACTCGTCATAAATAGAATAGCTGGTCGAAGAGGGAAGTCTTCTATGATTCTGGGAAGATGGTATGATCTCAAGTAATGTGGCCTATCAAATTCCTAAATTAATAGGCTTCTGGATGAGGCAACTCGTCATAAATAGAATAGCTGGTCGAAGGGGTAGTCTTCTATGATTCTGGTAAGATCTTATGATCTCAAGTAATGTGGCCTATCAAATTCCTAAATTAATAGGCTTCTGGATGACGC
This sequence comes from Rhopilema esculentum, assembly GCF_013076305.1. Next base: position 12,838,403 of record NW_027020174.1, on the reverse strand, counting down.
AACTCATCATAAATAGAATAGCTGGTCGAAGGGGTAGTCTTCTATGATTCTGGGAAGATGGTATGATTTCAAGTAATGTGGCCTATCAAATTCCAAAATTAATAGGCTTTTGGATGAGGCAACTCGTCATAAATAGAATAGCTGGTCGAAGGGGTAGTCTTCAATCATTCTGGGAAGAAGGTATGATCTCAAGTAATGTGGCCTACCAAATTCCTAAATTAATAGGCTTCTGGAAGAGGCAACTCGTCATAAATATAATAGCTGGTCGAAGGGGTAGTCTTCAATCATTCTGGGAAGATGGTATACTCTCAAGTAATGTGGCCTATCAAATTCCTAAATAAATAGGCTTCTGGATGAGACAACTCGTCATAAATAGAATAGCTGGTCGAAGGGGTAGTCTTCTATGATTCTGGTAAGATCTTATGATCTCAAGTAATGTGGCCTATCACTAGTAATGTGGCATATCAAATTCCTAAATTAATAGGCTTCTGGATGAGGCAACTCGTCATAAATAGAATAGCTGGTCGAAGGAGTAGTCTTCTATGATTCTGGGAAGATGGCATGATCTCAAGTAATGTGGCCTATAAAATTCCTAAATTAATAGGCTTCTCGATGAGGCAACTCGTCTTAAACAAAATAGCTGGTCGAAGGGGTAGTCTTCTATGATTCTGGGAAGATGGTATGATCTCAAGTAATGTGGCATATCAAATTTCTAAATTAATAGGCTTCTTGATGAGGCAACTCGTATTAAATAGAATAGCTGGTCGAAGGGGTAGTTTTCAATCATTCTGGGAAGATGGTATGATCTCAAGTAATGTGGCCTAACAAATTCCTAAAATAATAGGCTTCTGGATGAGGCAACTCGTCATAAATAGAATAGCTGGTCGAAGGAGTAGTCTTCTATGATTCTGGGAAGATGGTATGATCTCAAGTAATGTGGCCTATCAAATTCCTAAAATAATGGGCTTTTGGATGAGGCAACTCGTCTTAAATATAATAGCTGGTCGAAGGGGTAGTCTTCTATGATTCTGGGAAGATGGTATGATCTCAAGTAATGTGGCCTATCATATTCCTAAATTAATAGGATTCTGGATGAGGCAACTCGTCATAAATAGAATAGCTGGTCGAAGGAGTAGTCTTCTATGATTCTGGGAAGATGGCATGATCTCAAGTAATGTGGCCTATAAAATTCCTAAATTAATAGGCTTCTCGATGAGGCAACTCGTCTTAAACAAAATAGCTGGTCGAAGGGGTAGTCTTCTATGATTCTGAGAAGATGGTATGATCTCAAGTAATGTGGCCTATCATATTCCTAAATTAATAGGCTTCTGGATGAGGCAACTCGTCATAAATAGAATAGCTGGTCGAAGGAGTAGTCTTTTATGATTCTGGTAAGATCTTATGATCTCAAGTAATGTGGCCTATCATATTCCTAAATTAATAGGCTTCTGGATGAGGCAACTCGTCATAAATAGAATAGCTGGTCGAAGGGGTAGTTTTCAATCATTCTGGGAAGATTGTATGATCTCAAGTAATGTGGCCTACCAAATTCCTAAATTAATAGGCTTCTGGATGAGGCAACTCGTCTTAAATAGAATAGTTGTTCGAAGGGGTAGTCTTCAATCATTCTGAGAAGATGGTATGATCTCAAGTAATGTGGCCTACCAAATTCCTAAATTAATAGGCTTCTGGAAGAGGCAACTCGTCATAAATATAATAGCTGGTCGAAGGGGTAGTCATCAATCATTCTGGGAAGATGGTATGCTCTCAAGTAATGTGGCCTATCAAATTCCTAAATTAATAGGCTTCTGGATGAGGCAACTCGTCATAAATAGAATAGCTGGTCGAAGGGGTAGTCTTCTATGATTCTGGTAAGATCTTATGATCTCAAGTAATGTGGCCTATCACTAGTAATGTGGCATATCAAATTCCTAAATTAATAGGCTTCTGGATGAAGCACCTCGTCAAAAATAGAATAGCTGATCGAAGGGGTAGTCTTCTAGGATTCTGAGAAGATGGTATGATCTCAAGTAATGTGGCTGATCAAAATCCTAAATAATTAGGCTTCTGGATGAGGCAACTCGTCATAAATAGAATAGCTGGTCGAAGGAGTAGTCTTCTATGATTCTGGTAAGATCTTATGATCTCAAGTAATGTGGCCTATCATATTCCTAAATTAATAGGCTTCTGGATGAGGCAACTCGTATTAAATAGAATAGCTGGTCGAAGGGGTAGTTTTCAATCATTCTGGGAAGATGGTATGATCTCAAGTAATGTGGCCTAACAAATTCCTAAATTAATAGGCTTCTTGATGGGGAACTCGTCATAAATAGAATAGCTGGTCGAAGGAGTAGTATTCTATGAATCTGGGAAGCTGGTGTCATCACTAGTAATGTGGCATATCAAATTCCCAAATTAATAGGCTTCTGGATGAGGCACCTCGTCAAAAATAGAATAGCTGATCGAAGGGGTAGTCTTCTAGGATTCTGGGAAGATGGAATGATCTCAAGTAATGTGGCTGATCAAAATCCTAAATTAATAGGCTTCTCGATGAGGCAACTCGTCATAAATAGAATAGCTGGTCGAAGGAGTAGTCTTCTATGATTCTGGTCAGATCTTATGATCTCAAGTAATGTGGCATATCATATTCCTAAATTAATAGGCTTCTGGATGAGGCAACTCGTATTAAATAGAATAGCTGGTCGAAGGGGTAGTTTTCAATCATTCTGGGAAGATGGTATGATCTCAAGTAATATGGCCTAACAAATTCCTAAATTAATAGGCTTCTGGATGAGGCAACTCGTCATAAATAGAATAGCTGGTCGAAGGGGTAGTCTTCTATGATTCTGGGAAGATGGTATGATCTCAAGTAATGTGGCCTATCAAATTCCTAAATTAATAGGCTTCTGGATGAGGGAACTCGTCATAAATAGAATAGCTGGTCGAAGGGGTAGTCTTCTATGATTCTAGGAAGATCTTATGATCTCAAGTAATGTGGCCTATCAAATTCCTAAATTAATAGGCTTCTGGATGAGGCAACTCGTCTTAAATAGAACAGCTGGTCGAAGGGGTAGTCTTTTATGATTCTGGTAAGACCTTATGATCTCAAGTAATGTGGCCTATCAAATTCCTAAATTAATAGGCTTTGGATGAGGCACTGTCTTAAATACAATAGCTGGTCGAAGGGGTAGTCTTCTATGATTCTGGTAAGATCTTATGATCTCAAGTAATGTGGCATATCAAATTCCTAAATTAATAGGCTTCTTGATGAGGCAACTCGTCATAAATAGAATAGCTGGTCGAAAGAGTAGTCTTCTATGATTCTGGGAAGATGGTATAATCTCAAGTAATGTGGCATATCAAATTCCTAAATTAATAGGCTTCTCGATGAGGCAACTCGTCATAAATAGAATAGCTGGTCGAAGGAGTAGTCTTCTATGATTCTGGGAAGATGGTATGATCTCAAGTAATGTGGCCTATAAAATTCCTAAATTAATAGGCTTCTCGATGAGGCAACTCGTCATAAATAGAATAGCTGGTCGAAGGGGTAGTCTTCTATGATTCTGGGAAGATGGTATGATCTCAAGTAATGTGGCCTATAAAATTCCTAAATTAATAGGCTTCTCGATGAGGCAACTCGTCATAAATAGAATAGCTGGTCGAAGGGGTAGTCTTCTATGATTCTGGGAAGATGGTATGATCTCAAGTAATGTGGCCTATAAAATTCCTAAATTAATAGGCTTCTCGATGAGGCAACTCGTCTTAAACAAAATAGCTGGTCGAAGGGGTAGTCTTCTATGATTCTGGGAAGATGGTGTGATCTCAAGTAATGTGGCCCATCATATTCCTAAATTAAAAGGGTTCTCGATGAGGCAACTCGTCTTAAACAAAATAGCTGGTCGAAAGAGTAGTCTTCTATGATTCTGGGAAGATGGTATGATCTGAAGTAATGTGGCATATCAAATTCCTAAATTAATAGGCTTCTCGATGAGGCAACTCGTCTTAAACAAAATAGCTGGTCGAAGGGGTAGTCTTCTATGATTCTGGTAAGATCTTATGATCTCAAGTAATGTGGCCTATCATATTCCTAAATTAATAGGCTTCTGGATGAGGCAACTCGTATTAAATAGAATAGCTGGTCGAAGGGGTAGTTTTCAATCATTCTGGGAAGATGGTATGATCTCAAGTAATGTGGCCTAACAAATTCCTAAAATAATAGGCTTCTGGATGAGGCAACTCGTCATAAATAGAATAGCTGGTCGAAGGAGTAGTCTTCTATGATTCTGGGAAGATGGTATGATCTCAAGTAATGTGGCCTATCAAATTCCTAAAATAATGGGCTTTTGGATGAGGCAACTCGTCTTAAATATAATAGCTGGTCGAAGGGGTAGTCTTCTATGATTCTGGGAAGATGGTATGATCTCAAGTAATGTGGCCTATCAAATTCCTAAAATAATGGGCTTTTGGATGAGGCAACTCGTCTTAAATATAATAGCTGGTCGAAGGGGTAGTCTTCTATGATTCTGGGAAGATGGTATGATCTCAAGTAATGTGGCCTATCATATACCTAAATTAATAGGCTTCTGGATGAGGCAACTCGTCATAAATAGAATAGCTGGTCGAAGGAGTAGTCTTCTATGATTCTGGGAAAATGGCATGATCTCAAGTAATGTGGCCTATAAAATTCCTAAATTAATAGGCTTCTCGATGAGGCAACTCGTCTTAAACAAAATAGCTGGTCGAAGGGGTAGTCTTCTATGATTCTGGGAAGATGGTATGATCTCAAGTAATGTGGCCTATCAAATTCCTAAATTAATAGGCTTCTGGATGAGGCAACTCGTCTTAAATATAATAGCTGGTCGAAGGGGTAGTCTTCTATGATTCTGGGAAGATGGTATGATCTCAAGTAATGTGGCCTATCATATTCCTAAATTAATAGGCTTCTGGATGAGGCAACTCGTCATAAATAGAATAGCTGGTCGAAGGAGTAGTCTTCTATGATTCTGGGAAGATGGCATGATCTCAAGTAATGTGGCCTATAAAATTCCTAAATTAATAGGCTTCTCGATGAGGCAACTCGTCTTAAACAAAATAGCTGGTCGAAGGGGTAGTCTTCTATGATTCTGGGAAGATGGTATGATCTCAAGTAATGTGGCCTATCATATTCCTAAATTAATAGGCTTCTGGATGAGGCAACTCGTCATAAATAGAATAGCTGGTCGAAGGAGTAGTCTTCTATGATTCTGGGAAGATGGCATGATCTCAAGTAATGTGGCCTATAAAATTCCTAAATTAATAGGCTTCTCGATGAGGCAACTCGTCTTAAACAAAATAGCTGGTCGAAGGGGTAGTCTTCTATGATTCTGGGAAGATGGTATGATCTCAAGTAATGTGGCCTATCATATTCCTAAATTAATAGGCTTCTGGATGAGGCAACTCGTCATAAATAGAATAGCTGGTCGAAGGAGTAGTCTTCTATGATTCTGGGAAGATGGCATGATCTCAAGTAATGTGGCATATAAAATTCCTAAATTAATAGGCTTCTCGATGAGGCAACTCGTCTTAAACAAAATAGCTGGTCGAAGGGGTAGTCTTCTATGATTCTGGGAAGATGGTATGATCTCAAGTAATGTGGCCTATCATATTCCTAAATTAATAGGCTTCTGGATGAGGCAACTCGTCATAAATAGAATAGCTGGTCGAAGGAGTAGTCTTTTATGATTCTGGTAAGATCTTATGATCTCAAGTAATGTGGCCTATCATATTCCTAAATTAATAGGCTTCTGGATGAGGAAACTCGTCATAAATAGAATAGCTGGTCGAAGGGGTAGTTTTCAATCATTCTGGGAAGATGGTATGATCTCAAGTAATGTGGCCTACCAAATTCCTAAATTAATAGGCTTCTGGATGAGGCAACTCGTCTTAAATAGAATAGTTGTTCGAAGGGGTAGTCTTCAATCATTCTGGGAAGATGGTATGATCTCAAGTAATGTGGCCTACCAAATTCCTAAATTAATAGGCTTCTGGAAGAGGCAAATCGTCATAAATATAATAGCTGGTCGAAGGGGTAGTCTTCAATCATTCTGGGAAGATGGTATGCTCTCAAGTAATGTGGCCTATCAAATTCCTAAATTAATAGGCTTCTGGATGAGGCAACTCGTCATAAATAGAATAGCTGGTCGAAGGGGTAGTCTTCTATGATTCTGGTAAGATCTTATGATCTCAAGTAATGTGGCCTATCACTAGTAATGTGGCATATCAAATTCCTAAATTAATAGGCTTCTGGATGAAGCACCTCGTCAAAAATAGAATAGCTGATCGAAGGGGTAGTCTTCTAGGATTCTGAGAAGATGGTATGATCTCAAGTAATGTGGCTGATCAAAATCCTAAATAATTAGGCTTCTGGATGAGGCAACTCGTCATAAATAGAATAGCTGGTCGAAGGAGTAGTCTTCTATGATTCTGGTAAGATCTTATGATCTCAAGTAATGTGGCCTATCATATTCCTAAATTAATAGGCTTCTGGATGAGGCAACTCGTATTAAATAGAATAGCTGGTCGAAGGGGTAGTTTTCAATCATTCTGGGAAGATGGTATGATCTCAAGTAATGTGGCCTAACAAATTCCTAAATTAATAGGCTTCTTGATGGGGAACTCGTCATAAATAGAATAGCTGGTCGAAGGAGTAGTATTCTATGAATCTGGGAAGCTGGTGTCATCACTAGTAATGTGGCATATCAAATTCCCAAATTAATAGGCTTCTGGATGAGGCACCTCGTCAAAAATAGAATAGCTGATCGAAGGGGTAGTCTTCTAGGATTCTGGGAAGATGGAATGATCTCAAGTAATGTGGCTGATCAAAATCCTAAATTAATAGGCTTCTCGATGAGGCAACTCGTCATAAATAGAATAGCTGGTCGAAGGAGTAGTCTTCTATGATTCTGGTCAGATCTTATGATCTCAAGTAATGTGGCATATCATATTCCTAAATTAATAGGCTTCTGGATGAGGCAACTCGTATTAAATAGAATAGCTGGTCGAAGGGGTAGTTTTCAATCATTCTGGGAAGATGGTATGATCTCAAGTAATATGGCCTAACAAATTCCTAAATTAATAGGCTTCTGGATGAGGCAACTCGTCATAAATAGAATAGCTGGTCGAAGGGGTAGTCTTCTATGATTCTGGGAAGATGGTATGATCTCAAGTAATGTGGCCTATCAAATTCCTAAATTAATAGGCTTCTGGATGAGGGAACTCGTCATAAATAGAATAGCTGGTCGAAGGGGTAGTCTTCTATGATTCTAGGAAGATCTTATGATCTCAAGTAATGTGGCTGATCAAGTTCCTAAATTAATAGGTTTCTGGATGAGGCAACTCGTCTTAAATAGAATAGCTGGTCGAAGGGGTAATCTTCTATGATTCTGGGAAGATGGTATGATCTCAAGTAATGTGGCTGATCAAAATCCTAAATAAATAGGTTTCTGGATGAGGCAACTCGTCTTAAATAGAATAGCTGGTCGAAGGAGTAGTCTTCTATGATTCTGGTAAGATCTTATGATCTTAAGTAATGTGGCCTATCAAATTCCTAAATTAATAGGCTTCTGGATGACGCAACTCATCATAAATAGAATAGCTGGTCGAAGGGGTAGTCTTCTATGATTCTGGGAAGATGGTATGATTTCAAGTAATGTGGCCTATCAAATTCCAAAATTAATAGGCTTCTGGATGAGGCAACTCGTCTTAAATAGAACAGCTGGTCGAAGGGGTAGTCTTTTATGATTCTGGTAAGATCTTATGATCTCAAGTAATGTGGCCTATCATATTCCTAAATTAATAGGCTTCTGGATGAGGCAACTCGTCTTAAATAAAATAGCTGGTCGAAGGGGTAGTTTTCAATCATTCTGGGAAGATGGTATGATCTCAAGTAATGTGGCCTAACAAATTCCTAAATTAATAGGCTTCTTGATGGGGAACTCGTCATAAATAGAATAGCTGGTCGAAGGAGTAGTATTCTATGAATCTGGGAAGCTGGTGTCATCACTAGTAATGTGGCATATCAAATTCCCAAATTAATAGGCTTCTGGATGAGGCACCTCGTCAAAAATAGAATAGCTGATCGAAGGGGTAGTCTTCTAGGATTCTGGGAAGATGGAATGATCTCAAGTAATGTGGCTGATCAAAATCCTAAATTAATAGGCTTCTGGATGAGGCAACTCGTCATAAATAGAATAGCTGGTCGAAGGAGTAGTCTTCTATGATTCTAGGAAGATCTTATGATCTCAAGTAATGTGGCTGATCAAGTTCCTAAATTAATAGGTTTCTGGATGAGGCAACTCGTCTTAAATAGAATAGCTGGTCGAAGGGGTAGTCTTCTATGATTCTGGGAAGATGGTATGATCTCAAGTAATGTGGCCGATCAAAATCCTAAATAAATAGGTTTCTGGATGAGGCAACTCGTCTTAAATAGAATAGCTGGTCGAAGGAGTAGTCTTCTATGATTCTGGTAAGATCTTATGATCTTAAGTAATGTGGCCTATCAAATTCCTAAATTAATAGGCTTCTGGATGACGCAACTCATCATAAATAGAATAGCTGGTCGAAGGGGTAGTCTTCTATGATTCTGGGAAGATGGTATGATCTCAAGTAATGTGGCCTATCAAATTCCAAAATTAATAGGCTTCTGGATGAGGCAACTCGTCTTAAATAGAACAGCTGGTCAAAGGGGTAGTCTTTTATGATTCTGGTAAGATCTTATGATCTCAAGTAATGTGGCCTATCAAATTCCTAAATTAATAGGCTTCTGGATGAGGCAACTCGTCTTCAATACAATAGCTGGTCGAAGGGGTAGTCTTCTATGATTCTGGTAAGATCTTATGATCTCAAGTAATGTGGCCTATCAAATTCCTAAATTAATAGGCTTCTGGATGACGCAACTCATCATAAATAGAATAGCTGGTCGAAGGGGTAGTCTTCTATGATTCTGGGAAGATGGTATGATTTCAAGTAATGTGGCCTATCAAATTCCAAAATTAATAGGCTTCTGGATGAGGCAACTCGTCTTAAATAGAACAGCTGGTCGAAGGGGTAGTCTTTTATGATTCTGGTAAGACCTTATGATCTCAAGTAATGTGGCCTATCAAATTCCTAAATTAATAGGCTTCTGGATGAGGCAACTCGTCTTAAATACAATAGCTGGTCGAAGGGGTAGTCTTCTATGATTCTGGTAAGATCTTATGATCTCAAGTAATGTGGCTGATCAAAATCCTAAATTAATAGGCTTCTGGATGAGACAACTCGTCTTAAATAAAATAGTTGGTCGAAGGGGTAGTCTTCTATGATTCTGGGAAGATGGTATTATAAATATAGCAATTTCACCTACCGGGTTTCAACTATATGAAATAAAAGGTCACGAAAATAACTTATTTACCTGTTTATTAGAGAGTGCTTTGTGAAAGATAGGGATATGTGTAAACGCTTCGATTTGAAGGGCAGGACGGTTCTAACTTGCAACTGCGAGGTTCATGCTTGATATAGAAATACTTAACAAACACAGCATAACTTTAACTTTTATAGAGTTAAGGCATCTTTAGAATATCATGTCAAAAAGCTTGAATAGATTTACCTCTATGCTGAATATCTTTGGTGGCTCAAGAGGTCTATCGTTTCCATCTATTTCAATGTCAATCAAGCGAATCATATTATAAATGGTCTTTCCTCCAATCTGTACGGAAGGAAACATTCAAATCAACTACAGGATTACCCGACATTAGGAATGATTCATTGGCGAAAGGTTTTTGTTATGCTGCATTTTTTAAAACATTCTACAACATCATCAATTGTTATGCTCCAATTCGTTATAATAGCTTCTCTACAAGAATCTGATTACTGAAAAAGTGTTTAAGAAATATGCAGCCCAGCGCAGTAGGGTGACAGATTACTATTTCAGCATTAAATCTATTTAAAGTCGCCATTTGCCATATTCGGCAAGATCACAAATTGAAATATTGATGAAAACAACTACACTGTGTTCCTACCTTTCCAAAAAGGGTATGTTTTTTATCTAGCTCGGGTGCTGCATCAAGTGTAAAAAAGAATTGACTTCTGTTGTCATCAGGCCCAGAATTCGCCATGCCTACCAACCCTCTTCGATTGAAGCGTAGCCTTTGATGGAATTCATCCTTAGAGAAAAGGCATCAAGACTCGATTGCAAAAAATAGCAAATTGAAGGTTATACAGTTACAAGAATTTAACTGGTAATTTCTTCTTACAAGCATCGGATTACATGGATAATAATACGGAAGTGGGGCAGTAAATCAGTGGTAAGATTACAGGGTACAGTACCAAAGAAATGCAAAACGGCTTTAGTTTTCTCTCAGCTTTTACATGTAACAGGGCATTTGAGACAACATAATGAACTATGGAAGAATGGACCTTCTTACCTTAAAAGGCTTGCCATATATTGATTCTCCTCCTAGAAAGATAGGTATTTGAAAATGCAAAGTGCATATTTTGAAACATTTTATTAAAGGAAACCCAACATTAACAAAATATGCCTATACATGGAAGACAAAAAAAGCGATCATCTTTAGTGAGTCAATGGTAAACTCAACTCTTCAATTTAAAAAAGCATTTAATTTTTGAACTGATATAGACACACTCTTAAATACAAGGTACTTAAAATGGGCTGTGAACCTCAGTTTTAAGAACGTAAAGCTTGCATAGCAATTTGGGGTTGACAAACAACTCACCGTATCCAGTTCCAAGAGGATCACCACACTGAGCAATAAATCCTGTAAAAAGTGGATATGGTTAAGACCAAATCTTGACCATTTCTAAAACTGAAGGGTGATAACCTTGGGCTGAGAATAGAAGAAAGAACAACCAGCAGCATCAAAAAATTCATTCTAATGTAGTGATAAAATATCAGCAGGCTTCAACTGTCAAAATCAGTTAGCATGTTGAATGGGGATTCTGCAGGACACCAAACCAGACTGAAGGACACCAAACCAGACTGAAATTCAAACAGTTATGAATGAAATATAGATGTAAAAAAATTTTCAAAAATATAAGAAAAAAATATTTCAAAAACAGCACAATTGAGTCACCTTTGACAATCCTATGGAATATAGTACCATTGTAATAGCCCTCCATGCACAGTTGCACAAAATTTCTGCATGCTTTTGGTGCCTCCTTTGACCATAACTCAATATCAATGTCCCCAACTGACGTATCTAGAAGGACCTAAAAAAGGGCTTATCACAAAATTGTTTAATAAAGATGCTCCTTTGTCTCTCTCCATTTCCAGTTTGCCTGTTATGCAATCAAACATTTGACAATCCTACCATAATTCAATTTCAATCCCTTGACATGGCACAGATATGCAAAAAGTGATATGCTATTAATACCAAAGGCAAGCTCTGAGAAAGGCAGGACATCATTTAATTATAGGGGACCGTCATTATGGAACAACCTAAAACCAGAAATTTGTGCAATTACAAGCTTCAGTTCGATTAAGAGAAAACTAAAAGACAATAAGGAACAAATCTTCTCAGTTAGTTTTAAAAATGAAGCATCACAAATCACTTCTAAATCCGTAGATTTCTTATACTTCTAAAGTCTTTACATCGTTAATCTTCAATTTCGACATCGCCTTAAACTTAGTTATTTATCAATATAGTATCATTTTTAATTCATTATTAGAACTATTTGCTTAACTATTGGCTAAACCCTCATTTGAGAAGTTCAGAAATAAACTCGGAATTAATGAGACTGAATAACTAATTATAGCGTTGATCAAGTGTGGGTGTTGAGAACTCATTAGTTTCTATTATGATCACCGCTATATACTTACGGCTAATCAGGCTGTTTAGTATTGTTCTATTGTATTCCTATTGCGTAGTTCCAGTCTTGTGACCCTCACGCTTGCTGTACGATTTATCTACCTCTAGAATTTGTATCATTATTGATTGCTTCTTCATGTTATGTTCGGATACAAGTTGTGTTTTCTTTTCTCTCTTATCTTAATAATAAGAGGCATGAACACCTTGTCAATGAGCAAAGCTGAAAGAGTATTGAGTACAAAACTGG
>NW_027020174.1:12402127-12826216 GCF_013076305.1 Rhopilema esculentum | reverse complement strand
CCCTGCAGTATACCGTTTACTAGACTTATTTAGCTGGAGCCAAGTGATTTACAATCATATATACCTCAGAAAGTCTTTGTTTTATTTTCATCAAGTGCATTTTCTAATCAAGAAATTATAGTGTGTAATAACAATGAGAACATAACTCTCAAACTGAAAAACCTGCAGAATCTTAAGGTCCCCTATTGGCATTGCATTGAATAAATTACTTAATAAATAAGCCTTTATGCCACTGTTTCCCATTCTTGAAACTGATGGCAATTATTTTCATTGATTTGACTTGTTCTTATGAGCTAAGCATATGTAGCCAAAATTATGCTTTCAAACTGAGCTTTATGCAATATCATAACTTGTTTTCTACAAATATGTTCTTTGCTGGAATTATTATTACAGAAATGCAACAGATAACCTGAACTGAGAAAATACTGATAATAAAATGAGAATACCTTGCCATTTGTCGGCGGTTCTTGAATGTAAATATTGCTCATTTTGAGTGATTGATTGGCGCCTTTACAAAAAGTGTTTATAACTACGAGGCCTTTGTGCAGAAATTCCTTAAAAGCATTACCACCTTAGTGAGGGTATTGTTCGGGAGGTGAATCATGCCCGTCTTCAAGACATGCAGCAGCCCCCGTTCCAGGGTCATTGCACATGCGCACTATCACTTCAAGACCTGGCGAGAAGTTGTGCATGTGCTATGACCCTGCAACACTGATTAATGCGACGAGAATGAACAATAATATATACACGTAAATTAGTGAAGGCCAATATTTCGCCCTTGCATACGGGGCTTCATCAGAGCTAATTTGCTACATTTTTATCGATTTTTCAACGCTCTGCGGTGCCTGCCGACAACGTGAATAAATATTGTGCGCTGCTTCCCGCTTCTGAAGCTTAGATCAGGGGAGACCTAATTGAACCTTTTTCGAACACGTTAAATGCGTTCAAAAATGTTGCTCTCGCCTCTAGCCGTTAACCCATGAAGATTTGACAGCCTTTAGCACAGAGTATTTTTCATCAGTGTAACTACTGGGGAAAATTCCCCAGAAGGTCCGATTCCCCAGTAGGCCCAATGCCTTCCCCTGTAGTGAGAGTCAAAATTACAGAATTTCCCAAGTAATTTGGGCCCCTGGCGATTTCCACTGACCTCCGTTATTTTTTATAATCAACTTTTAAATGACATTATCTGTATTTCTAGACTTTGTACTTTCATGCATCTTTTTGCAATTTATGAACTAGATTTATACTGTGCTGCCTATTGAATCGCGCTCTTTTGTCCTATCCTGTGAAAACAAGATGACGTCATATCTTACTACATCCATCACTATATGCAACTCAAATTTCGTCCATGCTACGCCCGCTATAACGTCATTATAGTGCATTACTTTTATCAAAAACATTGCATATAACTCCACAGCAATGTTGTGGCAATGAAACTGTTTACACATGCATATGGACATTAGGTTGTTTTATATTCAAGGCTTCAATACAATGATACATTTTGGCTGGCATCAGCCCTTGAAGCAGGGGTATGGGTGTATCTAGGTGTAGAGGAGCATACGATTATTAGCCCAGAAATGCTCTATCTGGTAGATTGACTGATGAGGTAAGAAAGGAATCAAAATTATAAAGACTAGGTATACACAAATTTGTGTATGTTTATTAACATATATTTTTATTATTATATACACGTATAAAACAGTATATTTTATCTATATGGACATGTGCTCATTTTATTCAGCCACGCTAGTCAAACAACAAACTGGATCCTACCATGGGTATCATAGCCACATAAATCCGCGAATGGAAATAGACGATAGGAGCAGGAAGTGAAGGAGAATCTGAGAAGAAGGGTAAGCCCACAGCCACTTTTCATTCTTCTAAGGAAGAAGCTCCTCCACTTCCCGCTCCTGTTTTCTATTTCTATGCTCGAATTTACGACATCATTCAAACAAAATCATGAAAGAAAGCTTATTGATTACCTTAAAGAACGCTACCGGTCTTGCTTTGGTGTTTTTAAAGTCTTCATCGAAGTGAATGGGATCTTAACAAATTTACGAGTAACAAAATAATGGATGAATTGCGGGTGACACTCAAGAAACTCATTTGCATTCTACAAATAGTGATTGTGCACTCAACCAGCAGGTAAGGAAAAATGGCAGGAATAAAGAAGCTGCTTGAAGAAGTACAAGGTAAGATATACGAGAGGATTGAAAACAACCCGCGTGATTTTCGATTTGAAATAGAAGACACGGAAGAAGTGCGTCGCAAAATGAAATATCTCGAACTTCACTTGCAAGATGCACAAGATTTTGAAGAAACAAAGGAGGAAATGGAGGCAATAGGAGGCCTAGCCCTTGCATACCACAAACTAGGGGACTTTGATCAAGCTTTGGGACTTTACAAAAAACAGCTTAAACTTGGCAAAAGATTGGATGATGAAACGAATTGCAGAAGGGCTCATTGCAACCTAGGAATTCTTTACAAGAGAAAGGGCGACTTGACTTTGTCTGTGAAGCACTATAATAAAGCACTTGCGATTGCTAAAAGGAGGGGAGAACTTGGTGCCGAAGCACGTCTGTTTAACAATCTTGCAAACCTATGTGAGCTGCAAATGGATTATGAAGGAGCAATAGCATATCAAACGAGGAGACTTGACATCGCGAAACAAAGAAGCGATAAAGACGCACTCACTAAGGCATACGCTGCACTTGGAAGTCTCTACCATATAACGGAAAAGTACAGTCAGAGTATTGAGAGCTATGAAGATTTATTGGCAACTTTGAGATCAAAACTAAGTACAAATTCAACTATTTCTCTTGATACATGCCTATTAGATTCGCGAAAAAAGCTTGATTTCACGAACACTCTAGTACAACACAAATTATAGTTTGAAGATGACACCAAATAGAGGAAAAAATCGCAAAATGAAGTACTACTTTTCGTCCGAAACTCTCCAGAGTATACACGTCAGATACTGACCAAAGGCTAGCAGGAAACCTTTTCCCAGGTCTGGATCAAAACGGTATACCCACACCTTGATATAAATGTTCTGCATACCTTCGGACATTATTCGACGTTTATATACTGAAGAGCGTTGAACGAAAAGTACTTCGGTATGATATGTTTTCACTTTTTAGTGCAATCTTCAAAAATTGCGGTAACAAAAATTATTTATTGAACAGTTTGGTAACCGTTTGCTCCCTCACCCTCACCTTTACTGAAGTATGATATTAATTTGAAAACGGCACGATTTGAAAACGACACGATTTGAAAATTGCACTATTTGAAAACGGCACGATTTGAAAACGACACTATTTGAAAATTGCACTATTTGAAAATTGCACTATTTGAAAACAGCACGATTTGAAAGCGGCACGATTTGAAAATTGCACTATTTGAAAATTGCACTATTTGAAAACAGCACGATTTGAAAACGGCACGATTTGAAAATTGCACTATTTGAAAACGGCACGATTTGAAAACGACACGATCTGAAAACAGCACGATTTGAAAACAACACGATTTGAAAACGGCACGATTTGAAAATTGCACTATTTGAAAACGGCACGATTTGAAAATTGCACTATTTGAAAATTGCACTATTTGAGAACAGCACAATTTGAAAACGGCACAATTTGAAAACGGCACGATTTGAAAATTGCACTATTTGAAAATTGCACAATTTTAAAACGGCACGATTTGAAAACGGCACAATTTGAAAACGGCACGATTTGAAAATTGCACTATTTGAAAATTGCACAATTTTAAAACGGCACGATTTGAAAATTGCACTATTTGAAAACAGCACGATTTGAAAACGGCACAATTTGAAAATGTCACTATTTGAAAACGGCAGGATTTGAAAACGGCACAATTTGAAAATGGCACCATTTGAAAACGGCACGATTTGAAAACGGCACGATTTGAAAATTGCACTATTTGAAAACAGCACGATTTGAAAACGGCACTATTTGAAAACGGCACGATTTGAAAACGGCACTATTTGAAAACGGCAAGATTTGAAAATTGCACTATTTGAAAATGGCACGAAACGTTTCAGTGCAATCGCTTGAAACAGAACAATTATATTGGAGATGACCCTCTCTTTGAATCCAGAGCGCTATCGTTCTGTTTCCAAGTATAACCCTTAAAAATTTCATGCCTTTGTCACAACCTGCCGTTTTCCAATTTTTTCCGTTTTCATATGAAAACGATACAACATTGAATTATTTTTGGAAGAACGGGACATCCTCGTCGGACAAATATGCCATATTGCCCTTATGTGGAGGGTTGTTTAGCGTTGCGTTGCGCTGCGTTTCGCAGCTGACGGTAGTTTGTTTAGAACCCCTTGCACCCTAAAATGTGCTCCGACGTACCTGCCCGTTTTTTGAAAATATGTATGGGTTTTCGCATAGATCTTTTGAATAAGCTTTTATAACTAAACGAGTTTTATACACTTAGATACACAGAGCACTTTTCTTTAAACAGATTAAGCGTGAAATTTTGAGTAGCAACATAAAATCGTTCTGTTCAATGCACTAAAAGAGTAAACGAACAGTCTAGATTGAAAAAAATTGAAGAATGGCTCGTATAATCATTTGCAGAAATTCAAGACACATTAGCAGACGACGCTTCGGGGTCTTCAGATGATGATTATGTTGATTTTGAGGCAGAAGAGTAAGTATCTCTTGCTAATATCAATTTATCTAAAACGAGACACGCCGCGAGGGTAATGAGGGGGGGGGGACTAGTTCCCCCCACTTTTTCAGAAAGTTGGTCCTTGAGATTCTTGCAAATTCGATGTGAAAACTTGGGAGGGGGGTCGTTACGTTATCTAGATCGTCAAAGGCTGATTTTGGTGTGAAGCCATAGCATCATTTTCCATGTACAATTATCACCTTGTCAGTAGTTTTGCAGACTACCGTCAAATCTTCTTTCAATAAGCAACGAGAGAGATGTTTCCAACAGAATTGACTTATCAACTCTTAAAAACAATTTGCCATTAAATTGAGGAAGCTGATCTTATAGTCCATAATATCACACAGCTAGAAACCTGGTTTATCCTTCAGAATTTTGTTTCTCTCAAAAACTTTTGTGAACTATTTGTACCTGGAACAGATCGTTGTATTAGATATCGTGACAGTATAGATTTTGAAAGTTTTTACAAGTAGCACTTGATGATAGGTCTTTTCATGATTTTTCCACACGTAAAATTTTAAATTTCAAAACTCTGAAATTAAGTTTCAGGCAATAAAGTTCATTGCCAAGGGTAATTTAAATTACTGTTCTTGGGAGACGAGGGGTGTTTCCTAAGGAAGAAATGCTTCTCACAAGAAAAGGGCATGGCCTAAAAGGGTGTGGTCCCGGACCGCTTTTTGTCCCTCCCACTTTTTGTCCCTTTTTGTCCCTCTCACGATGGTACAGGTAAAAATTTTATTACATCAATTCATATCAGGTTGATAGATTTTGCTTCGAAAAGCAGTTGTACCTGTAAACGAAAAAAAACGTTAGCAGTGTAAATTAACAGTTCTTGCAAAAAGTTAATAATTGATGTTAGCATAACTCATTAGACATAACTGTTTTTGTCTTGCAGAGACGAAGATGACGTAGACGACGAAGATGGTGGCAAAAAGGTAAATTACAAAAAATATTACTGCAGAGTTTATCATCTTGATCATAAAACTATTTTTAAACTCAACTCTCTGTGTGCTTCGCGTCTGCAATTATGATTCATTTTCAACAAAATTTATTCCAGGGAAAGAAGACAAAAAAACCAAAGAAAAAGAAGAAGAAGAAGAAAAAATGAAAAATTACTACAATTGTAAAATCATATCTAAGAAGATCTTTATCATAATTAATGACTAATAGCATGCTATGAAATTGTCTTAAACTTGTCATTAATAGAGAACTAAGAAAATTTGCAGTTATTTTTTCTGAAAATGATAAATGAGTAGAGTGAACGAATATGAATATTATTGGATATGAATATGAATATGAATGATATTATAATCGATGAATAACAACGATATGAATATTATTGGATATGAATATGAATATGAATGATATTATAATCGATTAATGACAACGATATAAATATATTAGTTTGGGGGGGGGGGTGGTATTGTCACCCGAGCGGAGAATCTACAACACAAACTTTTTTCAAAGCAGTTTTTTGCGCCGATGATGAATTTGAATGTTGACCAAGTGCTTGAGGGGACGTTTTTAAGAAACAGGGGGTAAAATTGGGAGTAGTGATTTTTATGTCAGTTAAAACAGAATATTTCTTATAATTAGCTCTATATAAGTGAATTTGGTAATTATAAAACCTATCTTTAGGGGGCCTATGAACTTTCAACATTTCATCTTGTGGGAAGAACGAACCACAAATTTGCATTTTCAAACATTTTTCAAGAAAAATGCGGCTAGAATGAGTTTGAAATTAATCCCTATGTTTCTCGGAAAAGTTCCTCAAACACTTGATCATTACTCCAACCCGTAATCTACGCGAAAAACCACTTTAGAAAAGTTGGTGTTGTCGATTCTCCTCTCGGGTGACGATAGCCCTGCTCCAGCTTCTGGATTTTTTCTTTTACCCTGCTTAGCCCCCTGAGCTCAACACACATCGATACCAATCTCTAATTCTGTGTACCAGGTGTCTGTTTCCTATGCGCTTGCGCACTAACCTCTATTTTACCAAAAACAACAAGAAAGTATGACAGCCGTTTCTTGATGGTGATTCCAGAAGAAAGGACTATTCTAGATATTTAGATACAATGTCATCCGCACCATTTATCATAGAGCTAGTGGTTGCAGCTTTTATAACAATTTGTCTTCTTCATCGATATGGAAATTGGAGAAAGCAGCATCTTATTGTCACAATAGCAGTCTTCATTGCTTGGTATTTCTCGTTCCTCATCATTTTTGTTCTCCCACTCGATGTTTCTGCTGTAAGTATTGTTCGTTTTGTGCACCATAGATCAGCAATGTCATAATAACAAAAAGTTTTTAGTTCAGTAAATATGCATTGCACATCGCCTCAACCCACGGGAAGTTGTCCCCATAAATATCATTTGCCGTTGAAGAAATGTTTCGTTATCAAATTGTTATCACCATTTTCTTTACGATGAAGTAGTAAAGGAACCCTGTTAAAGTTGGATTTTCGCCAATTTAATTTTATCTGTCTTTCTTTATCTTTGAAAGAAAGCAAAGTCCCTTTTTCTCCTGTTCAAGTTTGTTCAAGAATGGAAAGAATCGAACTCGAACAATTAGAACAGAATAGGCAACTAATTTTGCAGCTGTAGACAAATCTTGCAAATTTTATCCTGTCTCTAAAGCAATCATTCTGAATTGAAAGCGCTGACTTGTTTTTCTCCAGAATTTTTAATTCACGAGCACAACCTTTCTACTACACTACCATTAATTGAAAACTATAAGGTATGGGGCAAAATACCCTAGTCTAAAAATAGCCCAATTGGGCAATTTTCAGCTGAGTTCTATATCTTATCTTTTTCATCGTATCAAACTGTCCTATTTTGCAGTTTCATGATGTAGTACTACAATACAGCTGGGATACGATAACACCATTTTTGAAGGTCTGGAACAATGTAACCCAGTCTTAAAATAGAAAAAGGCAGCAATTTCCAGTTAGGTTCTATATCCTATCTGTCTGTTGTACCCTATCAAAATGCCCCTTGTTTTGAAGTATTGTACTATTGTACCTTCTTTCAGAAGAGATATTGTAATAATGCTGTTAAGGACTTGGGCAAAGTACCCCAGTCTCAAAAAAGCTTAAGGGGAAATTTTCTGTTGGGATCCATATCCTATCTTTTTCAGCCTATAAAAATACCCCTTTTGCAAAATTTTATGCTTGTATTACAATTTGTAGAATTGTTTGACTAACTGCCCAGACTAAATGCTATTGTGAAGACGGAACCAACTGCAAACCTTGTGACATCACTGATTCTTATGCTTTGTCACTCACACACATTTTTTTTAAAACCCCCAAAACAAACTTTCCCATGCAAATTTTAGAGTTAATTTTGATTTTATAATGCAACAATATGTAAAAGTTTCAATTTATTTTCAAAAAACTATTTGTGAAATCTCGTTTCATAGGCACTTTCATAACAGCCATTTAAATAAGTTTACATTTTATAAGCTTAAAGATTTATTTATAGAATATATTTGTATATTCATAAAACAGATTCATTAAAAAAAGACGATTGTAGATTCTCTACAGTTAAGATATTTTTCTTGAGCCCCTTATGTATAAGGGCATTGATTTCAAAAGTTCAAATTTTATTTTAGCTCTATTTTCCATAATAACTTCATTGTCCTTTTTCCCTGTTTCCTTGGAAAGTATATCTATTTGGGTTCTTACACAGAGTTAGCATTAGTCATGTCAAATCCTCATTTGCAAGATAATTTTAGAACTTAAAGATGAACAGGGCCAAATGATTTCTTCTTGATTCTTTGGAAAGATTCTAATACCATCTGACAACTAGAGATGATCCGAAAACAATTAGACAAATCTCTCTTAGAAAAGATGTTAGGAAGCAAACTTACACATGGGTCTCAACGAGTTCCCTGTATAAAATATCAACAAAGTGTGTACATTTGTTTATTTGCAGATGCAATTGTCTGTTTATCATGGGTTCCATCACAAGCTATCTCCAAAGCAGTGCTTCTGTGAATGTTCGTAGTGATCCTAAAGTGGGCCCATTGTTTTGGTTCTAAGTAGCCTCAATGCTTTTCATCCCTGGCTAAGGAAGTGGTAATTTTTCAATAAATTGCTTTTTTGCAAAATATTGTCAAATGAGATGTACAACTCTGCAGACCATTTTATAGTTATTGGTGCTAACTTCTTTAAATAGTAATAATTTTTTCTGTATTCATTTCCAAGACCTGTTATAGGGAATGTCAAAAACTACACCATAGAAAGAATGCTACATCGCTATTATCCAATGAAACAAAGAAAGAAAATAATTTTTGTGAGGTGCCCTGGAGCTATATGCCATCATATGTTTTACCAGATCTGTGGAGGGTTGTGTACTGGTCTTCCCAACTTCTTTCATGGTATGTAATTAAGACTTTTTACATTGCAATTCTCAGCTGTAATTTGTTGCAAAATATGTAACATTAATTGATATTTTCAATATTACTTATATATGTACAGTGGCAGCCTGGCCCTTTTCGCCTAGGGGGGCCAGCATCAAAATGGCACCCTGCATAACTAACATTATTGTCTTTTTCCTGACAATATTGGCAGTCCAGGGGTCGAGTTAATAGCTTTATTTGACTAAAAAAACCAACATTGGGAAGGGTCGGCGAGAGGTTGTAGGAGGCCCTTGGTATAACTCTGAATAGAGGCTTCTTGCGAGCGTAGTGAGCTGACAATTTTTGCGACCAAGCCCTTTAAATAAGCTTAAAATACATTTCAAAATATTTCTTGCAGTCATTTTCTTGAAGTGGTTTAAAAATTTTGCTATTTTTAAGACATGCTTTTAGTATGTTTGATTAATTCCAGTCTTTAAATGGATTTCATTACTTTGTAATGGGGAAAAGAATTAACCCTATCGTTGTATCGTCAAGACAAATTGGTCCTTCCATGAGAAATGAAGCAAAGAGACAAAATCTACTGACCCCCGCATGAGCACAGGGATGCAAATAAAATAATTTTTCATGGGGGTGTCAGGACAAGTTTAACCGACTCACGTACAAAACTGACTGTTTCTTAGAAGTCAATCCAAGCAAATAAACTAAATGAAAATTTGTCAAGAACATGTTTGGGGAACTTTCAAGAGACACTACGATGTGGTAGAATGAGGGTTTTGTTATCTTTGTAACTGTTGTGTTCATTTGGCACCTTGGAGGGGAATCCAAAGCTCCAGATAAAATATTTACCTTTGTTTTGCTAAACTTGCACTTTGGGGCAGCTAAACAAGCTCAAAACAGGCAAATTAGGGGAGTGTAGGGGTAACAAATAATGGAAAGAGTCGGTCCTGGCCAATAAGTGGAGGATTCCAGTTACACATAAGGCTAAAAAATGCATTTCTATCATATCTTTGATGCATTGTGTCATTTGATACAAAATGAAGTAAATATTCCATCGAACTTTAAAGAAATATTATTAAAGGCCAAACAAAATGCAACCGTTCAGAAAATTAGGCCTGACCCAACTTTCTTTTCAAAATCATTGTATGCCTCTTGAAAAATAAGCCTGAAGTATCTACGTGTTAGAAACATAAAGTCAATGTTTTTAGTTAAAAGTCATCTGTTTAATTTATCTTTTATGAAAAAACCTAATAAGAGCTGGTTTCATTATGTTTTAGCTTTGAATGCACTTTTTAGCGTTATTTCTTGTTATCTTGTGCATTTAAAACTGTATGTCGTAGAAATGATTTGAGATATAACATATGGACTAATCTTGGATGAAGCAATTAAACAACCAAATTGTCTGTTAATTAGGTCTCTGAAGGCCAGCAGAGCCAAAGGAACTCATTGAAAATCAAAATTTGCCCTGAAAGGGGGGCATGAGTCTGGACACCCTAAACACAGACTGTCCCCTGACACCCTTAACATAGTCTGTGTGCACTTTAAGTGCTGTGTTCTCCACACAAAATAATTGAACTGTTAGTTTCCTGACAATCCTCTAAAAAATTGATTAATTTTTTCGCCTCTGGGAACAGTACAAATGTTTTGTCTGGATAATACAGTACTGAAGGGGCACAAAGACAAGCCCTTGAAGTGAGACTGTTCAAAGGGGTATGGCGGCGTGCGCCCCAGTTAAGTTTTGAATTTTATGGCGTCTTCTTTGTCTCTGCTGACCTCCTTGAGACCTAATAATCAGACAAGTCGGTCGTATCAAACTTTTTTCCAGTTTTTGACGCCCTATACAAGCTTTGGCGCCCCTATCAAAAAGTCAGCTGGGGGGAGCCTGGCCCCCCTGGCCCTCCCTGCCAGGCCGGCACTGTATATGTATGTAAGTGTTTCGAATACCTGCACTTTATGGTACATCATCATGCCTCAGTGTACCTAATACATGTTAAATCAGTTGTTTCTTTTGTTAAGATTTTGATATGGAATCTCTTCATGATATGTTCTCCTGTTTGTTTCTTTTCAAAGCTTGAAAAGACAACCTTACAGGTACTTAGAACCTTAAAGGGAACCACACTAAACTTTTCCCTTGATGTTTGATATTGTTTGCGGGGGTTTTTGTTTGGGAATATTTTGCATTGATATCTGTCGAAACGGAATAATTTCTTTTGAAGGATCATTTTGCCAATGATGCAATCCTATGAATATGCTGGAGAATTTTCTGTAGCTGGTAAAATAAAAACTGCTTTATATGAAAATGCAATTTGGTATGGCAGCTACCTCCTAATATTTGGAATAATTCTTGTATATGTTGCTGTACATCCCAGTATGCAGCTGAATGGGTGAGTTTAGTCAAATTGTCCATCAGTTTTATACCACAAATTTGATGGCATTTTAATTTTTTTAACAAATTTTTAATAAAGCAGTATCAAGACAGTTTATAATTGGAATTAAGTTATTGAGAGGCTATAAGTGTAAGCTGTTTTTGCTCTCAACAGATTTGTTGCTGTGTCTTCAATTGAGTTCTAAAGATTAGTTTGGTACCATATTTGCTGCAATCCTAAAGCAATAATGGTTACACAAGATACAGTGAAAGCAATAATGCATTTCACTTTTTTTCAATGTGAGATAAGAAAGCATGGTTGACCCCAGTGTGTTGTTTGCTCTCAATACAACATGACCCATCCCAAGAAAACTACTTCTAGTTGAAGATCATCAACAAACTTTTGAAGTTATTCCTTTTGAGTTTCAACAAATTTGAAGTTCATATTGCACTCAATAGCACTCCTAAATAGCTCAAAGAATGAGATTTGGAATACATTTCTGGCTTTTTCTTCCCAGTGATGCCTGTGTTACAGTTCAAACAATCCAGGAAAACATCATTTTCAACTGTAAAATTATCTGGTTTGTTAATTGGTAATACAGAGAAAGATTAAAAAAATTTTAAGTATCATGTAACACATTTTGCTTGAACAATTTTTTATGAAGCTTTTAATATGTGTAATATGCTTTTAAGCTTTGTTATTGCCATTGTAAAAACCAGTTATGATTTTAAACTTAAAGTGAATCATAATCAAATAGACTTACATTTTTTAACAAGTGGGCAGAACCAAGATTAAAAACTCTGAGGGGCACGTTTTGCTGACAGTCTTCCAAAGCAAGTGCACTCTGGTTGGATCATCAATTTTCAAAATGAATTTATGTGAGAGAATGTAAGAAGAACACAAACCGATAAAAATAGTTGAATGCTCAATTTTGTTATCTGAAAAACCCAGAAAAAGCTTCTCGCTACAAATTCCAACTATCCAATTCAATCATTTCCTCCAAAGTTACTGGTGGATGTTTGAATTTGTAGATGTTTGTCCTGATCTATATTAATTAAGGGTGTATTGATTTACGGTCTGTTCAAAATTTTAGATTATATGAACTTTTTTTTTAGTTTTTATTGCATCCTTACTTCCATTCTCAATCGATTGCTTTTGCCTGGAACGTAACTGGACATATAACGGAGAAAGATAAAAACTGTTTTCTAGAAAATAGCTTAAGCTGCCATATTAGTGGAACTTTCGAAATCACCTAACTGTTTTCTAATGTAATGTCTTCATGTTTCTTTTTTAGTGAGCAGTTGCGAATAATTGGAATAACTGCATCAAACACTTGGGGCCTGCTTCTTCTCATTCTTCTAATGGGATATGGCCTAATCGAGTTGCCACGAACCGCTTGGAACATGTCAGTGCCTGGGTTTCTACTTTCTCAGACATTGTTTAAAATTTCAAAATTAAGCACAGAGAAAGAAGATGTTGAAGAAGAATTGACAGAAACCTTACAGGTCTATCTTTTGCCCCTGTTCCTTTTTTCTAATCTTGTTCAAAAGTGAACAACGCTCTTTTTTATTTCTATTTATCAAAGTCAACATTTTACCAGAAGGTTGTCATCGCCTCAATATTGTTTATATGTGGTTTAAATTTTTTGTTTGTGAAAATTGCAAAATGTGGAATTTTAGAATACTTTTTAGACTGTGGTAAAAGCTTCCGAAGACATTCGATACAACAGTAGCCTTCGCAAGTATATTGATACGATCATTAAAAAGGTAAGTGTCACACCATTAACGATTTTAGATTTTTGTTCCTTCTTTCCATCTCCATTCAGTCGATTATCATTGTGACGTACTGTCACAGGTAAATACAGGTATATCTAAAACTTCAGACTGCGGTAGCCTGTTATAGTCCTTCGTCCAGTCCAATTAAAACTGCTATTTGTCAACATAGAAAGAATACTGCATTTGCTACAAAGAAAGTCTGCTGCTATTAAAAAAACTTGGCTCATTTCATTGATTTGTTTGTGTCAGTGGAATGAACGTTATTATTGCGCCACTTTCTGGGGGTATTTATTCCGACCAAAGCCAGTAATTACAATCGGTTAGCATCCTTGTGAATATACGTTTCTTTCATAAGTTTGTATGTAGAATCCGTTCAAAAGCAGTAAAAACGTGAACTTTTGCCTTTGTATCTTTCAAGTGTCCAGATGCAAGTGAAGATTTATTTAGAACTGCGAAAGATGACTACGTTGATTATAATGACGTCAATGGGAAATCAGTTCAAATGCACAGCGAAAAATCGTTGGTCAGCCTACACAAAAAAGTCATCGTGATAACCCAACGAGCTCATCGTACCAACGTGTAAGATACAATTTCTTCTTTCTAAACATGTTCCTTTTCCCTGTCAGTTAATCGTGTGTCACTGTTTGTAATACATTTTCCTCTGAGTCTTTGGACGCATCGTAGAAAAGCCAGCTCTTTGATGTAAACGTTGTGTCAGAAATGCTAGAATCTATTGCGCTTTAGGCTTTGTAGAGTATTGTGACAAACAGACAGATTTTTGTTAGAATAAAATTATTTCTCAAACATGCCTAGGCTTATAGTCTTACCTGTGAGTTGAGATCTTGAAAAAACTACCTTTTTAAGACTGGGCATAAGAATTGAGTAAGTACCTACTTCTTGCTTCAGTCAGTGGAACATGCTGTTGCAGAAGGCAATACGGCTGGATGACTTGGAGAAAAATAGAGAAAGCCCAGACAGGTAAACAAAAACAGCAAATATTCTTTTCTCATGGTTTTTCTTGGAATAATGCAACTCCCGCTTGTAGTGTTTTTTAATAGTCTTGGTATTTATATTTCGATTATGGATGTATGTTGTATTTCAATTCGGTACATTTTCCTGAAATCGCTGCAATCACTGATTTAAGATCAGACATTTATGTTTTAGTCACTCAATGAAATCTAGCTTCCATCTTGTCTTTTTTGGCCCTCAATGATTTAAAAAAAATTGTATTTATAATCTGATCATGGAATCAATTAAGAAGCACTGTCCAGTGAAGTAATTGAATATTTTTAAAGCAATTCTGTATTTACTGTCAAGAATTTAGAATAATGATGTCATTAATTGATCCATTATTGAAGTTACAATGAGGTCAAGACTTCTTTGAATCTAGAATTCTTGATTCATGGATTCTTGGATTTTTGATATTCGGATTCTTAGTGTATTTTCTTGGATTCTTGGTTCTTAGATTGCTAACTTTTGGATTCTTAATTGCTGTATTCTTGGATTCCTGACTTTTGGATTCTTAATTCTTGATTCTTTGTTTATAATTCTTTGATGCTTAGATTTTTATTCTAAGATTCCAGATTTTGGGAATTCTTGATTTTAGATTCCTGTGTTTCGGATTCTTGGAGTTTTAATTTTTTTTATCGATTTTCAATGCACACTTTTGTTAAGCTTATGTTATTTAATTTTTCGCTTTACACTGAGGTTCTATTACCCTTATACTACACAAGCTTTGTAGGCAATTTCTCTTCCAAAATTTTATATTTTCTTGTACTTGATCTATTTGTTACATAAGATCTACCCTCTTTCTGTTGTATCAAACTTGCTTTTTGATTGTAGAATATTCAAAGCATCGTCTTTAACTAATCAGCAGAGTCCAAGCACCCTATCAGCAAAAATTGGTTAGTGTCCATCACAAAGTTGTTTTTCTTTGAGTTGGATTGTCGAATTCAGAACGTCTTGTAAATTACGATAGTTGTTGACCTACATTTTCACGACCTACATTTTTGCGACCTACATTTTGACGACCTACATTTTTGCGACCTACATTTTCACGACCTACATTTTTGCGACCTACATTTTCACGACCTACATTTTTGCGACCTACATTTTGACGACCTACATTTTCACGACCTACATTTTCACGACCTACATTTTCACGACCTACATTTTTGCGACCTACATTTTTGCGACCTACATTTTTGCGACCTACATTTTTGCGACCTACATTTTTGCGACCTACATTTTTGCGACCTACATTTTTGCAATCATAAGGCAATCGATACATACTCAAGTTGTTTGAATCGCAGTTCAATATGCTTGTGAGTGGTATTACGCTAAATGATTTGCAGATGGCTCAAGCGATTTTGATAACTCTCGATTGCCTTTAAGTATGATTTTGATCATCATGCTAGGCTTTACCAGCTTACAAATCCACTCTGTATTTACATGTCTTATAGCAATGATCCTTTTAATTATTTACAGTTGAAATCATCACAATAACTCTTACCTTATAGCTTTACTTTACCTTTAACCAAGGCTTTAAACATGATTTTCATTTTCTTGCAATTATTTCAGTGGTGATCTAATGAGAAGCTGTTTGCTTTTTTGTAGAATGGTTTTGGAAGCTGTGGCTCACACCTGCTTTGTTGAAGGGCGTGGCCCTGGTGCTGATGCTTTTTACTGTCATGCTTGTTTGGTCAGAAATGACATTTTTCAGCACTTCACCAACCTTGTCCTTGTTTGCGGTCCTCATCAGAGTGGCGAAAACTGAATACCTTTACTTTCAAGTCGAGGCAAGTGGCTTTGATATCTGTCTCTGATGGTTGCCTATTTTTTTCAATGCAAGCATTAAGGCTAGCGTATCTTTTGTATTCACGAGTGACAGATTTCTACAAAAGGTCGTTTCACACAGGTTTTTTGTAGGTCGAAACCAGGGGATCCCACGTCACCTGATTTCTAGTAATTGAAAATCTGCATTATTTAGAATCAGTTTTTGATTTATAGAATCAACTTTGTATCTTCTCAAAATTGAATATTGCTTTCGGCTTGCAAGGGTAATACCAGCGAATAAGCTTGTGCATTTTACTGTTTTATTTGTTTGAAAACTTTTTGAAAAGAACAATGCATTTATACATTGGGATGCTTTTTGGCAAACAACTTTTTGTCATGATCATAATTGCCTATCAGTTTTAACGGGCTACGGACACTTTTCTTTCTCTGCAACAAATGAATGCTTTTGTAATGATATGATGAAGTATTTATTATTTCAATAAACTAAATATATTTATCGTCTCCATAGGTGATATCATTCTTCACTGTAATGTACATGTGCACCTGTACATACTATACAGTTTTCAAAATGAGAATCTTCAATTACTACTATTTTGCACCAAACCATCAGACTGACGCCAATAGCCTACTCTTCAGCGGACTGTAAGTCACATTTACTAGGCCTATGCTCGTTTGTTTTAAGTACTCAAGTGATGTAAGAGACCTATCAGGAATTCAGAATGTCTCCGTATTAAAGGAACAGACATATGGGTGTCTGTAGCTTGCCAGGATAGGGAATTTTTTCTTCTTAAAAATAAACAAGACAGCAAATTTTTTCAATTTCTCATAAATTATGAAAAATTGAAAGCAACTGAAGAAACTCATTAAATTGAGCAATGTAAGCAATACAGTACAAGCAGCCTTTCCTCATAAACAAGCAGTCGTCTTGAAACTAATAGTCGCTTTGCCTAATTCAAAGATGCCTTTTGACGTACAGTTTCGTAATGGAAATACAGGAAACAGCAAGCCTTATTTATCTTTGTTCTGTTGCGTATGATAAACTTGATTAACAAGCTTATTTTTTATTAATGCGAGGGCATACTGCATATTCAAGCGGGATATTTTGCATGAATACCTGAGACCTACTACAATAAAAAGTTTCCTGAAAGGAGCTTTGTTCACACAGCGCAAAGGAAATCTTCTGCTTAGCTGACATTGCCTTTATAGAATAAGAAACATTGGTTGTGCCCCACAAGGGACATTAAAACTGCATTAAACTGAATGAAGGAGCTTTATGGAAGGCTAAAAGATTTCAAATTTTTTGGTGCACTACGAAAAAGTTTTGAATCTGCGTCTGTTTGTACGAATTTAATTGAACCTTTTTGTCAGCTTGGTTCGACCTTGATTTTTTCATCTTGTCATTTAATGGCTTTTTTGCACACTAAATGTTCTTCGTTTCTTAAATAAAATGACTCTTGTTAAGGGATTTCTATCCGTGGAATTTACTCTGTTTTAGGGTTGAAACCAGAAACTTCTATTTTGCATTGCTTTTATCCGCTCTCTTCCACAGACTGTTGTGCAGACTGACCTATGCGTTGTCCTTGAACTTCTTGGCAATGATTCATCTTGATGGCCATGTTGCTGATACGGTCGAGCAGGCTTCATTTACCGTTGTAAGTTGCTTGCTATTGATGCATTATTGATATTGAAATCGATCATAAAATGTCCTAAAAACAATTTTTTCAATTTCTTTCCTGATGCTTAGATACTTGCAATTGCTAGTACAAGATGCTTTTTTCAATTTTTTGACAACGGGGCTAGCAGCAGCAATTTCGTTAGTTTCCACGCAAAATGAACTTTGCGTAATAGACATAGTGAACTAGACTTAGACTGGAATAGTCTCCAATGAGACGTAAGCGGCATCAGAATGTGATGATAGTGACAATATTTGTCCAGCCTCTGTTTCATTTTAATGTTAGGCACGGCCGGGCACGATTAACCATCATGATATACATTTCTTAAGAGCACGACTTAATGTCGTCTGGGTACCGCAGAGCTCCTAGGCTCAATACCTAAGTTATAATGAAGCGAACCTGGTTCATTAATAGTTTCCTTTAACGTATTTTGTTTGTAAGTTTTCATATTGCGATTTCAATTTTTCTTGCAGTTTATGGGACACATGGATGTTATTTCATTTATATCAAAAGGCTTGAACGTCTACTACCCAATGCTTATTCTTCTAATCTGCCTGTGTACATACTTCAAAGTTGGAAGTCGCATATTACACTGCTTTGGAGTTCAGCAGTTTCTTGTCGATGAAGAATTATCAACTGAATATGTGAATGAAGGAAGGGACATTCTAAAGGCAGGTTGGTAAAGTCAAAGAACGAGCCTATTTGATACAAACTTTCGTTTTCTGAAAAAATAGCAAATTTTCTTAAATTCACAAAATCCACATTTCATGCAGCTTCGGTTATCTGTGAATATATGTTTTGCGTTCTTTTGTTCTCTGTTTTCTTTAAGTGAATTTTCTGGCTTGTATTGTAAGGGTTTAGGACTGTCTTAAAGGTAGTTTGGACAGGTTTTTATTTAACCTGTCCGCTAATTTCATCATAACAATTTTTTTATATATACCTATCCGTTTAACTATCTTCTCTTTGACCTGCTTAGCTGGATTGACTTAAATAAATGTTTTTTTAGCAATATCAAATTCCCTTCTCATCATTAACACAGAGTGTTCACAATTCTTTTTAGAGAAGCGAAGACTCCAGAGGTTGATAGGTGGAGGAAAAGTAAGTAGGCGTCTTGTTCATGACTCTTTTCTCTTCAGAGTTGCAGTTGATCAACCAGTTTGAACCATTTGAAGTAGAACGTCACCTTAGGATCTTTTTTCAGCAATAGGATCTTTAGGATCGTTTTTATCGCAAGATCCAACATGACCGTGTACCGCGCTCTGAACTTTCATTAAGCTCAGTGTGCATCCTATTCAGCGCAGTGAACGATTTTACAATTAATCAATACGCTCGAACAGTGCTGATTTTTATTTAAACAGCAAAGCAAAAGTTACCCGGAGATTGCTTTTTAACTTCTACCAAAGTAAGCCTAACCAAAAACTGACGTTAACTTTATCTGCAAAATGGATCAATTAGGTGTGTACGTTTATCCTATATTAAGAGCCTGCATTGACAAGAAAGCTTCCAAAAGAAGGCTCAGAATTTTATATCATCTCCTGTCAACGTTCAGAATCGGGGTTGAGAAAATCAAGAAAGAAAATATATACCTAGTTGCGGAACGAAATAGGCCAATCAGAAGAACGCGAGCACATGACCGGTATAGTTACCTAATCAGCACCGCGTGTCTATGGAAACGTGGTAATTTTTCAAAGGAGCTTAGTTTATCTTTAATTGTCTATATTATCTCTCTTTATCTCTGACTCATTTATATTAGGGTTGGGTTCAACGTGGAATGCAAATACGGCAGAAAATAAATCAAAGCAGCCAAAGGATTGATGATGCAAATGGCAGCGAGGATGAAAATTTGGAGAAAATCGATTCACGGACGCATCTTAATGTTTCGCATAGGCCTCATTACACTGAGAAAGATAATTGTGACCGCGTGACACTTCTTGATTCAATGGAGCGTCAAACCCCTTCGTTATCAGCACCAAGGACAACTGCTTACTCGAAGCAAGGGTCTCGTTCAGGTCCACCTCGAAATCTCTTTGATGACTTATAAGACTTATAAATAGGTTTGCATCAATTTTGCTATTTGAAAATTGCAACGTTGATCGACTCAAAACACTGTCTCGTTAGTGCAAGAATAATCGAAATTGCCCTAAATTTTCTATGATATTTTTGCTCTGAAGAACATTTCAAAACAGATTGAAGCTAAAATCAAATGTTTCCTTTTGTCAATTTGCTGCTAGCACGACATGTTTAAACATCGATCAAGTTGAAAAAAGATTATCATTATAATTAGGGGTGACCGTTACAGTTGAAATATTAGCCTCCCAAATAGTGTCGACATAATGTTTTCTAACGTGTGTAGTATTTTCAAAGTTAAGTTAATTTTCTCGTTTAATTCTGATGTTTGAATTTCTTTTATCACAGAGCATGACCTATATGAAGCCTCTCGTTCCTTGTAGGTTAAAATTGATTTCATCAGATTTATAGTTTGGGTAGTGTATTTTGACTGTACTGGACGAATCATTATTTAGACTGCTCGAAAGCAGAAGTACTTGATGATTAAATTTCAATCTTTTCATTGAGAGAAGTTATTAACTGCTTTCAGCTCGAATATTCAATTTTTTTTAGAATGAATTACAGTATTTATGTCTTGAGTATAGATCCCGATGTGTGATTTCTGTAGAGTCCCTGGTCCGTAAGTTTTTTTGCTAATCTCCGACCGTCTAACTGCGGTGAAATGACCATTGCTTGTTGTGCATGCTTATTATGCATCAACAGTGCATGGAATTAAGGCGTTGCGCTGATAGGCAAGGTACAAAACTTTTATTCATATCATCATCACAGAATGGTGTATAAACTTTCCGTTACCCATGAAACAAAATCTCACCAAGTAGACCCCAACGAAATCTGTTCTGTATTCTCCTTACATTAAGGGATACTCGGTGGTGAATTAGAATAACTCTTGCCTCCAGACAGTGTATTTCAAATACTTCTGGGTATCCCCAGTTCTCCATTCAATCTGGTGGCAGCTTACTGGTCCCAATGCAAGTTTCTAATCAACTTTAAATATTTCCCGTCATATTTCAGTGTGCACAGCATATATAGTTATGGAGACTGGATGCGAGAATATTCCATATTTGGCAAAAACAGCAAACAAAGCAACAAAAGTTTAGAAGTAAACGTTAGTTAGTTTGTTAGCGTGCATTAATTAAAAAGAAAAATAAGGGGGTCTTGTAGAAATTAAAACCAAATGTAAAGTTGCTGTTCCTTGACAACACTTTGCACGTCTCATATCCGGCCCCAAAAAAGTGGAATCTTTTTTTTCAGAAGTTCAACTATAATTCGCAGGCTTCCAATAAGAACGATTTGTGCACAGGTCTGACTAGATTCGATCTCACTGTCCTCACTTCTGCAGATCGCAAAAGTCCATTTCTACCAACATTTACTTTACTGACTCGATCCAATGGCCATCCACCTCTAGGAATGTTCTGCTCAACAGCAAGTACAATATTGCCTTCTGGAATAGTTCGTTTAATTCTCTGCCATTTTGTCTGTGTCCATCTTTTCCGGAACAAACTCGTCAAGTATCGTATCTGTCAGATTTTGTATATTTTGTAACAGATTTTGTAACATTAGGATCTTTGATTCGTTTACATTTAGTTGACTAGCCAATCAGAGAGCTCTATTTCTATTGCGTCATCTGATGGTGATGGCGGGAAAAGATGTTTGCTGTGGAGAAAGCCACACCCTCATTTTCCCTCGCGACGAAAATATACTTTGGCAACAACTTACAATTTTATGCACCCGTATCGAACAACTCTTCGCGCAGTCTTTCGCTATTGACAGCCCTTTTTGCACGCCAAACAAGAGCGGATTTCAATTGCGCTGCCTGCAGATGAAAGGAATGCTTCAAAAAGGGTCTTACAATGTTTTCAAAATCAATTTTCAACCTAAAACAGCTAGTTAGTGGATCTGCATCTGCAGCGCTACACCCTCGGGAGAAAACAAACAAAATCAGGTTGGCAAAATGTTGCCAAACTTTTCCACTTTTGGTCTGTAATCCTTTTTTATTAATATATGAATCCTATGCACTACAAGCCAAATTTATAATGTCAAATTAGCGGGCAGCAATAAAGTCAGGTGGCCAGTAAAACATGATAATTTTTTGCAAACTCGTTCTCAAGACAGAAAAACATTATTTTCATGGAGATACCACCGATCAATTAATAAACATTATTGCTGGCTGGTACAATTTCGAACAACATTTGGTAACATTTTACCAGTTTATAAACGTTCTTGCAAAGCAGACATATCATTCAAGGCAGGGTCATAAAGTTGTATTCTTTACCGCAGCAAGACTTGCTGAAATTGATCAGTAAATATCTACATTTGTAATTTTTGATCGTGCTTCTGGCAATATTTACCGACAGATTTTGAAAGTTCAATTTTGTGTAATGTACCTAAGCATTCTTGATCTTTTTGACCGTGACACATGGCCTTTGGCCCCCCAGGCCTAGTGGTACCCCCAGCCCTAGTGGTGCCCCCAGCCCTAGTGGTGCCCCCCAGATATATTTTATCAACCCAATTTTAATTTGTAATCATATTGCTCATTATCATTCAAATGATTCATTGTGTGCAAACTATATGAGCAGTTAGTAAAACGGAAAATATTGAACGCCAGACAAAAAAAATTGATTAACTGAAAAACTGTGTTGTATGAGTCTTTGTTTTATTCTTTTTTATGTCAACTATGTAAATGGTTTTATGTTTAGCACGCCAACTAACGAAGATTTTATATATGTCAAAAATGTCTTTTATTAGTTTGCACTCGGAACGCCGAAAAAACCTGAGTGTCCAAAGATCTTCGGACCTAAGTACATGGAATGCACCCTAGCAATCAATATAACAGCTTCTTGTTATTTGCATTGATGTGCACCCTGAACAAAGGCCACCCTTTCTTTCTTTCATTCCCCAACGCATGAACCCTCCTCTTCCAGATTTTTTCTTAAAATCAATAATGTTTTTCTGAGAATCGTCGAATTGTCTATTCTAAGCGGTATAATAATTTGTTAAATTTTAGTCTGGGAGATGCATTTTTAGCAATTCTAGAGAAGGCCTGATTTCAAAAATTTCCTTTCCCGTCGGACCCAACCATGCTGGGTCCTCCAATGTCACTAAACTTTATTCTTGGCCCCCCAGGTTCAATTTTGCGCCGCCGTCTCTGAAATATTCAATGGAATCACGAGATGGTAAACTGTTTCTTATAGAAATCCTTAACAATTGTCTTCATTGATCTCAAGGGAAGTCTGTTTTGAGATCATCTCTTTTGACGGACATCTGACCTATATCCACACCAAATTTCAAATTTTGCGGGCAAATGATAACGAGGATGGTGCCTCATTTAGCAGCGAGGCTGGATCAAGAACATGCTTTCAAGATGGCGAATGACTTGTTTGGCGAAGACCTCTTCTCTGTCTTCGATGGTCAAGATTCTCAAGAGACGAGCGCTAAGGATGAAGTAGCAAATATAGGCTTATCTACCAGCACTGCTCGTAAAAGAACTTTGGAAGACCAAAAAAGGGATGATGACGGCGAGGAAGTGGTTGCACCCAGTAGTAGTGTCCAAACGAAAAAACAAAAATCCGATGACCACGATCTTGCGTAAGTAGAAACAAGGATCGAGATACTTTCAAACAAAAACTTAAGTATGATAAGTAAGATACTTTTATTTTGTAAAATATGGCTATTTTTCACTTATCTATCAGGACTTGCCCCCCCCCCCCAAAAAAAAAAAATTAAAAGTAGTATACCAGTCTGCAGAGTATGGCATGTGCACACTGGAGATATTTTTGTGCAAAACCTGTTGCACACCAGATATTTTTTGGTGTGGCAACTAACATGGGTGTGGCTTGGTGTGATCCCATAGAAAATGTCAGCTGATAAAAACAAGGACAGTTGTGTATGAACAATTTGAGATATCATGTATCTTACTTGACAAATATACAAATAAAAACTTGCGCTATCTTCAACAGTATACTTCACACACATTTTTACGGTGAAATGCAAATTCACAAATTTTAACCACAACAGGGAAAAATAGTCGGTGCACACCAGCACACCAGACATTGTTGGTGGTGCACACCGCCACACCAGGCTTTTTGCTCGTGCACACCAGAGATCTCGTCGAAAAGTGCCATTCTCTGCAGACTGGGTAGTATATCGGTCTTTTTGAGTTTGTATCTCGATCTATCTGAAAGATGTTTGTTACTCGAAACGATGTTTGTATCTGAAAGAAGTACGCAACACTGCAGCTTGGTAACCCTTAAAAATGGTTGATAACGAAGAAGGGCCAATCTCATGAAGACACGTTCGTCCAAATTTTGGGATTTACCATTGCTGAAAAAAGAACTTGTAAAAAAGAAGTGTATTCGGGCAAAAAAATTAATAACTAAAATGTACTCAAAGGGAAAACAAATGTAATAATGAAAATTTAGGAGAGATAACCCAGCAAGAATATTTTTACAAGTTATTGTGTACGAAAAAATTCGCATTTTATCTGTAATAAGGAAATTATAGAGGAAAAAGAAAGGCCTTCTACAATTTAAAAAACATAGATTAAGTTACTATAAGAAAACTGCTTTAGATTGTAATATCTAATGAGATTTCGTTTGCAATTTCCAATAAGTTGCTCATTCTAGCAGGTAAAGCTTTCTTTATATATAGAAGTTTTACCAAAGTTTGCTATTGCAAATATGAATTCAAATGCAGTATGAAAACTTTCCCCAAAGAACCTTTAAACAAATGATATGTAAGACAATACAAACCACAAAATGTTACATTGAATGATATACAAATATTTTGATACAAAGACAATTCAAGATATGTTCTTAAAGATATTTGTCTAAAAAGGAGCTCTCTTATAGATAAACTAATGGAGAGAGCCACCTCCAACCCAACTAATTGAATTGCATTTTCTCTTATTATATTGGGTTGCATAAAATCTTTTAGTTGATATGTAATATGTTTTTAAAAGTTGTGTCATTCCAATTAATCTTGCATGTTGCATAATCAGTGCTTTTAAAATGGCTGGTGTATAATTCATAATATAAATCAGCTCAGATTTTCTCTTGCTGCTTGATTTTTAATGTTATGTTAGTTTTAAAATATTATGTAAATAACACATTTCTCAAGATCTCATTTACAATTTGCAGACAGTTTTACTCCTTGTTGATTTGCACATTTGCTACAGTAAAATCTTGTATGAAGTTGATTTTGTAACTTAAAACCTTTAGATTTTACAGTTTTTAATTGCTGTCACATGATTACAAGATCTGCTCTTTTGCAAACTAACATAAATGAATTCAAAAATTAAAAGGGTCATTTGTCATACATAAATAGTGTAGTACAAATAATATGATTGTGTGCATTACCTCTTGCTGGGTATCATCTAAAGCCAAGACATCATTCCTCTGCCTGTTATCCAAATCCAAGCTACCCTGACAGGAATATTCCAAGGATTAAAATTGATAGCCCTAAAAAAATCCACACATAGTTAGAAGCTGGCAATAAAATGTAGTCAACAAATATCTCAAAATAATTCCTTTGAGGCAGGTTCTGAGATTCTGGCTAAAATGCCTTTTGCTCTTCATTCTACCAGCCACCTGAAAGTGATATCTACAGATTCTTAGTTACTAGTTTTCCAGTAGTTTCTAGCAGGGGCGGACACTTGATCAAATATTGGGTGGGCAAGCCTATTGTTTTAATAAGATGATGTCACATTTCCCATTGTTTTAGAACCAAAGACCACTGTCCTCTGAAGTATTGGGGGGCAGTAGCCCCCCCCCCCCTTGCCCTTCCCAAGTGTCTGCCACTGGTTTCTAGGTCTGACAGGACTTTCAGGTTCAGAAATCAACAGGCATGGTAAAAAACACGTGTGATAAGAATGGGGTGTGCGAAACAAATTTATTTGTTAACACAGAGCAGAAAACATTTGAAATTAGAAATTAAGAAAAGGTCATTTGAAAATGGATCATTTTAATGGGAACAGCAAAAATGAAGTCATTTAAGACAGGAGTCGTTTAAAAAACGAATTCGTTCATCTACAGTTTCAAGATGAGCTGGAACAAAGGATATGAAAACGAACAAAAAAGTAATGGGAAAACCTTCCTTTTCGTTTTGGCAAAAACGGTGTGGGCCGGAGCAACGGAAATGGCTGAAATATAACGGAAACTGAATGATCGGAAAACAGAGACATACAAAAACGAAGTAGTGGAAACAATGATTCATTGTCAAACTTCTGTTTCTAAAAAGAGTTTCTTAAGTGGATTGACCTATCAGCAGCTGGTAATCATACTCTTCAAGATAAATATTTATCACTGGGCGCACAACTAATAATCGCTCTTAAAGGTAGCCTCGGGGCCATGTTTGCATTCTTATTCCCCATTGAAAGCCCTGTAGTCTGTTAATGTCTCGTTAGTGAAAATTAATCTCTATCGGTTCAGTAGCGCTAGCCCATTGACAAATAATAGTAGATATTTTTCTCAGCCTTTGACTCATAATTTCAATTGCTATTTCTTAGGTTGTTAGATATTCCAAGGGTTCAGGTGCAAAATGTTGAAACAATGGAAGCCTGTACTCATGAGGTAAAAATTTAAAGTTAAAAGTTTAAAATAACATGTCCATTGAATTTCCAAATTTCCTTTTTCTTTAAGCCAATAAATTATATGTATAACGATATGTTTTTGTGTTGACCAGGTTGTTATCCCAGAAGGATGTGATTATTCACCACTTCAGGCTATCAATGAAAAACCAGCCAAGGTTTGATATTCTTTTTCATAAACTTTTTTGAGGGGTTTTCATAGTGCTGGCAGATTGCCAAAGCTTCAAGGCTTCAAAATGATCAAATATCAATCTAAAAAAGTTATTGATAAATCCTATTATTAAATCCTAAAGACTATTATGCTATTCATAATCTTCAAACTCCTATGTGTTGGATTATTTATAAGCAAATTATTGTCATTAACTACACAAATTTAACTCCAGTTTTGACTTTTCAATTGAACACATCCTATTTAACAAGTATGGATTATTTTCCTGCAAAGTTGCTTTTTTCACGGTGTATTACTTGCAAACAAGACATGTGTTTGTGAGTGAACATGTAGACATAGAGTGGATGTTTATCGCCTTTCCTCTTGATTAGCTCTGGGGAGAGGATGATCTTATCAATAGCTTGCCAGGTTCTGCCACCACAGCAACAACAGTTTGTTGTTGGCAGGAAGGGTAGACATGTGATTATAAAATCTCTGCTTCAAAGTTTGGAAAATTTGAAATACTATCTTTGGAATTCAAATGACAAAGCTAGGACATTCTCTGCAAGTGATCTTTTCTCCATCCAAAGGTTGATATCATTATTGGATCATACGATTGTTGTTTACAACTAGCGGAAACTTAGAAAATTGAAAGCATTCTTAAAGATTGATAACCTTTTCAATCTTGTTGCAGGAATACCCTTTTATTCTGGACCCGTTTCAAAAAGAGGCTGTGAAATGCTTAGCAAATAACCAATCGGTCCTCGTCTCTGCGCACACATCAGCTGGCAAAACTGTGGTTGCTGAGTATGTACAACAGTTTGTACTTATATTTACTATGTTATAGTTAATGTAAGGCTTTAGAAAGGGAGTGGCAAAGAGGCAGTCGATTCATCTCCAAGTTTTTCAAAGATTTGTAATATATTTTTCTAAGTGTAACGGAATTGTCTTAAAGCAAGGTATGATTGTTTACCGAAAGAAATTTCCTTCAAAGGGACCCAACTGTGGTAGATAGCACCTATGAATGGCAATTGAATATGTTTTTTTTAGATGAAGTAGCTTAGTTATTTAGTGTGGGTTATCATATCTCCGTAATTTTGTTTTGCTTTTGTTTATTGTAAAGGGCTATTTCTATATATGTCAATGTTCTTTGATTGGTACTTTAGAAAAGAATTAACTTAAAAATATGGTCCCTTAAAAAGGTACCTAAGATAAAGCCTTCAATAACCCAACAGAAAGCAATTAATTTATTTTCAGTGAAGTTTTTTCTTTTTATTCATCTGCTGCTTCATCCCAAACAGAATATTCTTGCTAAGTTTTGAAGGTAACTACAGCCCAGTACTACTGCCCCGTCATGCCATGATTATAATTTCTGCATTCGGTGTTGAGTCTCTGAACGTCTTCATATTATTTTCGTTTATTCAGTTATTTTATGATATGCCTTTATTGCCAAAGATACCTCAGTTTGCTTTTCAGTTTTCAAATTTGCTTTTAAGAAAATTTGTTTATTAAAGAAAGCGTTGACGTGAATGATGTTAACCAAAGATTCTGTCCTGTTTCTTGGCACCTTACCCTTAAATTTGTTTGTGTTTTATTACCATAAGCTACTTATGCTCAATAATGAGAAGATTCGATAATAGTTATTTTCACATTTATTGTGTACTTAATTATGCCCATTTTTGCATTCTTGCTAGGCTAATAGTTGTCAAATTGAATTTAAGGTATTGTATTGCAATGTCTCTTCAACGAAAACAGAGAGTTATTTACACAACTCCAATCAAAGTAAGAACTATATTGTTTTGTCTGTTTCTATTCACTTGTTTCCAGGATAGTTTTTTATAAGAGCAAGCTTTATGTTTTGCCAACAACCACTTATATCATTTTCTTTGCATGCAAAATGTTGAGACCTTGATAATGTTTTGCCTCTTGAATTCAACACACAAAAAAGTAAAAAAGACTTTTATAATGCAACTGTTTCATATAAACCTTAAATGAATTTTTGTTTAGGCCATCTATGGCAGGACGTCTTTTGCCTCAAAAGAGTTTTTGAACATTGTCAAATCTTGTCTTTATATTTTCACAAAAAAGCTTTGTCTGCAATTCGAATTATGACCAATACTTCACCCTAATAAAATGAGCAGACAATAGTTGAAAAGACAATTTTAGTAACGGGAATATATTTGGAGGTGCATTCGAACTACTGAGATCAATAAGACACTTCAGATTTACTGTACAGTTATTTTGTCTATCTCGTCCACGCTTATGCTGCCTTTTAAGCGTGTCTTGACACATTAGTTATAAAAGGAGTCACAGGCTCAATATCCCATACAGCGATTCTAAACCATAGTTTTCCCTGTTGGAAATGTGTTAAGCGATTCACATGCTTCTCTCTTTCTTTTCAGGCACTGAGCAATCAGAAATACAGAGAGCTTTATGATGAATTTCAGGATGTTGGTCTCATGACCGGGGATGTTACAATCAATCCAAGTGCAAGTGCCTTGATCATGACCACTGAGGTAAGGTTTGAGCAAAACATTGCTCTTCTCGACCTTGTTGCCAATCTTATCTAATTCATTTAAACCTTCTAAGACTGAATAAAATACTTTTTCTTTTTGATTTTCTATCATCAACCTTAGCAAGTATTTTTAACATTGGTCAGGCCTTCTTGATGCTCTGAAGTTAGATACGAACTGTATTTGTATCCAGTTCTCACTCATCAGATGATTCTATAAATATCACTTTTTCCCCATTAAGCATTTATAATTAGGCTTGTGGGGTTTCAGTTCTATCAATGGAGTCTAGTATTTTTCATTTGTAAGAAACGTTTCCTGAGAAATCCGGTTGTTTGTCAAAGTGATAATAATAATAATAATAATAATAATAATAATAATATCATATTTATACAGGTTAACTTTGGTCAGCAACAACGTGCTGTTATCAATAAAGGACCTGTCTAAATTATACATGGATTACCGAAATAAAAATTAAATACATGATGAAAATGAAATCTTAAAAGTCGAAGTTAAAATTTTTACAAAAAGTCTTAAATCTTAGAATTGATGTTTCATTTCGTCACTTCATTTCGTCTGTTAGTTTATTAAAAATCTTTGCTCCTTGAAAGTAAAAGGCCTTCTTGCCTGCTTCTGATTGTACTTTGGGCAACACAATATTTTTTGCATTGGCACGAGTACACTGCCTGTGTTTTACTCTATTGAAGTAGTTTCGAAAGGCGAAATTTCGAATTGATCACATCTTTATCAAAATTTAAGGAATAAGATCAGACTTTAATCGAAATGCATATCTCTTATATCATTATCTAAAGGATCCGATTGAATTTGCTGTATGTTTGATCAGAGGTTCTCGATATATAGTGCATCAAATTCATTACTTTAGACAAAGCTACTGAACATTTGGAGACTTCAGTAGAACGATTCTCTCTCGAGCCTCTTCTAATTTATATTCTAGACTTTCCCAAACGGGGGGACATCAATTTCAATTGTACGATGCATTTCCTTTGTGAAAATGCCATAAACCTATCGTTTTTTAACAATTTTCGCTTATTCTGCTATTGGATGCCTTTTTCTAGATGCTTATCAAATATCTAGACGCATATAATTGATTTATACAATTTTTGTTGTTAGATTTTGAGAAGTATGTTATACAGAGGATCAGAGGTCAGTTTACAGTTCCAGATTTCCTTGCCTATTATGCTTTCAGTAACCGTGCAATTTATAGAATTCATTATTTAAAGAAAAGTGAGAAGCGTATAATTCTGCAGATGTATGAGGGTATTGCTGTGTGTTTTATTATCTTAAAACCCTTTGTTAAGTTTTTCTGTAATAATAAGCCAATATAAGTCATTTATTTGGAGATAACGGTAGCACATTGTTTACGTAGGTAGTTGCATATTTGGTGACTTCAACACTCGGAGTACCATTTTAATGTGAACTGGTATTTTACCTTTAACATTTTAGATGTGAGGGTCAGTAGTCCATTTTCAGTTTTTGAAAAGGAATAAGTCTAAACTGGTCCTTACTTCAAAGATTTCCGTACTTCTGGTCATGTGCTGTGTTTCCATTGATCATCTGTTGTATCATTTATGTTGCTCTTTTTTAGTTGATGCGTGAAGTTGCTTGGGTGGTTTTTGACGAAATTCATTACATGAGAGATAAAGGTTCGTTCGGAAACAACACCTATTTTGTTTGTCTTCAAACAAATTGTTTAGCGAGTATTTAAACCTTTTACATATTCTTTGTTTGATAACTGTAAATGTGACTGTAAAAGTTTCATTTTTGATTGTAAAACGACTTGAGTGTTCCTAAACCCTTTTTGATGCAAATGGTTATGATTTGCTCTCATATGCTTCCTGTTGAAATTGATATGTATGCCTCCTGTTGAAATTGAATTGCATAGATTGTTTCGCGTGGTCAATATACATCAGCTGCATTTGTTTGCAATTCTAGAAAGAGGAGTTGTTTGGGAAGAAACAATTATCTTGCTGCCGGACAATGTTCACTACGTTTTCCTGTCCGCTACAATTCCAAATGCACGGCAGTTTGCGGAATGGGTTGCCTATCTCCATAAACAGGTGCAAAACTTAATGCTATTCCATAATTAAATACATTATTGAAAAGCAGAGATTTGCAAGTAAGATCATAGATTAAAATGTTTAGATAAATGTTTTTTGGCTGACATTTAAGGCTGTGATCCTTGCTGCCTTTATTTGATGATTATATCTGGTAAAATCTCTTACTCTAATAATCAAATGTGTTTGTTTCAGACTTGTCATGTTGTGTATACAGACTTCAGACCAACCCCCCTGCAGCACTATCTCTACCCTTCCGGAGGAGATGGATTGTATTTGGTTCAAGACGAGAAGGTGACTGACCAACAACTTTTTCATGCCCTTTCCTATTCATTGCAGCTTTTCGACTTATAAAGTATAATTTTGAACTTGCATATTTTTTTACCAATGCTTAAGTTTGTAGAAGTGGAATGGATCTGGAAGCCTGCTCGTTATTTTTGTTTTTCAAGTTCTGAACTAAAATATGCTGCTGCGCAAATACTGTTTCACTGCACTGCAATATTACATAGACAAAGATTGCAAAATTTATTATACTTTAAATATAGTGAATCTTATTACTTCATTATTTTCATTCATTTTTTTGAGCATTCAGCTTATAAACTTTTAATTCAAAGTTCCACTTGTTTTTGTCTTTTTATAGAAACAATTTCGAGAAGACAATTTTGGTA
The DNA here is from genome assembly GCF_013076305.1 of Rhopilema esculentum. The sequence goes on along the minus strand of NW_027020174.1, from coordinate 12,794,498 downwards.
AGGCTATGAGAGTGTTGCAAGACTCTTCGTCGTCGAGTGATAATAAGTGGCAAAAGGCAGGAAGAAGGAGTTTTAAAGGTCATCTTTCTTTTACACATTTCTGCATGGCATTTCCTTTTTTATCTATCTTTTCTATCACTGTTGAAGCCTGCAGATTACTCGATTTTCTGAGCTTTTCGGCAAGCAACGGACTTAAGGAAAAATAGAAGATTTGCCCCCCTTTTTCACCTGTATAACTAACAAGATTGTTCCACAAAGCACAGGGACCAGGGCAGGAGTTAATAAGCTGCGCGTCTTTTTCCTGAGACTCGCTTTTTTGCCTTTGTTGAAACAAGACCAAACATTTCCCTTTCGCTTTTTACCAAACTTCTTCCAGCTTATGCTGTTTCTTCTCATTAATTCTTTTCTTTATATTTCTTTTTCACCGAACAGGTCCGACTGATGTTCATAAGATTGTTAAACTGATAATGGAACGGAATTTCGCCCCCGTCATTGTCTTTGGATTTTCGAAAAAAGAATGCGAGGCCAATGCACTTCAGATGTCAAAACTCGATTTCAATACAGGTGACTTAACTTCAATTTCAATAATTTTTTCTCTTAATCTCATTTTTAACTTAGATTGGTGTCCCCCATAAACTATCAATTTTTTTCATATAAGATGAAGAGAAGAAGCTCGTCCAGGAAGTTTTTGCCAATGCCATTGATTGCCTTTCAAATGAAGACAAATGCTTGCCTCAGGTATGCAGGTTCCCAAGTTTTCTTTGTTGTTTACTTTTTATTACTCGCGTGTTGTGAGTTCTTTCTTGTATCCATGTTTAATTTATTTTTTTCTGTGATGTTTGGAATTAATTCATTAGGAAGTTGTCATACTTATTTCTTTAACGTTTTTTTAACTTTCAGAATTTTGCAAAGAAACCTTGACATTTTCTATTCCAAATTCTTTTTTTATTTTCATTTCAATTTATTCCCATTTCACGGTCTCCCTTTTTGAACGGAGGGACTCCTTTTAATGGAACGTGCATAAAACTCTACAAATTAAGTATATTATATTCTTATTGCTATAACAATAGTGAAATACATACTTAATACCCTATTCTGATTACAGTACCAAAGAAATGATATATCATTAAGATATAAGATTTTTGAATGATTTAAAAATAATAATAATGGTAATAATAATAGTAAGAGTAACGGAGTAATTTAAAGTGTGATGCTCGCCTGTCTTCCTAATCCAAGAGATTTAAAATTTTTGCAGTTTATCTCAAGTTTTTCAAACTGCATTTCAAATGTTTTGTTAAAATTTTGATAGGCAACCTGATGTAAGGCTGATTGACTCATAAACCATGCACGTTTGTAGACCTTTGCTACTGTTTTGCACCACTTTCAACCTTAGTTGGTGATTGGACTTTTAAGTGGTATTAAAAAACTTTCTCATCCGCTGTTATGAATTTTGAAAGCAATTTATGCAGAACTTTTTTCAGATTTCATTATTCCGTGAAAATTTCTTAGGTGGAAAATATCCTTCCGCTATTGAAGCGGGGAATAGGCATCCATCATGGCGGACTCCTTCCAATTCTCAAAGAAGTGATAGAGATCTTATTCTCCGAAGGCTTAATCAAGGTAGAGTTTATCTTAGTTACATGTTTACTATATGCTATATATAAAATCCTTTTGTTTCTTTTCATTAAATTTGACGGAAGCACAATGAGAAATTCCACATAACCCATAAAGAATATTATGGAACATCGTAACAGCCTATTTCTGTTTATCCCGAGATATGCGCCGAGGCGTTTCTATAATGGCATTTTCTTGACTGTTTTCAACTATTTTTGCAGGCGCTCTTTGCAACTGAGACGTTTGCCCTGGGACTTAACATGCCAGCAAGGACCGTTGTCTTCACAAATGCTCGAAAATTCGATGGCATCGACTTTAGATGGGTTAGTGCATAATAAATATATCTACAAGTGCTCCCTTCCAATAAACCATTCCCCTTATTCCTTCATACACAAGTGAGCGCGAAATGCATTCTGTTTCTGGTTGTTATACCCGTGAACATATGTATATAAAGTTCTGTTGTTATTGCTCGATCTTTGCTCATAGTATCAAATAAAACATCGACAATACGACAGATCGTTAGCACTTCTTTAGTTTTACGGAATATACCGAACAGCACATACCTAGTTTATTTAATGCTCTTTCACGGTTCCCGGGAACCAATAGTGCAGAAATTCATTTTGACGAAAATCTAACAGCAAGCAGCAATACGACAAGGCCTAGGCCTAACATACACGATGTCGAAAATTGAAGCAGTTCTTGGGGGAGTTACCTTTTCTGTACCTGATAACAAGGTAACTTTGTACTGTCGCCGTGGAGAAGATATGCAACTGCTCGCGGGTTCTCTCGCGGGTTCTCTCGCGGGTATGACTAGAAGTAATAGAATAGCTTGAACGCTCATTTGAGAGGAACTTAATAAGGAGATAGGTACATTTGTTGCAATATTGCATCAAATAACAAAGGAAGAGTTCTACAACCTCTTGATATTTAGGGCTGATTGAATTCTTTGTGAATTGCGAAACAGAGTAGGGTTTTAGTGATACGAAAATATTTGTAAGAATCAAATTTTTGTCAAACTTTTCAGATCTCAAGTGGCGAATATATCCAGATGAGTGGCAGAGCTGGAAGGCGTGGGCTTGACGACAGAGGCATTGTCATCTTGATTGTTGATGAGAAGATGGGGCCAGATGTCGGAAAGGGGCTTCTAAAGGTTTGTCTGCAAGCAATTCCTATGCGATTTGTGTTTATCCTAACGGCGCTTCCGTTATTCTTTTGATCCCAAAATGGCTATACAAAAGATTTAAATGTACTCGTAAAGAAATTTATTTGATAGAAAGTTTCATGTATGCTGTTCTCTGCCCTTGACCATTCTTTGTTTTACTGTCCTCGTTATTTAATTTACTTTCATCACAGGGAGCCGCAGATCCTCTCAACAGTGCCTTTCGTCTAACCTATAACATGGTGTTGAACCTTCTTCGATTGGAAGAGATTAATCCAGAATATATGCTCTCAAAGTCGTTTTATCAGTTTCAAAATTATGCTGGCATCCCAAAGCTTTTAGAAGGTAATCCACGTATCTCAACCCATGAATTTCTTGTTTACGTCATTCAATGCCTCTCGAACGATCCGCTTTAATGTACAGAGGTTCTACATTTTTTCGTATTCACCTATTGATTTCGATACTTATTTTAACTGTACCTGTTTTGATGCAAATTGTTGCTTTGATTTGCAGAGCTTAAAGAAAAAGATAGGAAGAGAGACGAAATCGTTATACCTAAGGAAGATACAGCCATGTCTTACTACAAAATAAGACAGCAGCTAGATAAGCTTTCAAAAGAATTAATGAAGTTCATCCATCAGCCAAAGTATTGCCTTCCCTATTTGCAGCCAGGGAGACTTGTTCAGGTGCGCTGCCTTTGCTGGGTCGTGTGCTCCCAAATTTTTCTCTCTTTTTTCCTTTAAAGAATGAAATATTTTCATCTTTTGTCCAGGTTTCCCTGGTACTGCTCAGCATATCCTTTATTCGCTTCAATCAAATATAGAACTGAGACTGAGCTAGAGATACAAACTTGCATTCCTACACGAGAAAACGACAGAAAAGCAAGGGATATTATGGGGGCCCGTTTAATTCAAAAGTACATTGAATAAATAAATTGAAAGTTAAATACATTGATGCACCTTGAATTAAATTCGCTGTACTTCAATTGCTATTAAATGATACAAAATTAATAATGGAAGTTTTTCAATAAATTGTCGTAGGTGCTGAGAATTAATTAAGATTCCAAAGGGATCACAACCGCCTTCAGGTCAATTTCTTTACAGCTAGGAATCCCGATTGGAACCGCTCCCTTTGTTACATAAAAAGGCAAAGCCGAAGCATTCCAAAACTGGAACGTTTTGATTGAAACAGGTTTAATGGATGTTTTACTTCTATGCAATCACTTAGCTAAAATTTCATTGCAGGTGAGCGACCGTGATCAGGATTTTGGCTGGGGATGCGTGGTAAATTTTCAAAAAAAGAACAACCAAAAGGTACCTGATATCTTTATATGTCGTAGACCGGCTGGATTTTCCGGGCTGATGGAAGAAATTTATACTCTACCTGCTTTAAGAGGGTGATTGTATCTCTATTACCTCCTACCAATGATTACAAGTGGAATGCTTACGCCCAAAACTGCGCTTTAAAGAGCTGAAAAATGCTTCTTTTCAACCTGAGCCTCTTATTTTATCATGTTTTTTGCAGATTTGCGTTGTCACATTCATTTCATTTATTATCATGTGCCCTGGCATTATCACTGTCACTGTCACATAATCCGGTATTAAGTTTTTGTTAAGGCATAGTTTTTTGAATTTTTTAATATGATCTCTAGATCGTTGACAGTGCTTAAATCTTGTTCAAGAAGCAATGTAGTCGAAATCTTCGCAGTTGCAAAGATTACTTCTCATTTTTTGCAATAAAGGTATTTTGTTGAGTTTAATTCTCAGCAAATCTTTAAATGTGAAGCAAATTGGTGGATATATAATCTATGGATATATTTTGTCAAATTACCCTCTTTACCATGCGTTTTTCTTTGTAGGACGATTTTATCTAGGCTTAACTATATCCCTGGTGGAGATTTGCTTTGAAATATTTAAAGCTGCCAATAGAGTTTATTTCTAGGGAGCCAGTGCTAGTCTAGCAAGTGAAACAATATACATTGTCGAAGTTTTGTTGAACTGCTCTAAAACCACAAAGAAAATGGCAACTGGCGAAGTTCCTGTACCATGTCAACCAGGCGAAAAGGGGGAAATGGTGGTATGCTTGCTTAATGTGCCAAACTTTTTAAATATCTTTCGGTCTTTCAATCAGTTTATCCTATACAATCAGTGTATCGCATACAATCAGTTTATCGCATACAATCAGTTTATCGCATACAATCAGTTTATCGCATAAATCTGCATCGCAGAATAGCTCATTAGTTGATATTTTTGTTGCATAGCGTTTAAAAAGGTCACTTAGCCTAGTGTGCTTCTTTATGGACCTGCAGAATACTTGAATTGACGTATATAAACTAAACTGCTGAAAGCAAAGCTGGCAATAGCCAATGAAGTAAAAAGCTGCCCTCCTCCCTTATTAAATGAGTTGCTTTTGCAAATCGTCTGTCCTGCTGAGCCATTGGTTTTACTTACTTCAGGTGGTTCCAGTTCTTATACACTTATTGCAATCCATAAGCAGTATACGTTTATACCTTCCAAAAGACCTGCGACCCCTGGATGCAAGAGAGACAGTGAAGAAGTCAGTTCAGGTAAGATGGACCTCTATTTAATGGGAAATCACACAGAGCTCCGTGCAGGTACGACGGGAACCTAGTTTAGAGAATTTGTTTAGGTAGGGGACCAATTTGGTGATAGGGAGTAACGCTGGAGACAGTTATGCTAGGACGAGGCAATAAAGCAAGATAGTGACATTTCTAGTGCATCCACTGGTTAGTAGGTTATAGGTTTTCCTAATTGGCTAATTTCGGGAACCGTTTTAAATGTTAAGTCGCCACAGGATTTGAAGCCTTGGAAGAGGCAGTTCGGAGAAAACGTGTATGTTTGTGATTTAGGCTGCATTCACACTGTGCGCTTGTTGAAGTGCTAGTTTATGCTTGTTTGCAATTTTTGTTTAAAATGCATTCATGTTTACAGAAGCCCGCCGAATTTGAAATACGAGAACTTAGAGTAAGCAGAAACCTGGTGATGAAATGAGGTCTAAAAAAGGATTATTCGGCAGATCTATCCCCCCATATTGTCAAATAGCATCTAAAAGCTGGTTTTTTATAGATTGCAGTGAGTGACCCTTTGCCTGCACGAGCTTCTAAAGACAGTCTGTCCCCTCAATAATTGGCTAATATGAAAAATTGGTCTTCCCGCCTTAGCGGATTACGCTGCTCAGTTCGGCTGGCCTAGCTACGGTAGTGGCCGACATTTGAAACTGCGAGCAAAAAGCTATCGGAAGTTGCAAGAAGGTTTAATTACTGGAATTGAATGATCACATGAAAGCCGTTCCTTTCGCAGTTTACATATCTTTCGCACAAACCAAACATGGAATTAAATAAAAAAATGTTTGTAGTCACTCTTCAACGGGAACACAACCATTGGATTTAAAAGATCTGGAAACAAGGTTTTTTCTGATTAGTTTAATTCGTTTGATTATAGATCAACCTGAACAGTTTGTGAATTTCACTCCTGTGAAATAAATGTTAAGGACAATAGGGGACAGACTGCCTTGAACTAAACTGGCAGCTAACTAGCAGGCAAATTCGCATTAACTAGTGCCTTTGTCAAAAGTCTCATAGCGACTGAATGAACTTGCAAAAATTGTGCAGTGTGAGTGCAGCCTTACTATCGGTGTTAAATCTTGTAGATGACGAATGCTTTTTACCGCAGATTTTACCCCTTTTAGTTGCGGCCAAAAAAGATTGATTCATTGTACCAGTAGTTTGTTTTTATGTTCGTGGTACAAGTTTCTTCAACCCAAGCCCACTCTTTATTTGAAATAATCTGATTAACAGAAGCATTTCCTTTAAATCGTTTATTGATGAATATTCTTAACATTAAAGGAAGTTAAAAAGCGATTCCCTGATGGCTTGCCTGTACTGGATCCAATTGAAGACATGAACATAAAGGACGAACAACTGAAAAAGATTGTGAACAAAATCGAAGTATTGGAGCACCGCTTATACAATCATCCATTACACAAAGATCCAGACTTGGAGAGACTATACAACTTATGTGCGAAGAAAGCTAATATTGATCACGAAATGAAAGCCGTTAAGCAAAATCTGAAGAAGGCAAAAACTGTCATTCAACTCGACGAGCTTAAGTGCCGCAAGAGAGTCCTCAGAAGGTAGCTGCTAACTTTCGTTATTTTCTCTTTTTAAGACGTGTTATGATCCAAATAATAATTTCCATGTGATTTTTACTATATAATTCGCATTAAGAATGACATGGCTGTGTAATTTTTATGATCTTGCGCAAATAATCTTGAAGTTAGGCAGATGTGATGCTGACAATGAAGACCAGATTTTATCCTATGCAGGGAATTTTTTCACAAAGATATAGTCTTTCAGTACTTTCCCCACTCATTCTTGTTGCAACGTTTGCCGCGCTCTTTTTCAAAGACTTTGTTGATGACTATTTTGGTCCTTGCCAGGCTTGGTTACGTCAACGCTTCTGACGTCATCGAGCTGAAGGGTCGTGTGGCGTGTGAAATAAGCAGGTAAGGCTATGTCTTCATCGTGTACTTTGCTGACACTCTTCGTCGTAGATAATGAAATATCTCTTGCTAAAGCTGCATTGCTTATCGCTTGCCAATCAAAATTGCACTGCAACCATTCAAGGTGGATGCAGATTTAATTTGATAAGGTTTAACGTGTCTTGTTCATCATTTGAGTTGGACGAGACCAAAACATTTAGGACTTTATCGAATTGAAGGATTAGATTTGGACTATTAATTCAAATAGCAGAAACAAGTCTGACCTGCTGCTATGTAGCTTTTCTTTAATGATCTTGCTCAGGGAGGCATGAATACGCTGCGCAACTGCATCAATGAACTAGATGCTCTTTTATCGGCTCTTAGGATCGTTCTTCTTGAATGTTAGCTGCACATGCAATTCATTCTTTGATAATGAAGGCATTGGGCTTAAGTCGCACCATTTTGGTAGATGTGATACCGTTTTTGCGTAGGTCAGTTGTTCGCCTAATACGATCTTCCACCCTGTTGAGAGTTGCAAGTTGATCTTAGGGCCTACGAACTTCAACTCCGTGAAAGCGTTGAAGCTATAAACCCGAGCACAGGCTAGTGTTTGAGTAGCGTATCCTTGCTGCATTTTCTAACTTAGAACGTAAACAATAGATTAAGCGTATGGATCTCGAAAAATCCATTTGAAATGTCATATCCACTCATCCACTTTCGACTTCTTGTTTTAGCGCAGACGAATTGCTTCTGACTGAGATGATTTTCAACGGTGTTTTTAACGATCTGTCTTCAGAGCAGTGCGTTGCACTGTTGAGCTGCTTTGTATTTCAAGAAAAGGTTTGCCCCATATCATATGTACCCTAAAGTTCCAATTAAGAAAGGCTGTTTTCAAGTAGATGAGCCTGTTTGCTTTTGTAATCTTCCGTAAATTACTTCAGAATCGTCCTTTGAAAAAGGCAGATGAAGACGTTTATCGAGTAATGCTATTCTCATTTCTGGCAGGCCGATGACCCCACACAAGTCCAAGAAGAGCTGGCAGGGCCACTGAGGCAAATGCAGGTATAATCAATGTATTCGAGCCGAGCTTTTCTTTGCATAAATCATTCTCCTTGCCTGCGACAACGTCATGACAATTTTCTAAAGTACATACTTCCCCAACAATTCTCAAATATCTAATCATTTTTTGGATCTATGATAATCAGATTTAGATGTTGAAACATTTAGCTTCGACCGATCTATTTTGTTGTGCTTAGGAATCTGCTCGACGGATCGCAAAAGTTTCTGAAGAGGCGAAAATGGACATTGACGCTGACCGATATGTGGACAAATTTAAGCCAAGTCTGATGGATGTCGTTTATTCTTGGTGCAAAGGTGCTTCATTTGGGGAAATATGCAAAATGACAGATGTGTTCGAAGGTAGGTTTCATTAAATTGATACACCGGAAAAGTGGTTCAAATCTTAGTTTTGGGGCAAAATAATGCATCTGCAGGAATGATGCCTTAGACATAAATTTGTTGGTCGAGGAGGATGGGGGCTACGTTTTATTGTTGAATACGAGTTAGTGCAATTTTGCATCTTCACAGGTCACTAAACCTATCTTTAAAATATTTTTTCTATAATAACCACCCTTGACGGGGGATATGAAAAGGAGTCCGCATATGAGATGCAATGTTTTTGTCAACAATGTTGATTTTATCTTCTGTTCACTTTGAGCTCTTTTACAATAGGAAAACTAGTATTTGAGATTATTCGATCACTGGTTTCAATGCAACTCAACATTTGGTTAACTTCAATTTACACCAGTTTACTCTATTGGTATTCTGTTCCATTGTCACAGGCAGCATAATTCGCTGTATGAGGCGTTTGGAGGAGCTACTACGTCAGATGTGTCAAGCTGCCAAAGCTATTGGCAATACTGAACTGGAAAACAAGTTTGCCACTGGTATTACAAAACTCAAGCGAGATATTGTGTTTGCAGCCAGTTTGTATCTTTAATGCTTCTGTATACATTTTCCGTAAATATTATTATATTTCCTCAATAAAGTGACAAAGGTATTATTGCAAGGCGATAAAGAAATGGGATACTTGGTTTTATTTTTTCCAAAAAAACTTTTCCGTTTTCCTCGTAAATCTTTAGTTGTGTGACATCATTGTTTGTCGTCAGAATAACCATTTTACCCTGTAATAAATCTTATTTTGAACAGTTTCCCTCTTGTCTTTCTACCAACGAATTATTTCGGGTGGCAGTTTTATTTTCTTTAGATAAAGCCAATAATGTGTATTATTATGAATAAATTGGTCTAAGAGCTTCTTCTGGTTTCTTATCCATTATTTTTTTCCTGCCTGCAAAGTTTTAGTCTCTATCGATTTTATCCAAACATGTAGCTAGCAGATAATGGGTTTTTTATTTATTTCATTTATAAATGAAGATAATTTAAAATTTTACTTTTTGGTTATTGGAGATAAAGCGTTTATATTCCAGAAACGATGCTGATAAATCTTGAGATTTTTTAATTTCATCTCACCAAACGAGCAAACCAACCAATACGGACAATGAATATGATTTCCTAGAACTGCTTGACAAGAAAACTGACACTAAATGCATGCAACATCCTTAAGAGTGATCTATACTAGAAAAAGAATCTAAAACAGACCATATAACAAACAAAACATTATGAAATACCTCTTAATGGGCCAAATAAATTGAAAATGCTACAGATTGGCAAAAGTAAGGCAGCAGAAGCAGATTGGCTCAGGCCCCATCAAACCCTCGATCAAACCTCTGTAGTTTAGTCTTGAGTCTTGGTTCATAACTTTACGAACCTGGCCAGAACAACATTTATTCGTTAGCAAATTTGAAATCTTTCATTGGTCATATCTCACTCAATTTTGCACATAACTAACTGAACTGTTCTTTCAGATTATGTGCTCGAACTAAAGAAATTCTAAAAGTAGATTTTTGATGACGTCACTCTGATGCTCTTTTCTGACTGGTTCTTGTCATTTGTAAGTGAGGCAACACACAACACGGATGCATGGTTGAAAAACCTTCTTAGTTCATTTAAATACGACGAATTTACAAAATCGTCTCTGTATAATGTTACTTTTTAAGGGAATCTTTTATGCCTGTTTCGAAAAAAAAATTATTTAGGTTGAAGGAAGAAAAAGCCAATTTCACACGTTCAGTTTCAAAAACCGTATTTTTGTTGACGCGATGTTCCCTCTCTGTATTTGGTTTTTATTGGCATTGATATTTTTGTTCTTGCAGCCTCATTCGAAGACTTTTGTGGTAGGACTATTAAGCATTTTTCGGAAGAACTGCTGTTGTGACAAAAAGAATTGTTAATAGGGGAGCCCTAGGGGGAGCTTTTGTTTTGATCTTTTTGATTGGAAGCTTGACCTTTTGAAATATCATTTCAGTAACTCAAAGAACACTATCTCTGCTTCAACCCAGATCTGTTACTTGATTTTTTTTGGTCACAGGTATTTGTGAAATTTTTCTGAGTGTAGAGGACTATCGCAGAATGCCCTTGCTGCATTTGTTGGTTAATCGACATAGGAAACCAATGCCGACAGTATCAGGGATATTATGCTTGTTAAGTAAGCATGCTTTATTAAGCAAATCGTTTGTAATAGGTACATTTCTCACAAACATTTATCGAACAGCAAATAGCAAGCATAAACAAAAATAAGATGCTTTCTTTGTGTGTGTTTAGGCTATTTAGAAAAAATGCAGATTAGCAAAAAAAATGATATCGAGCGCAAGCTGAGAATTAAGGAAATCACAAATTTACGAGTATTGTGCTTTTGCGAGTAATTTGCAAAAAATTGATACGACACACATTCGTATCGCAAGCGATGCATTCATTTTAACCAATTTAATACCCATAAAGAAACTAATTGAAAAATCTGTGCATAATCCTTCCTTTTTAATTAGCCTCGTTCAAACTAGGCTGGTAGTGGTAATAATGGTTAAAAGCTGTTGCAAAGTGAAGGAAATCAAATTAGTTTGCTAATGAATTGCACTGAGATGTGTTTTCTGTGGTTTTTTTACATAAAGGGATAACAAGCCAAAATCACGAAAAGTTTTATCTGCTTTGAAAAATCCTTTTCTTGCAAATTGATTTTTTAAAGGAATGGCAAAAGAGAGAAGACTTTGTCGTCCTTACTTGTTATTTCTTAACAACCTTGTTACGCATTGTTTTGCTATTGTTGTATGGAGAAATTGTCCTCGTTCAGTTGATCCTTTTAAGTTAATTTCTTTGGGTCACACTCATGATTTTCGGAAAACACATATTTGCTTCTTCAATCCTGTGATGCTTTATCGAAGCTTCCGATTTGAATGCTTTCCTTCATATCTTGTTTTACTATCATCTGGACTACCACTGTTAACATAAACATTTGATCTACTGCAACGACTACCATTCCCTCCTTCTCTTTTCCCTCCCCTCCCTCTTCCTCTTCTCCCTCCCTCTTCCCTTTGTCCCTCCCTCCCCTTCTCCCTCCCTCTTCTCCCTCCTCTTCTCCCTACCTCTCCCCCCTCTCACGTCTCCTTTTTTCCTTCTCACCTCCCCCTTCCCGTCTCCCCCACCCCGTCCCCTCAACACTCACACACAGGCTAGGTCAAAGCTAATCAAAGCTAATCAAAGGATAAATACTAAGAACAAACGATATCAAAATCGCTTCCAAAACAAAACAAGTGATTTAGGACCAGCATTCTTCCTAAACATTTCAGAGACTCTTTCAATCTTTTCCTTTCAGAAGTTTCCACTCGAAGGCTTTTAACACTATTAAATAAATGATAATACAAATATCAAAATTACTCTCAGAATCATCAAGAACTAATTCGTGCATTCGTCTTCATTGCACCTGTTAATGTGGAAGACAATGATTTTCTAACAGACAGGTGTGAGAAGAGAGTTCATTCAATTACTTTCAATGTAAATACTGAGCACTAGCTTTGACGCATGTTGCCAGGATATCGACTGCAATAAAAGAGCAACGCAAAGTGTACGAATTCAAAATCCCGCTGCTCATTTGGCGTTCATACCTCGGCGACATCTTTAAAGGCAATCTCACATCAACGCGCGGTGTTTTCTTTAGCCTTCAATTTAAACACGGTTTAGAAACGGTAAGTTGAATGCTCTGATTATCTGCATATAGTACGCCCAATAAAGGTTGTTTTTATCATTTCTTTTCATCATCAAAGTGCTTAAGCATCAATTCTACAAACGACGAATAAATGGTATAGCTTTGCAATAGTCAGGCTCTGCAAACATTACCCTGTTGATTTTATCTTGCATTCTCTAAACATGCAATTTTTATAGCGACTTCTTTGCAATATCATCCCCCTACCGTGATTTTCCTGAGATAATTTCCCTTTTAGAATTAATTCATCATACTGAGAGTTGGAATTCAATGAATTGTAATCTAGAATGTCGATTTTTATTAATGGGCTTTTTGACATGAATGCAGGCAAAATGCAAAACTGCGATTGCTGTTGCAAGCATGTCTACCGGAAAAGGGTCAGTCTCTTGGACCAAGATTCAAACCGTTTCCTGAAAATATCTAAGCTATATGCCATTAAAGATGAGTTTGAAGAGAGGATGCAAACAGCAGAAAACGCGCAGAAACCAAGCACGTTCAGCATTGATGCCATTCTTTCAAAGCAAAGTAAAAGTCACAACCAAGACGATGCGGACAGGCGAGAGAGCAGTCCAGTAATGCTCAGTGAGCGCATTTCTAGAAGCAGCCTTCACAGACCGCCTCATGCACGTGTTGACATGATGGGTTCATGTTGCACCAGAAACCGTCTTCCTTCCAGAACCCAATCACCCTGCCATCCCCATTATTATACCTTGTATCGCCCAACTCGGCTTTTCGACTCCAGTGACCGCAATCACTTCCAAAAAAGCCCGTTTGAAGAACCAACAATGGTACCAATTGGCAAACAAAATCTGTCTCCTGACCGATCTGACTGTGTAGATTGCAGCTATTCAGAAATGCGAAGATTTACTCTGGGTATGTTTTTAACTGCAATTTCTGCTTGTATCATTTCATTTGCAAAATATTTTCAAAGATCACAAGATCAACTCAGACCAAGATATAAGGACACAGATTGATGGAATGGGTCTGAAGTTCACCATATTTTCGATCCGCGATTGGTCAAATTATTAGTATCGTGATTGATTTATTTGACCTATATCAGCTCATTGCTATTTTTTACTGTTGTGGCTACCAACATTTTTTGAGAAGAATATATTTGATGTTTGATTTAATAACTTATCTTTCTCCGGTCACAACACAACCTCCAAGCTTTGCAATCAGGCGCATGTATGAAGGATAATACTGCGAGAGCATACACTTTTACGCCCATTACGCTGTAGTTCACATTATTGTGACTACAGCACATAGAACGTATGTTTTTAAAGATACTTTTCAACAAACTTTATGCAGGAAAATTGCACAAGTAGGTTAAAAAAGTAAAACGCTTTAAACTTTCTGCAAAAAGTTTCATTCCATATAAGAAAACTTGACAGTATGGATTTGCAATCCAGGAAGAACACCCGAAAGGTTCTTTCAACTTGAAAGAAATATTTCGAAGGGATTTTCTTCAGCTTGTTTCAGTATCGAAATCAACATGCGAGAAAAATACCAGGTCGCATACAAATGCAGATAGAATGAACCTGGCAGTCTAAGTGGAAAATGTTGTATGCACATGAAAAGATGCGAGATTTATCTCTTTCTCGGTGATTTTGAAAAAAAGTCATGCACATTTAAAGAACCATATTACAAGAAAAAGTATTTTAGAGGCATTGAAAGCTTTGAGGCAGATCGTAAGGTGTAAGAAAATACTCCGCTTTGTAAATTTTAGATTGTAATCAAAGGAGAAGGGGGCGCGAGGGGTCAACCGTCCCTGTTGCCTTTTGATAGGAGGGCAAGGGGGCCAGAGTGCCCTTTTCCTTAAAGTGTCCTTGGAACCGGCCATTTGTAACAATAAGGGAGATTCTTATGAAATTCTAATTGTAGTGCCTAATTCATGACGACATTCCTCAAATCTTGTAGAATAATTCCTTATGCCAAAAGTTAGCCAATTTTCAAGATACCTACAGATGATCGAAATAAAATGGCAGTTTCGAAGGAATTAGTAGAAGCTGGGAATTATCTTTCAAATGCCCTTTTATTCAAGCCTGTTCCTCTTGCCGCTGGATCGTTCCGGCGTCCCTGGTGTATTCACAACAGCAGCTGCAAACAGTTAACGAAGGGCCTTTCGTTGTCATTTCTTTCTCGTAATGTGAGAAAAAAAGGTTATCTGAAAATATACCTGATTATACTAGAATTTTTTAATGAGCTAACAATGCATTCACTTTGATTTCGACTGTCAGAACATATCTAAAAGAAACTTCGGACCGATGTTCAAGATAAAACTCTGAACGGCAGCTTTGTAAGAAGATTTCTTCAACGTCTTGAAAGCACAAAAAGAACATATTGTCTTTTATAATCCTAGCTCAAATTTCATTACTGGAGCCCACTAATTCTACGTGAACGCCTTGTTTGCCGTGTTTATTCTTTAAACGACAATGTGCCTGCTCATAGGAAATCAAAAGGCGATTCTTTCACTCTCGAATGACCAAGTGTTGGTAAACTAATCTAATGAACGTATTTAATCAATAAACACTGTTTTCATTGTCATCCTAGACATTTTTGCAGATGATGATACCTAGCCATGGTATCGCTGGAGAAGATTTTATTATATCCATGTCTTAATTGAACTCTTCACCGACTGATATTGATCGTTTATTTGTTCATCACTTCAATGATTGATGAAATAATAGAAGCTTAAAACGAACAATGATTTCGAATGAGCATGAACATCTTTGCAGATTCTTATGTTACCTGGCGACTACAGTATTCGACTTTCTATTTGTGTTTATAAGTTTCATTAGAACGAAAGTATTCACATCATCAAAATACTTACAAAGAGCTATCTCAGCAGCAAAATAGTTATATGAAATGTTCTATCGTTGATGCAAAATGTTTCTACTTTAAAAAATGAAGATTCCAAATCTTGAATTTTTAGTTTTAAGAGTATAAAGAACTAGAGAAATGAGAGCAAGAATAAGCGAAACAGCAACGTAGAATAATTTGCTTTCAACTTTTGATAGCTTCATGTTACCACGTAAAAATTTGGAAACCTTATTCTTCCTTGTTTCTTGATTAACACCTGCCCAAACATATCATCTACAAATACTTCAAACAAATCAAAATCTACAAAGATAGGGAAAGATGTTAATTTTGGTTAAGTGTTTTCGGGTGATTGCAAAATTCAATGAAAATATCGAAGAATTAAAATTCTGAGCTAAAACTCTCATGAACCTGTAGGCCATACAAAAAGAAAGACAATGACTCTGATAAGGTAAAAGAATTATGTGATACACGTGTTGATAAGTATTCATGATTGTCTTTGTCCAAATGTGCTTGGGGCTTGGTTTGCGTAGTCCTAAATTGATCAAGGTTGTTCAAGGCTACTCACGATGCCAACATGTATTGAAAAAGCCAAGAGCTTTAACTTTTTATGTCAAACCTCATCAACAGAAGCAATAATTCCTTGGTAGTTTTTTCAGTGAGTTGTGCTGCAGCACAAATGAGTAAATTTTCGAATCAAAATGAGAAACTGTTCTTTTTAATCGAATGGTTTTCCTTCACTTCATTTTGTGTCAGAAATAGAGGTGGGCTCTACTGAACACATGTAATTGTGGCTTATAAAAAGACTCCATCAAGTAAATCTACACAAAAAATTATAACTGCCAATTTGAAAACGTATCAAAAAACTATTTGTCAATGTGCACATACCAGATTTCTTGTAAAAGGAACTTGTAAAGGTTACGCTGTTAATATAGACAAGGCTGCATAATATGGAAAGCTCTAAGCCGCAAACCGAATTATTATGTATCTAATGGTATCACCTATTTGGATCATGTGTAAAATGTTAGGGAAGATACCGCGAAGGTTTGAAGGCAAGCCGATATGATGTCATAAATCGAAATGTCTCAAATTTATTTTTAAGCAATGTAGTTTAAAATGCGATGTGCTTGATCATTCACCCAATGTTGCCAGCATTCTATACTCCTTTTTCTCGAACAGTATAAAAAGCTACGGGGTATGAAATTTTTGTTTCACGTTTAACAAAACTGAAATCATTTTGATAACTTCTGCTAGGGAGAGTAATTGAGCTGCGTCTGTTGCTAGTGCAATTAAAATCAAGCTTGTTAAATAAAGTTTTAGTTTAAAAGTCAGTGCCTTGTGCCCTTGTGTCCTTCTCACAAATCTTACCTTTATTTTAGCTAAAAATACGCTCGTCAGCTTCCTGCCAATATTTGTTTGCATTTCTGTGCAACTTCAATTAATTCGCTGATACAGACAGCGTGTTTAGTTAACAATGCTCATAGAATTTGACAAAGCAGAGCGCCATTCTTATTCACGAAGTTTTTCGTTCTTGTTTAATATTTAATTTCGGATTATTTAATCATAATCCAGCATTTGTATAATAAGGGAACTTTCCCGCTAATTTCATTAAAGATAGATTTATCCAAAAAAATGAAGCCCGAATTGCGACTTTACTATGGGAATGTAAAAAAATATTAGATTTTAAGCAAACACTTGATCAAAAGTTTTTGCCGTCATCGCACCCTTTTCTTCATCTTTATACTTTAAGCATACATACCTAATCCCTTTTTTGTTCTTTTAGCACAACGATCTATAGAAATAACATTGAATAATTATAAAGACAAAATAAACAATTGCTTTACTAAGCAAAAAATTTAGTTTTTCAGTCGATTGTTAAGGATGCTAGTCTCAACTAAAATAATGAAGGCTTTGGGTTGTTTACTTTGACAAAAAGGGTTTAGTCCTTGGTTGCAAAAGATATCGATGTAGCAGTTTAATGAGTTTCTTCTAATTAACTCTCTTTTAGGCTATCGTCCGTCTTCCACAACAGGAGATCATGACGTCAGCCAACACCAAGACGAAATGCTCGCAATGAGCCATGATCTGAGGCGAAATAAGCGAAAAAGAACCATTTTTACTGCCGAACAACTCGATCGACTGGAGCAGGAATTTCAACAACAGCAATACGTTGTTGGGCAGGAGCGAAAGTATCTTGCTGTTGAGCTAGGACTTAACGAAATTCAAGTTAAGGTTTGGTTTCAAAACAGACGGATAAAATGGCGGAAGCAGAAAGGCTCAAGAATGTCTCAAGTCAATCTTCAGCTGGAAGACTTCTAACTTCGAATTAGTTGCCGTTACTTTTCAACCAAAATGCCTCTTCTGTTGTTTATCTATATTTGTTGTTCATCAGTATTTCTTTTAATAGCAAATTAAACCTATCTATCCTGTAAAAAACGAAATTTTTAGATTTGGAACTCTGGCCTAAAATCCCGAATCGATAAAGGTTTTCATACGCATTTATATCAATACATGTTGTAGAGTTGAAGTTTCATTCTCATTTTAAACTTTGCATTTAAAGCTTTACTCGGCAGACAAATCATTTTTATGAATTTGACTTAAAATTATGAATCAAATAGAAAATTACTTAGAAGTATAAGAGGATATTCATGTTGAACGTAGATTTTCTGTTTTCTCAGCAAAGCCAAGTGGTGAATGGAGATAATAACAGCATTCTTGCAGTTTCTTTGTTCGATATTCGACAGTTTGTAAATTGACTTCTGTCAATCAAAGTTAAAAATGCGTTTTCAACTTTAATGATTATTTTTAATCGATGAAGTAAGTAAGTAACGGAGTCATCAACGTAATTTCAATTTTCCTTTTTTGTTTTTTGCTTGGTTTCCTTTGATACGCGCATTTATTTGATAAACAAATTAGTCTCATTCTAATGAAGCTGCTGAAATAAGTTTGAGGGCTTTTAATGTTCTTCGCTTTCTTCTATCAATGCAAGCATGGAGTCTGTAGCAAAAAAAAATGTAAGAAATTTGTTGAAGTTGTGTGAAATTTGTGTCCTTGGTCCCTGATTTTCAGTTCCTGGAGACAAAAGATTTCTTTCGCGTGCAATTATAGAAGACAGTATTAATATACATAAGGTCTTTGTCATAAAGTTGAACAGTTGCAGCCACGGCTGGTTAGAAATTTTTAGCCACGCTTTCTACATTATTTGAACATGTTTTTGTGAAAAGTAGCACTACCAAAAGAACCTTTGTCTTGCCATATAGTTGTTGAAACATTATCTCTTAATCTTTTTAGCAGATTTTTTTATCGCCTTTTGGTTGATGTGATAAATCTGTGTGACTAAAACATCCTTGATATTACAGTTCAAAATTGAGCGCCACCCTTTCGACCCGCGATGATCTCGCCATCTTTCATTCGGCTTCATGGGTGTAGCTTAGTGTAAATTTTTAAAGGAGTGCTCTCGCTAGAATTTCTTTCGCTTTACGAAGCACAAGTTTGATTGGACGCTAGCCCAAAGAGGCGCACACTCGAGGATGGCACACATGCTAAAGAAGGCTATCATATTAACGATTTACTTTAAATTAGTGTACAAATCCGAATTTTCTTGTGCCATACGATGTCATCATTTAGACAAGAGCCTAATGATACCAGTAGTTTGGTAAGGCCGAAAAGAAAAGGCAAAGTGTGGTGGCCATTGCCATGATAATAATAATTTTAGTATCAAAACAGTGAGGTAACTCATTTACGAAAAGGCCCAAAATACAACCAATTAGCTGAGAGCTGCAAATATCATACATTAACGTAAATCATTAATATATTTTTCAGTAATCTTGGAATGCATTGCATAACATGCTGCTATTTGAATTATTTTTACAGCTACTGTCAGCACTTTCACATCTTGTATAAGATTCAGTTACGATGACTATCAGAAACAGTTCATCAGACAGGTTGTGTGATTGTTTTATGTAATTTAAGAGCACGACTTGATTTTGCTTGTTTTATGTCAAAGCCCACTTATTTTCATATATTGAGAACACGGGAAGATTGAAAGACAGAGATGTTATCGTTCATCCCTTTTCTACCATAATTTTGAATGCTTCTCGATGATATGTATGAGCCAATTTGAAACAATATGCTTCTTCAAGATCATGCCAAGGACTCATCGCCAATTTTTCTTGATGGCAACATGCCAGTCTACTTTGTTGATAAAGTTTTTGGACTAATATCTTTCAGTACTTCATGTAACGCCGGTTAATTTATGTTTTTTTCTCTGCTGTTATTTTAGTAAGCTGTCTTGTAATGGCGTCTGTGACAGCTATTGAGTATAAGACCAAGTTAAATATCGGCTGAACTATTATAGCATCAGCTTACAACTATATACCTTTGATTAAAGACTTAAGCTATAGGGCTTCTTCTCTCAACCAAAGAAACGAATCAAATCATGGTTGCCGTTGTCCTGAAGGAGAAACGTTATAAAACTGCCGATGCAATTTGGCGCGAAAACTTGAGCAAATACATTGCTGCATGGCCTAGGACACCGTTATTAGACCGATATTACGAAATCTTTTGCCTGCAACTAAAAATCATTCGGTCCTTCTTGCTTTTCATATACTTTTACGTCCTTCAATAAACGCTTGTTGCATTTTTGCAATTTCTTTGAAGTTGCAGATGTTGCGCGACCGAGCCAAATGACACAAACTGAGATCTTTAGACGTGACTTATGTTGTATCACAAATATTTCTTTTTGCTTTCGAATGGTCACATTTTATGACCAAAGTAGCTACGTAGACAAGTTGACTGCAAGCTACCTTTTAAAGCAAGCTTAAACATATACCACATTTAACATGTGCCCGTCTGACAATAAATTTGAATAGCAATACAAGAGGGATTTACCAGTATTATAAAAAATATAGAAAGCAAAACAAATATTATCCAAAGATATTAAAATTACCGAGACATTATAAGAAGAACGACAAAGTGAGTAGAACGATACCATTTGATTCAAAAGTCTTTAGATACAAAGAAACTGGGACTGTTCTTATACTTACTCAACGCTTGTTAATCCATTTACTGAATTTATTTTTACACCCATCGGTTAAATTGCTTACCTATTGACTTGACATTCAGCAGATCTGAGCAATTGCTGAAAAATAGCTTAAATTAAATGCGATAAAAAAGACTGACACTGATTTTCTGGATGCAGCCACCCCTCTATTAGTAAATCATACATTTTGTGAGTCAGAACAGCTAATGCATATTGTATTCAAAAGAAAATTCAGCAATTTTTATAGATTATCGAGCAGATTTTATAGCAGTTTATGAATCAAATTTTCTCGCCAGACAATTTGCTTTCAATGTCATTGCACTGTCCAGTTGATCAGATTGTATTCCAACTCTTTTTGATTGTGTGGCAGATCTGTTTGTTCGTATCGATATGGCTACTGGGCGAATTGCGATAGCATTAATTTGCTTTTAATAGATTTAATAGCGACGTGGAATGAGAGCTTAGTAGTTTTTATTGTAAATGATTTGCAAACACATTTATAATTTCCTAAATTTTCACCTGTTTGTGGCAGGTGCTAGAAACACAGCCTTTTACTGACATCAATCGAAACGATTTCTTTTGCGACAATTGAAAAGCTGTCCTAGTAACAATAGGCTCTAATGGAAATCATTTAATCTAGATACACATATGTGGTTTCTGCATCCTCATTTTAATTCATTTGCATATCGACTAAAGTGATTTCAATTGTATCATTAACGAATTCGTTATCAGGGAAAAAGACAAAAGCTTTCGTTACGTTAGCAATGTGTCCTTTCACATAACATCAATGATTCATTAGTTGAATAACATTGGAAATAGCCCATTTTGAGCTCAAGAGAATCTTACTAAGACCTGCTTGCTAACATTTCATACAAATCTTCTGTTTACACTAAATTTGATGATTGAGTTTGAGCAAAATATTGAATAGCATAAAAAACAGGCCTAGAATGGTAATCAATTTTCGGTGCTTTTATCCAAATCGTTTCGAAACTTTCGTACTTCTTCATCAACGGTAGCTTTCATTTATCCCTTTCATCGGCATGTAGCACAACAGTTGATTTAAGCTTTTTTAAACCTTTAACACAAATGTGGCACTTGATAATATCTTCCCTTAACAACTTCTGTTTTCTTGTTGATCTTCTTGGTCTCGCCGGCATCTTCTTACTACCCGGCCCAACCACATTAGTTCTGTCTCTCTCATCTTATCATCTATGCTTGCAACTACTGCTAACCTTTTTCACATATCTTTTCCCCAATTCAATGCTAATTTTTGATGATTCCCCTTAACATGTTTCCCTTTATCATTTTCAGCTTTATTTTCAGGGCCTAGTTTCATCTCTGTAAATCAACAGATGAAATGTACTGTAAATGGAAATGTAAATGTAAATGTAAATGTATGGTTTTAATTCTCTTTGCCGTGATTGTCGTACATCATGTAATATAAGAATTATAAAGATTATGTCAGATGTGATATGAATATTTACAATTCTTAAATATTAAAAAGGTAGTAGCTCTGGGCTAGTCCCAGCTCTGTTTCTACAGCAGGATATGTAATATTATGTGGTTCGAATGTAGATGCATGAAAGTTTGCAGATGAGATAGCGTTTCTGTTAATCGTCAATAGAAAGGGAGTCACACATGTCGATGAAAGAGTTGCAGGAGTTGCCAACAATACCAAGTGAACTAATGAAAAGATTGACAAACGAGACTGACAGAGCCTGATGTTTTAAGTCAGATCTGAGAGTGGCATGAATAATAATAACAATGATAACAATAATGACAATTTCGAATACTTATCCTGGATAAAACACTTCAACCTAAAAAAGACTTTTAATGAAAACCTAACTTAATGTATGCAACCAATTTAAATGTTACAAATTTTTACAAAAAAAGCTTCAAAACGTTTCAGCTGAAGTATTTCTTTAAGAAAAGGGTAAAGTCAAATGTTGGCATTTCTCAAGCTTCCAGTGAAAACCGATCGACTCTTTTGCATCCGTGAAAGGAAAACTTTTTGTGGCGCACCCTCTTTCTATTTTTGGGAGACTTACCATTTTTTAAACAATTTCTTGTCTGCATCGAGTGTTCTATCAGTAGGAGATAATTTCTGATGGGATCAATGACTTTGTTATCTTAGCATGATCTGACAGTGACAGATAAACTGAGGGTACGTGCTCTTTTCTTATTGGCATTGGACACAGACTGTAGTGTAATTTCATTGTCAAAGTTTCTGTTGACAATGACTTCTGCTCGATTGTGAAAAGAATCCAGTTTATCTGACTTCATTTGTGTGCTTCAAAGCAGGAGAATACGGCAATAAGTGAACGTTGACAAAATTATACTCTGGTTTATGGCCTTTCCTGCTTTTGCATCTAATTCTCGTCGTAGTTTCGCAAGGGGCCTGAATCAAGAGGACGCTTTTCTGTAGCACTTGTCGAAAAATGTGTTCATGTTCAGAGTACTATACAATTGAGCTCCAAGGTACTTGTAGCTCGTGGCTTTCGTTATTTCCCTGTCGTTTACTCTGACTCTGAGATATAATGATCCTTCAGCTACTGTTTTAGTTGTTCCAAACAGAAGAGCTTCAATTTTTCCTTTTTTAGGTTCATGAAAAATTTATTTTCGTGGAACCACTTACCCAGCTTTCTGAGATCACTGTTTAGTTTCTCGGTAATTTCTGTAGCGTTTAGCCTAGGAAGCTGCAATATTTATCGCCTGCATATTTCATTACATTGGAGCTTTTAATTACATCTGTAAGGTCGTTAGATGAATAACAACGGCCCAAGGATCGATCGTTGGGGAACCCCTGACAAAGGCTAAATTTCTGTGATTCCTCCTGTCTAAACAGGATGATCGCATTTTGGCTGAATAAATAATCGGTAAACCATTCTAGCTCTCAGTCGTGTATGCCCTATTTTGGTAACTCGCTCAGGAGCTTCGAATGAATAATGGTGTCGAAAGCTTTCGACAAGTCTATAAAGCATGCACTAACCAGCTTTTCTTTGCTGACGTTTGATCGTATTTTGTCTTCGAATAAAGTTACTGCTTGACAGGTAGACATATCATTACGAAATCTGAATTGATGACTATTCAGAAGTTTGTTCTCTGCTATAAAATTCATCAGCTGTTTGTGAACAACTCTTTCAGTAATTTTAGACAGAATCGATAGGATTGATATCGGCCTGTAGTTATTGAATTGAATCCGAGAGCCAGACTTGAAAAACTGGTGTGATACGAGCTGATTTCCAATCCGCAGGTATGACTCCATATCTAAGCGAGAGGAAGATAATGTAGGTAAGAGGCTTTTTATTGCATCCTTAATACCCTTGAAAGGCACGACAAGTAGATTATTCTCATTTTACTTTCATTTTTAAATATTTATGCAGGTTATAAGTTTCATATCAAAATATGTTTCTCAAACCGACATATGAACAAAATAAACTAATGTATTGTATTTACATTATAATATAAGAGCTTGAAAAAAATTATAGTCCAATTTCCCTCCTCCCAATATTTGGCAAAATCTTAGAAAAACTTATATTTGATACCCTTTGTCATCATCTAGATACTGATTGTTTACTTAACCCGAACCAATCGGGGTTTCGTCCAGGTGATTCAACAATAAACCAGCTCCTTTCAATTGTCAATTCTATATTTCAAGCATTTGACTGCAACCCCACTCTAGATGTTCGTTCGGTTTATCTTGATATATCTAAGGCATTTGATCGGGTCTGGCACGAGGGTCTTCTTTACAAAATCCGTCGATGTGGCATTTCCGGTTAGCTGCTTTCACTGATGCAAAGCTTTCTTGCTCACAGAGGACATCGTACTGTTTTCAATGGTAAAACATCTGAATTGGGTGCTGTTACATCAGGAGTTCCACAGGGCTCTATTTTAGGACCCCTTTTCTTCCTAATTTACATAAATGACTTAACGGATGGGTTAAAGTATAAGGTGAAACAATTTGCAGACGATACCTCCATTTTCACTGTCGTTCACGATCAAAACGCAGCCGCTGAAAATTTTAACCATGATTTGAAACTGATCAATCATTGGGCTCTTCAATGGAGAATGTCCTTTAATCCAGACCCAACTAAGCAAGCGGTGGAGGTAACTTTCTCAAAAAAGAGATGTCCAGT
Organism: Rhopilema esculentum; assembly: GCF_013076305.1. The sequence continues at coordinate 12,770,079 of NW_027020174.1, read as the reverse complement.
AAATCACCCTCCCATAATTTTTAATAATGTCCCTGTCAAGAACGTCCTGGAACAAAAGCATCTTGGAATTATATTAGACTCAAAACTGTCCTTTTCTAGTCACATCAAAGCCATTATTTCAAAGTGCAGACAAAGAATAAGAATGTTCAGATTTCGTTCAAAATATTCACCATGGCATACCCTAAATGGAATATATAAACTGTATGTTCGATCACATTTAGATTACGGTGACGTCATATATCATACACCAAGCAAGATTTGCAAATTCAGCCATCGCGTCACCCTAACAAATCAAACGGAAAAGCTTGAATATACCCAGTATTCTGCTGCACTAGCAGTGACAGATGCTTGGAAAGTACTTCTCGTGAGAAGCTGTATGATGAGCTTGGATGGGAATCGTTACACCTCTGACGATGCAGTAGACGTCTCATCTTCTTTTATAAAATAGTTTACAACCTAACACCAGATTATACGAGACAACTAATTCCCGGTCTTCAAGAATCCAATTACGACCTTCGCAGACTCACTACAATTGTGCAAATATGTGCAAAACAAGCAGTTTTAAATAAAGCTCCTATCTCAATTGCTTGTTGGAATGGTAAAGCTCGACCCTGAGATTAGGCAATCGACCTCGGTAAATGTTTTCAAGAAAAAATTGTTTTCCATTATCCGTCCACATCCTAAACCATACTACAATATTCATGACCCAAATGGCCTATCTATCTTAACGCAGCTACATGTTGGATTCAGTAAGCTAAATTTCCATAAATTTAAGCACAATTTTAACGACACTTAGAGCCCTTTGTGCCTAATAAATAACGGTGTTGAGGACACGGAGCACTATTTCCTGCTCTGCCATAATTATAACGTAGATAGATGTGATCTCGTCCACAGTGTAAATGCGATATTGTTGCCTCATGGTCTTTCAAATGAAGATCTGCTAAAAATCATCCTCTATAGCCACGAAGAATTAACACTCGAATCAAATTCGAAAATTCTCGTTGCAATGCTAAAATATATCCAGGCCTTTAAACGTTTTGAATAAATTGGTGATACAAACAACAATCGTGTAGCTTAAAAGGGTCTAAGTTTAGGTCTTTCTGTAGGTCATCAATGCTGTTTGAGGAGAAAGAAATAGCCGTGTCATCAGCATAGTGAAAAAGATTTATTGAAAAGGAGGACCGCCCAACAACTGGCAAAGCAATCTTCAAATAGAAGCTCTCTATGCCATCGTGGCCTGAACCATGTGATGTTTTCATCCTACTCAAAGTTGACAATAGTTATCTATCATAATGGCAGAAAAAGAGAAACTTAGCGTAGGAGTTTCGAACGAGTATTGACCAGACAACAGTGGATTTGCTTTTTTGGCAACTTTCTCGCAGAGTTTTCTCGCAATACTGAAAAAGTACTCATTCATTGATGATGAAATTGCTTTGTTGCCATTAACTGCTTGGCCGTCTACAGTAAGATTTGGCACAACTGTAGTGTTCGGCTTTCTGTTGATAACTTGGTTGATGATTTTCCAAGTTTTCTTGAGGTCACCTTGAGACTGCGCGACTTTTCGGAGAAATATTCACGTTTAAGTTGTCTATTTAAGTTGTCTATTTAAGTTGTCTATTTAAGTTGTCTGTTTAAGTTGTCTATTTAAGTTGTCTATTTAAGTTGTCTATTTAAGTTGTCTATTTAAGTTGTCTATTTAAGTTGTCTATTTAAGTTGTCTGTTTAAGTTGTCTATTTAAGTTGTCTATTTAAGTTGTCTATTTAAGTTGTCTATTTAAGTTGTCTATTTAAGTTGTCTATTTAAGTTGTCTATTTAAGTTGTCTATTTAAGTTGTCTATTTAAGTTCTCTATTATCATATCCGGTTGATTTCTTCTTCTTCAGCTTCTTAATGAGACTGCAGTTTTCCTTAGCTGTTACCTCTTTAAAACGAAATGTTTTGTAAGTTTCAAAGACCATGCTTTTTGGACTACGCCAGCAAATTTGGTAAGACGCATAGCTTGTGATTTGATGTTGTTGACGGCAGTTGAAGAAACATTTGCCTCAACCTCCATTCATTTGCCTCTACCTCCCGTACCGCTCCTGTTTATGGTCCCCATATTTTTAAGATGCTCTTTTGTAGTCCATTTGAAAACACCTTTACTAGATCACACATCTTTTCGTTCTCATTTTATAAACTTTGAGCATTTATTTCCCAGCTTGTCGGCCATTCTCTCATGCTGTCCTGAAGCTCCTCCTTGCAGTCGCCAATAATCATATGATTTGCAAGCAGTGCTCCTATCTTTTCTAATCTCTTAGGATTTTACTTGGTACATCAGATAATGACTAAATGTATATCACAAAATAGAAAATACTTGATTGGCTTGAAAATGCTTGAAAATAAAAGCACTATTGAGATCAAATTAGTAACATTGATGAGAAAAGCCTGTGTGCTCATTTGACCATATCTCTGCAAATTCGTGACACATTTAACTGCTTTTGCACTTCATGATGCTCTTTCATGTTATGGGATAAAAAGACAACTATTCTAAACATAGAATTTATTGGCAGCATGAATTTTTGAAATTTCTCAAGAACATTGCTGCCCCAACAGACTGTGATGTTTTTGAGACAACTGAGATTAGTGAAATGATCGAGATGGTTGACACGGTCAGGGTGGCTGATGACCGTGTCGTAGTTGTGTAAATGTTGTTTGGAAATCATTATAGGCTAATCTAAAGGCTCTCTCGTGTCCATGTACCCTTTTGATTTTGTTGTCATTTCTCCTACTAGAAAGTGTTGAAACAAGGGGCCAATAATTCAAATATGATATGACGAATGTTTTCATCATTAGTTCTCGTTTAGATTCATTTAGGTAAGAGTCAGATTTTGCAAGAACCTTTACATTTCTACTTGCTTTTTTGCAGAGGTTCTTTATGTTTTCGTCAAGTTTTAATTGCTGATTCAGTTTTACACCAGGGAATTTTGTGCTTTTTATTTCTTTAATAATGGTTTCATTGATGTTACTTCAGATATTTGTGATTCAGAACGGTTGTCTGGAAGGTGACGAGTTTGCATTTCTCTCTATTCAGTATCATTATATTGCCACTTAATCAATTGATGAGAACTGGGAGTTCAGATTTCAAATCTTGTCTTATGGTATTGTCATATGGTATTGTCAGTATAGTAACATGTCTTAACATATATTATGGATAGTAACATATAATATAGATAGCAACATAAATAACCTTTTTCAAAACACAGATGACGACCTTGATGAATATGCTCAAAATCAATTGACCTAGACTTGATCCTTGTGGAACACCTCGTTCATTTTCATCCAAACGCTATAAAAAGAATTACTTTTTACTTTTTACATTGTATTTACAAACTAGCCATGTATATATTGAATTACAATATTACTTGAAACCATACGATCTTAATTTAGCCAAAAGAGGTTTATTGGAAAGACAATCGAACCAGGATAGCACCAGCAATAGGTATATTGTCCAAATTATTGTTAAGATCTTCAGTTACCCTTAGCAAGGCCTTCTGTTTGTTCAAGCCTTTTCTAGTTCCACAAAGCAGTGGAAATAGCATAGGCTAAAATATATTTGGTTAAACCTAATTCTTTCAAAAATCTTTGATGTTAATGGCAATACACTCATTGACCTATAGTTCCTTATTTAGTTGCATCATTCTTCTTGAAGATTGGAGATAAATTTGCCATTTTCATTAGAAAAGAAAATAGTTTTTCGGAATTGAATCATTAGATAATCTTGCGAGTGTCTCACATAGTCTACCTATTGATATTTTAAGAATTTTGACACGAATGTTCTCAAAACCTGTTGCTTTCTTTGTTTCTAAGCTAATATTAATTTTACTGACGTCCTTGAGAATTGCTTTCTTTAAATGTAGACGTTGGTATTCTTGGAAAGTTTTTCTTTGTTTTGTGATACTAGGCTGTGTATCAAAACAAGCTAGGTACAAACATTATGTCAAGATGTGCAAAGTATGCCATTTCGCATTTCTAATCAACTTGACACATTCATTCCAAATTTTTGTATACTTCTCTTCATTTACATCACTCTTATGTTTGTGAAATTTATCATCCTCAGCAACGAGAATGAATATAAAATGTGCAATAGGTCTAGGCACCACCAAGCAATTTGTGGTATGTGTTTTGGAAACAGTTTGAGGTGCAAACGACTTAAAAACAAGAATCAAGATTTTTGGATTCAATATGGTTTTGTCAGCTCTAAAAAAGTACTTGCAGATATATCCTTAGTATTTTGACTCTCTTTTAGTAGGATGGATAACATATTTTGGAGATGGCGGCACCAAATTGAACCTGGGGGGCTAAAGAACGAGTTTAGTGACGTTGGAGGACCCACCATGGCTGGGTGCAGCGCGGGAAAAAGTTTAGAAATCATACCTTCTAGAAAGGAAAAAAAGAATCTCCAAGACCAAGTCTATCCAAATAACATATCACTCAGGGTAGTCAATTCGACGGTTCTCGTAAGAACACAGATTATTATTTCTTGTAGAAAGTTGAGGAGGGGAAGAGTCATGCCTTAACTGTAGTGACAGACGTTGAGAAAAGAAAGAAATGGTAACCTTTGGCACAGAGTGCATAATTTTCAGCAGTTGCTTTTTTCACAATGTTCACAACAGAGAATCGCGAGAAATCTTTTCCATTCGAGAGCAAGCGATATTTTCCAGAAACCATACCGGATTTGAAAAAATAAGAATATATCTAAGAACATATTCAGGCTTAAAACGAAAATTTCTTAAAAAAAAGTTGAAGCTGGGCAAAGTTTAGAACATTCTTATAATATAGAGTGTCGTTAGTGCCTCTCTCTATATCAATTGCAAAGGTACTTCTTTATTGCCGTAGTACTTTTACGCAGATTTATTCTATTTCTTGCCCTCTCTGTCTTTTGGCCTTTTTTCTAGCTACACTTAAAAGCAAAACTCTTGGCTCAGAATTTATTTTTTCTTGTATCTGATCTATTTTCATCTCACTAAATGTGCAATTGAAATTAAGGAGCTAATATCTTGGTACCGAAGCTCGACTAATATAAATCCCGAAATTAGGAACTTTAAGAACTGGGTTTTGAGTTTAGGTTTTGAGTTTAGGTTTTGAACTTTAAGAGCTAGGATCTTTATAACAAGGCCTGTAATGAATATTTGTGTAATGTGGATTTGTCGAGATTTATGGCGACTTATTCGACTTGTACTCGACACCATGACATATTGCAGGGCCCACGTCACCGGGAGGGGAGAAAATGGGGGGGGGGGCTACGGAGGGGCCACAACCCCAATTTTTGGTTAGCAAAAAAAATTCCATAGAGGTCCTATTTTGAGGCACTAAATTCAAGTTCGATGCATAGACCCTCTACAATTCGTGGCGCAGGCTCTGTGGTGGCTGAGGTTTGTTGCAATAACACAAAAAAACCCAGCTACCAGGGATTCATCTCTTTAAAAGAAAATGACGATAATTCCTAAAACAAAATCGTTTTGCCCCAGATTTCTCAAAGTCAACTTTTGTAAAGTTCAATGTAAGGGCATCATGACGGACGCAGCAAAAACCGGTTGTGAACAAACCAAAGTCAGTGTGTCTAAAAAATCTAGAGATGAAAAAAATGTTTTTCAGTCAACATCCGTAACTGTTCCGCAAATTCACATAAAAACAGAATCCTTATTGCAAATCATTAGAAGTTCAAAGAAGAAATGTGAAATAGATTTTCTTGAATCAATCAAATTCAAGTAAAGAAAAAGAAAGGAAATTGCACTCTTTTCAGTAAATTCTGCAGAGTAGTGATTTACACGTTCACCTCAGCAATGTCTAAAAACACCTAAAACAATGATAAATGTTATATATTTAAGGGGGGAACATTATACGAATTAGGTGTGTTAAATTTTTAGATGTGTTCGTAAGTGAACATTTTTCCTCGAAATACCACATTGATGAACTTCGAAAAAAACTGTCTACAGCTTGGACATTAAATTCTCAACTCTTGCTTGTCTCTGTCATTCAATTTTTCACTTTTTTTACTTATGGGGTCTTACCTCCGACTTTATCCTTGTGCCCCAGATGCGTCAATTCTAAGCTGCACAATCTAAACCATTATCCCATTAATTAAAAGCGTCAAAAACTGAAGAACTTTAAATAGATCGGTATAGATCTGTTAGTAAGATGCCTCAAATTTATTTTCATAATTACTTCACTTCAAAAATCTTCTACCCATAGGTTTTCTGCATTTCTTCCGGTTTTTGTCTTTGGTTCAGTAATTTTGTACCAAATCTAAGTATCAAGATCAGGGGCGGATTTAAGCAACACAACCTTCAGGTCACTGGAAAATGATGGAAATGCCCATTTTTAAATTTGGTTTTAACTGTGGCGTAGCCAGGTTTGAAAGATTGGTAGGCCAAAGAGGAAATTATTTTTACTGATCACACCCCTAAGAATGTGGGAAAACACCCATTTTATAAATGTGTTTGAAAAAGCCATGGCATTTTTACGTGGCGATTTCCCTTTATTCAACGTCATAGGTGGCTGACCATATTCTACAACTGTCTATTTTCTTCACAATTCAACTAAAGTTTATATTCTGAATTGTTTAAGGTGAGGAAGTACTACGTGTAAAAAGTAATTTTCCAAAGTTGTAATCAAAATCTAAAAATGAGAAACAGTATTCAAAAGTTTTAAACCAAGTCCGCTTTCCTTGGAGCAAAGTCGACGACAAGCATTTCAGAATCAAGTATTTTTTAAGGATTGGACTGCTTTAGCATTTTAGTTTCTATTTAATCAGGAATCTCTCAAGTACGTGAGACTTTTCTATACAAACCCCAAAAAGAGGGGAAATTACTGAAAATTGAGGCTCTCCGCTACGGAATTTTTTGCGACCATTCCCTTGAGATTAGCTTAAATTACATTTGAGAATATCCCCCCCCCTCCCGCTACGCTACTGATAAGAAGATAAATATTGATAAAATATAAATAAAGTAAAATATTGGCGTTACTTTGTTACTACTGACTACCAACAAATGATTTTTACCGAGCGAAACAGAGCTATTGGGGGGATGGGTGTCGCACCCCCTACATCCCCCCGCTAAATCCGGCCCTGATCAAGATTGTTCTTATTGTATTGTTTGTTTTCTAAGGGTTGTATTCAAGATTGATTGGTGATAAAAAGTCTTGTATTAATACTCGAACACGAAACTTCAGAAGTCAAGAAATAAGAACTTCAAAAATGTGTAGCTTTACTTATTTCTTCCATGTTGCGCAAACCTCTCGAAAGATAGGAAGAGGAAAACAGGGAATTTCTATCATGAAATAACTAGCATGACACTCCACTGACAGTGGTGCATGTTAGATATTAGCTGGACTTTTTCCCCGTCTATTTGAACTCAGTAACTGACGTGGCTTTGTCTTTGTCAACTTCAAGAATGTGTTTGAACAGATGGATCAGAAAAGAATTGTTCTGTTTGCCGTTCTCCTGTTCCTATTTTCTTTTCTGTTTTCTTTGCATTGTTTAATACCTCTATTATCATATTGTTGCTTCTATTGTTTTTATCGAATGTGATGAAATCGGTGTAGTTCGTTTCCCTGTGGGCTGCTTCTTCCCACTGTCGAAGGTCATGCATCAGTCACAGCTTAGGCCGAAAAAGTATCGTTTTTGAATACTTGAATTCTGGCGTGAGAGTAACTTTAAAGTGACGGGGCATATTATTTTCAAATTATTTGGACCATATTGTGGAATTTTGACTCTGGAAAAATTGGTAACCCTTGCACTATTGAAGCTGTCATAGATATTGAACTTGGACTTTTTGAATATCGCCTCACTCTATTTTAGTTGGGACCTAGAATTTTCTTGAATTGTGCAGAAATTCATCGATATTAACGATGTTTGAGAAGAATCTCAATGATCTTGTCAGAGGGATCAGAAATAACAAGAGCAATGAGGTAATTTTTATCTTGACTTGTTTCCAGTAACCAGTTTGCCTGACGAATCAAATATCCACTTACAAACATGTCATTTTCTATGCAATCGTTTGCCTAATTTCCATTTTTAGAGTTAAATTGGTATGCTTGAGAATCTTGTGTCTAATATCGACTTTGGTGATACTATCATAGTATTACTGAAGGGAGAATGTTACTTATAAGTTGGCCGGTGGCCCTCAGGGCATCATTTTTCTTGAAGGCCTAATCCTTTCTTCCGTACTTTGTAGGCATTGTCAAAAATGATTTTTGGAGGCAGACGTAAATGTTTCATTCTGATTTTTAAAAATATAAAGGTTTCATACTTACGTACTTGTTTGCAAATGCTGTCGATAGATTCATTGAGCACAACTGACATGACAAACAAAAACCTCAGGCCAGCACAATTATAGCACTTAAAAGACAGCAGTTAATTGTTAGTTGGCCTCAAGCTTCTATGGTAAAATCCGTTAAAAATCAGCAAGCTTTGATTTTGCTGTTAAGTGGTAAAACAATTCCTTTAACAATGATAGAAAACTTCAAGACAGCAGTATTGAAAAGAGCACTATTGTTTTTACTTCTAAAAGCATAAGTTCTATTTTTAGGAAGTTATAAGGTTGAGTAATGATTTTTCTGCACATTTTTCAGTCCAATATGTTTAGGAATTTGTGCAGTTTGTCACTTACAAAATTTCAAAATAGTTTTAAGTATGATGATCAGCAGGGGCAGATTTAAGCAACAATGATTTTGGGGGGGTGTTAGAAACTAATTGGATTTTGGTGCCACACCCTCCAGGTCACTGGAAAATGATGGAAGGTAAAGAGGATAAGAAGATAGATCAAAATAAATCTTTGCATTGTTTTGTTACTACTGACTACCAAAAAGCGATTCTTTCCAAATGGAAGCAAAACTTACCAAAGGACACATAATTATTAATGGGAGGGCGGCACCCCTACACCCCTGCTGAATCTGTCCCTGATGATCAGATTTGGTCTCAGACAGGCTATAGGGTGCTATGAAGTTTGAAGTGTTATCTAAAAATAATTAAATGTCAATGTTATGACTTTTTGTAGATTTTAGAGCATCCCCTAAATTGCCCCATTAAAATTCAATTAAATTCAATTAAAATTCAAAATGCATTAGATGAAGAAAATATCATCAATATATTTTATCCAAATGAGGGTTTTTCCACCAAAGTGTCTACTAACCTCTCCTCCAGGTAATAAAAGAATTAGCATAAGCAGGAGTGAACTTAGTACCTAACCTGTGCCACTTCTTGGTTTTTTCTTCTATCCAGTGCCTGCTTGATGGCCTCTAGACCCTCCCCATGGGGGTGATAGGACAGAGTCCCACAACATCAACAATACACAATCAAGCCCCTTCCAGTATCTTACCTAATTTGCTAAGTTTGGCAAATAAATGGTTGGTGTCCTTAACATATGATGTACACTGGCGACCTAATGGGTTGAGATCTAAATAAATATATATATCTGCCACATCTGCTTTTACTTGGCTGTTTTCGCAATCATCCCATTGGGTTTGTTGGGTTTCTTCCAAAATATCCACTGTTCCCATCAATTGCTACCCTTCATGGGATTGCTCACTTTCAGTTTTGCCTCGGCTTTTCCTCTTTTCGCTGCCAGTTATGCAGCTCCATATGAAGATTATTGAGTGGTTTTGCTGTAATAGTATTTCAAGCTGCCTATGGTTCAAGGTGACGAGACTTTCAGCCTTTCCTTCATCTCTTTACTACACATTCCAAAGAGCCCACAGGCTAATGATCGAATAAAAACGAGCAACTACAGGAACGACAAAGGATTTTAATTCTTGTGCAAGAGTTTTTGAGCTTAGCGGCCTAGCTGGCCTGAGCTCACTCATTTCAAAATTTTCTCTCTCAGTGAACAATCTTCTGGATATATATATATGTATATAAGCCTTTGCCTTATGATTACATATATATGGTTAAAATGGCTCTGATGAAGGCTTAAAGCTGAAACAGAATAAACAAAAACTGCCTTTGCTACAGTATAATCTCCAGTGTTGGCTTTGGAGATTCCTCGCTCATTTCATTCGGCCGTTTGGCTCAGTGGAATGAGCAAGGGTTTTTGAAGCAGCAAACTGGAGTTGGTTTCCGACCAAGAGTGGTTCGATACAATTAGGCAGCACCCATGTGGAAAGATTTTCCTCGTGTCAGCCTTTGCCTTATAATTACATATATATATATATCATAAATCCTTGAATTAGCCCCCCCTCGAAACAGCCCCCCTCAAATAAGCCCCCACCCAAGAACTACAAATTGTCAATAAGCCCCCCCCCCTTGAATAAGCCCCCACTGCTACCAAAAATTCTCAAATTAAACCCCTCAATTTGATGATTTTTGCCATCTGAAGTTGCCTATGGCGTTCTACCACAACAAATTCATACTTTCGGTAGTAATTAATCAAATGCTCATAAAGAAATTTCTGCTAAAATAAACGAGGTCTTTTAATAATGTTTCTTTATGTGTACAATAATTTTATAAGCCCCCCTCTCGTATAAGCCCCCCCTGTTGAATAAGCCCCCATCCAAAAATATCAAAAATAAATAAGTCCCCAGGGGGCTAATTTGAGGATTTATGGCATATATATTTATATATTATAGTAATTATCATATTGCTGTCTAGAGTGCTCAATTTATCGGACCGATTAGATAGACTAGCTTTTATACACCTGATGATGATTGTTTGTACACATCAAACTTAGAGTTGTGTCACAATAGTCTGTTTATTTTAGTCTACATATATATATAATTGCAGTCACACTGCATAAAGGTTTCATGTTGTTCCTGCTTCTGCTACTGAAGTGTAATAATAATAATATTAATGATGAAAAGCATTTATCTTGCTTCAATAATAAGATTCAATATAAGATTTTGCAAAATATTTAAATAGGATCTAGAATAGGATCATAGACTTTCAACAAGTAGGTTTTAAATTTGCATTTAAATGTATCTAAAGATCTTGCTGCCCTCAGTGTGAATGATACTCAACCTGTTCCACAATTGAGGGGAGACACTTGAAAACTACTATTTTACTTGTTTACTCGCAAACTTTGCTTATTATTGTAAGAAATATTTTTTTATTTTAGGACTTGGCCTCAAGCAAACGTCATAATGGAATTATGTGTGTTTGATATACACAGTTGCAAAAAATATATTCAATTGACAAAATTTTATCTTGTTTTCAGGCAAAGTACATTAACCAATGTCTGGAGGAAATAAAGCAAGAATTGAGGCAGGAGAACATGAATGTAAAGGCAAATGCAGTCTCCAAATTGATCTATGTGAGTTCTTTTTATTACTAATAATTTTATTACTTTTTATTAATACTTTTTACGTGTCATAATTAAGCAATTAACATTGATATGATTCAATTTGTATCTCAAAAAAGCCAAAAAATAGAAATGGTGAGATGTTTTTGCGGCTTGATATTCCTTTGCAATGAGTTCCAGGCTGTCCCCATTTGATCCATAATTATTTATTAGTAAGAGAAATTGTAATTTTCCTGAAAAAAGCAGTGCCAGTTTGACTGGAAGAGGTTATATGTGAACTTTTGACAAAAAAGTGCACTTTTCTGACAGAAAGAGTGGTTTTTATCAAAACAGCCCATGTTAGCTAAATATGAGCCAATTTCAAAACATAAACTATTTTTGCATTGAGATGTATTCTAAAGCATTCTATCAGATTATTTGATCAGAATTTAACAGTTCTAGAAAAAGGGTCAACCCCTCCACGAAACATTCAGTCAATGAGTAAGGTTTCGCTAGCTTAACAGGTGTTAGTGCTGCTGCAGATCTTGAAGAGGTCATTTTTGACAGGCAATACTTTGTTCCTGTGTTCATAATAACTTAGTTATGATTCAATTTTTTCTTTTATTGTTTGATGCAATTATGCATTGTACTAAAAAAAGATTAGGACTAGTTTTATCTTTTTATTGTTGACAAAAATTGAAACTCATGGACACAGGCTACTTGGTTGTTAATTACAAAACTGCATTGAATGAATAAAGATGGAACTTTTTATTATAAAGTAAACTCACTGCCTTGAATGCAAAGAAAGAAAACTATTTGCTAGTGTGTCGAGAGGGGTACAGAGTATCACCTGTGTCTCCAGGTAGCTAGTTCTGGTAAAACTAAATTTGCTGGCAAGCATGTAGTCATACTCTTGTAAAGCTAAGGTGTGCAATGGCATTTTATAAAACTAGTAGTTGAAATTTATCATTTTATCTACTAGACCTTACAATTTTGTTGAAACCTGATAGCACTATCAATTTTGTATGAACTTGTAAAATTGGTTGAAGTGGGTATCACTATTTGAAAAGGCTTGATGAGGTTTTTATGAACCAGAAAGTTTTTAGAAAATGCTTAAAACATTTCTTGAAATAAATTATAACTTTATGATAAAGGTTTTTTCAGAGAGTGATTACCCCTGATAAATGCAATCATGGTAATAGCACAAAAAAGGTTTGGAGTTTGACTAAAATGACTAAACCCATTTCTTTAAACTACCTAACAGCATAACAGAAAAAGTGATAATTTGCTTGTATTAAGATACTCATAGGATCATGTTCTTAAACAAAATACAATGTTATGTTTCTTAATTAATGTGGCTGATTAAATGTCCTGAAGACCAGAAGTGTTTTTTTCATGACATAACTCACAAAGAAACTCTTGGAGAATTAGAGAAAACGGACTAGTTGGTGAAAATGTGGCACTGTACATGCTATCACATGCCTGATATTACTAGAAATTGGTAGGGATTGAAGGTTTTTTATAGTTTCCTGAGGAATCCTCCATTTGCCACTATCTACTGAAAGGGTTAACTTGAGCACAATCAATTCATGTTGGTGTAATTTTTATTTTACAACACACAGCCTGGAATAATCATAATGAAACACCTTTAAATGTGCCAAATCAGTTAAATGTGTTACAAATTGGATGGGATGTTGCAATATAAGCACTGTCTCTTTCCTGTCAAATCTTTGTAATTTGTCCTTGCTTCTAAAATCTGCAAGCCAGGCCAAAACAACCCTGGATTTTCTGGAATAGTCACAATTTTCCTTGCCCAATCTCAGTCAGTTATATATAGAAACCTAACTTACTTTCACTGTAAAAGGTATTTCATGGTGTTATGAGTTTAAAAGTAAAATTTTCTAGAATCTAAAATCAATTTTTTTTACAATTAGCTAGAAGTCTACTCCAAAACTGATGCTATATGATACACCCAGCCGGGTTTGGAATGTTTATATACACCCAGCCCTTTTTTGAAGCAGACTTTTTAATTGTGATAAAATTTACAAAAATTTTTAGTTTTTTGTGCCGTTGCGTAGTGAACTTATTGGTTATAAATGCACTTGCAGTAGACTAAAGACCGATAGAGTTACTTCTCCTTACCTAAGTGGTCTTAGATATTGCTTTTGATTGAAAAGCAAACTGCAGATTGAAATTTCTTCACTCAGATTTTCTTTAATTTGTTTGACTCAGTTTTACTCAGTTTTGCTGAGCTGTTTGCAACGAAATATCAATGGATGTTTTACTAGTATGGAAGACAAGACAAACTCGTCGATTTGAAGGATGTTTCCAGATCCAGCGAAACGCTCATTTTTCACTTTCCGTTCCTCTTGTTGGGACAATAGCTGTTCATGCTTGTTAATGAAACAATAGTTAACATTAGGGCTATTCAGAAATGACTGTGAAATCAACGGTTGTGATAATTGAGTTGCACACAAGAAGTTGAAATGCAACGAGTGCTGGCACAGTTCTTTTTGTCTGCACGGGCAATTTCAGCAAACGCTCGTGGTTGGTAAGGAGTTGAAAAACGAAACGATCACTGCTTGAAGTCGAAAAAGGATCCGATCTAACGAAAAATTGCCCATCATTGTAATGTTTGTGCTTTCCTCTTTAACTGGAAACCGTTTTTCTACTTTTCATTTTTAGTAATTGAGAAATTATTTCACAGTAACTGTTGTTTATGATTTATTCAACGACTTTATAGTTCGGAGACTTTCCTGTTTTTCTTTGTATAAATTGAAATTTGAAAATGAGGAGGTGGATTGATGAATTATTGAGTGTTTGCAATTGCTCATCGTTATGTTTCACTGTGCAAAGGAAATGCACATTTTTGAATAATGCTAATTTTGTGTTTAAGCTTAAGTGTACATGACTGTTATGTCATGCATGGCATGATTTTAGCATGATTTGACAGGCTCCTCACAATTTATATCACCAAGTAACGTCTTGAAATTTTTTAATGCATTTTCTTTGTATTCGGTCTTTACATCCATCCAGCCTCCAATTAGTGCTCTTGAAGCACTCGAAGTTTTTGCGCTCATACGGGCTGTTATGATTCTTCGTATAACCCCTTGCACAGCATATGAAGCCCCTTTTTTCATTTCCTTGCATCTCATCCATTTGAATTACGTTGATTTCTGATGCAGTTTTCCCATCAAGCTGTCATGCAGTATGACCTCAATCAATGTATTGGCGAAACATAAGCTGCTTTGCAGAGCACTAAAACCATCCTTTACCCATCCATCCTTTACCCAGGACCTTGGAGTCAATTGTGTATTGAACTCTGTTTTACCCGGTTCATAGAGATATCACTGCAATGTGTGTATGTGTGCAATTGACTTAGATATTTTCTTTCTATTTCAGCTGGAAATGCATGGCTATGATATCTCGTGGGCAGCTTTCAACATGATTGAAGTCATGAGCTCTACCAAGTTTACTCACAAGGTACTTTAGAAAGACTTCGTTTGCTTGTGTTATCCTCTCGGTCATCTCATAGACTTTTCTACTGAATAAACAATCGCTTGTCAATCAATTTTGCATTTGGTCTTCTGAACAGCACTTACTGATTCCAAGAGCAGCATTTCATCATGTACCAAGTTTATATTAATTTGTAATTGATTTATACGAATTTCTATGACCTTATAGTTTAGCTGCTTAGAAGCTGTCTAACGTTTTCTATTATTATTATTATGACCAAATTTATAGTCAACATCGGCTTAGAAGATTTAAAGTTTATTTAAAATATATCTTAACTGATTACAGCGTATTGGTTACCTTGCTGCCGCGCAGTGTTTCCATGACGAACTAGATGTGATCATGCTAACAACAAACTTGGTCAAAAAGGTGCAGCGATCATTTTGCTTTTAGTATTCTCATCATCATGAAATTACGTTTTCAATTTTATTTGTTTTACATTTTTAAATTGTTGTTTTATTCTATATGTGATGTACGTTTTTATTGAAGTAAATATAATTTATACGCAATGGGTTCTTTCCAATTTTATTCTGTTTTGTATAAGGATCTGATTTCAAAACCCTTTACACGTCTTTTAAGATCTTTCTTCTTATTCCATTACATTGGAAACCTTTTTTTAAGACTTACAGTCATTTATTTGTGTTTTATTGCCATATTAGGATATGGCCTCACAAAACCAATACGATGCTGGTGTTGCCATGACAGGGCTGTCTGTATTTATCACTGCGGATTTAGCCAGAGACTTGGCAAATGATGTTATGAATCTGGTAAGAGCGCTTTGTAGTTGCTGCTGTTTTCAAGAAAAGCCTGTACAATTTTGTGAACTAATGTTTATAAAGAAACGTCTTGCATTACTTTCAACGCCCAACTGGGTAAAACTTTCTGGTTACCTTTGGTCTCTGATGAGTTTCAGACAAATATACTTGAGCATGAGATGTTTTCACTTTTCATTTTAGAGCATTTATTATTTTTCTATTTACAATTTGAAAGTGCAATATTTCTTTTGATCCAAGCCTTCTATCTTCCATATCAATCAAATTTAGATATACCGATTTTACTTGATTACGTCTTTTCTACGCGGCGTAAATGTTGATGTCATTTCATTTAAAGGAGTGCTAATCTCTGTTTCGTACTAAACTCGTACAAAGCGAGCTTCCAGTGATTAATTTCCCTCTCTTTGTTGCAGATGGTATCATCTAGACCGTACATGCGAAAGAAGTCTGTTTTGCTGATGTACAAAGTTTTCTTAAATGTACGTTTTGTTACCTGAGCTGTAAAGTTCAATTTTTTTTAAATTCTGTTTTTCAGTTTTATATATGGAAACAAAATGCAACTGGTCTTGGAAATGGAGTGGAAAAACAAAAATTGAATGCAATTGCATTAATAAAATTTACTGTTTTATGGGTCTGTTATAAAGTTCTCGATGCCGTAAAGGCAGAGCTATTCAGTTGCCTGATGATCGACTGCCGCGTAAACTTGCAGTTGCTACTTAGACCCGGGCGTTCTACACCCCAAACCGTCCTACTGGGCCAATTTATTTTTCCTTGACAAATAATACTAAAGCCTGTTAACAATGTGGAAAATAAGAAAAAATGCAACGCGTCGAGAACAAACAACAATTAACACAAGCTATTTACAGTATGTAGTCTGTTATCTTCTTTTGTTTTTACTTATCAGCTTATTACAATTGATCAGCAAGAATTTCATCAGATTCAGTACTGTAAATTTCTAAGTTTACGAAAAAAACAACATCACAATTTCGATGAAACTCGTTGACTTCTTTATATGAAACTTTTTTTGCGTGAGCAGCAAAGAAAATGTCCTGTTTATAGTCTGTTTTGACTGTCGTTTGAAAATAGGATTATTAAATATAAATGTTATCCTTCCTTTCCTATTTCAGTTCCCAGAGGCTCTACGACCAGCATTTCCCCGTTTGAAAGAAAAATTAGAAGATCAAGATCCTGGTGAGCATGCGTATTTTTAACAATCCTTTAGTTAATATGAATTATTTTTAACCTTTTTTAACAATTTTTGTTCTGTCATAATAGAAATTAAGCGTTTTCTGGCTGGCTGTTATTTCTAGTCCCTTTACTAGCCAGCCTGTCCTCAGCCACTACTTTGCTGTACACGCAAAATCAAAATTAAAATGTTTTGAGTATATTGCCAACCAACCAGCTATTGAAATTTTTTAGCAGCAAACATAGAAAGGATTATTAAAGAAAAAAGAAAACAAATTGTTGATATAAACAAAATATGAATCGAATTTTACACATCGATTTTTTTATCATGTAAAAATTGCTAAAGATCTTCTACTGAAGTTTCTTACCTACTTTCAGGTGTCCAAAGCTCAGCTGTAAATGTCATTTGTGAACTTGCTCGAAAGAATCCCCGCAACTACTTGTCGCTTGCTCCACTCTTTTTCAAACTGATGACAACGTCGTCCAACAACTGGATGCTGATCAAAATTATCAAACTGGTAAGCTCTGTCTGATAGCCCACAAATAATGATAGATAAGCTATATATCAAAAGAATGTAGTAACTGTGTTAGGGCAGCATTCTCTTTTTCCCGTTACAATGGCACAGTGATGCAAATGCAGGTTTGATAGAAATGTGTGCGGATGAACCTGGCAGAACATCAGGCAGAAGTTCACTTTCTATGACATGTTTTTATTTTATTTTATGGTAAAAACACGCTGAACAGTTAAAACGAGCCTAAATGTAGCCGTGAAACGAGTCTTTTTTAGAGTTCTGTGAGCTGCTTGGCGTATAACGTTGGGAGAGTATAGAATGGATGGGATCTCTCAGCCAATCAAAATGTGACCGCTTTGCCTTTTTTGTGACCGCTTTGCCTTTTTTGTGACCGCTTTGCCTTTTTTGTGACCGCTTGGCCTTTTTTGTGACCGCTTTGCCTTGGTAATGTATTTGTATTAGAGTGAATCATGTTGGATTTGATTGATATTGTTAGATTAAATCTCGACTGCACACACCAAAAATACAGCTTATATAAGATTAGTATAGGTGCCAGGAAAGTCATTTATATGACATAATATTTTACAGCTTTGTTGGATCAAATGTAGACTATATCTATATGCGTTTGTACATTTTTATCGGTAAAATCAATTCATTCTTCCTTGTGTAACAATGTCTTATGCGAATCTGTGCTTTAGTTTGGTGCCCTGTGCCCTCTGGAACCACGACTTGGAAAGAAACTGATGGAACCTCTTACGAACCTCATACACAGGTGAACACAATATTTTTTATCCAACTATTAAATCATGTATCTAAAATATAATAGATTTCATAAATCATATCATATATACCTTTTTTATCATGAATTTGTTTTTTATTTAGTTCTTAATTATCAATTTAATTTTTTTCTCACGCAGCACTTCAGCCATGTCGCTGCTGTACGAGTGCATCAAAACAGTTATTTCAGGTGAGTTGGTCCTTATTTGTCGCTCCATCCTTGTTTCTCTTTCTTTTATCAATTTACTTTAAAGTTTATTTCAGAAGGGTCTTTCTTTCTGTTTTCAAACAATTGATAATCGATTATGTTAATATGATTTAATCTTGATTGTTTTGTTACACACACAGGTCTTTCGGACCACATGCCATCAATACAGGTTTGTTAATGTCCCATTTTCCTTTTTTGCTAAATCTACAGATTTTCTTGCTGTCCATAATTTTTTTCCATATTTATGCTGTTGGGGATATATTTTCTTTTATCGTTCGTCTTTCTTAGTCCTCAATTAATTTAAGCATCTGATCTCTTTCCCCTTTTATCAATCATTGTAACATTCCATTTTTCAGCTTTGTGTCAGTAAACTGAGGCTTCTCATCGAAGATCCAGATCAAAATTGTAAGTTGTCTAAACTATCGATTCAAATGCAGCTAAGAAAACTTTTTTCTTGATTTCTTTTCTACTGTATCATTTCTATTCAGTATTTGTAAATTACAGTAAAGAAACAATGCCAGAAAGTTAACACAAATCTTTAACAAAGTATTTTTGCAATACCTTATTTTTCCAATTGCCATATCTCGCCTTCAGAAGGAGTTGTGTTAGCTTTGCAGCCATTATATTATTGCCTTTAAACCCAAATTTCGACTATTTGTCTGTTATTTGCAGTGAAGTACCTTGGTCTTTTATCATTAAACAAGATATTAGCAACTGTCCCAAAAGCTGTCCAGCCTCACAAGTAAGTTTGGCTTTTTACCACGATTTCCTTTGTTCACAAATTGATTATCCTCTGAAAAGCTTTGCGCTGATGCTTAAGTCAGCTTGCATCTGTCGCAAAAACCTACTGAACGTTTTCGATAGCATGCTCGATATGCATTTGACATGCATTCTCCGCTTTAAAATCCCTTTTTGATTAGCTAATTTTGTTTCATCTGTTTTCTCTTAAAACATCTCTCTATTTTTCTGTTGATTATTATTTGTCGCTCTTTGCATTATTTCAGTACTCTCTCTAAATAATTATTTTTCATTGGTCAAGTAAGCTTTTTTTTGTTGACATTAAATAATTCTTCCCTTCTTTCATTGCTAGAGACCTCATTCTTCAATGTCTGGATGACAGAGATGAATCAATTCGATACAGAGCTCTAGATCTTATTGTTGGAATGGTGCGTTTCATTTGGTTATAAACGTTGATGAAATGTTGCGAATTGTCGAAATGTTACTAATTGTCGAAGCATTCATGTTTTGCTTTTCTATAGTTATCTTTTAAATATCGAAGGATAAATAGAAAAGTCTTAAACGAAAAGGGCTCTATAGCTTCATTGCCACTATTTGCGAAATATTTAATAGACCTTAACAAAAAAATTAGTTTTGGTTCCTAATATTTACAGGCTTGGAAATTATCATGGACATTATCTTTTTTAATGCAAATTCTTTTTTTTGAAGATTTCAAAGAAAACACTCATTGATATCGTCAAGAAACTGATGGCTCATCTTCAAAGAGCTGAGGGTTCAGGTGAGTATGTTGTATAACAGCAGTTGTTAAAACAGCAATACGCCGTTCTTATTTTGTTTATTGCCTGTAGATTCCTCAGCCAAAATAAACATTTGCCTGATGATCGCCTTAAGCATGAAACTTAGAACCTTTCTGTTCTACAAGCAACGTAGAATCTTCCTGTTCTATACATCAATGCATGTACAGCCCTGCCTGTATGGCTTCGAACACATTTATGACAGGAATTCTCATTACCTGATTATTTGTTTATAATCAAAATCAGTATAAGATATTAACCGTATCTGTTTTACCACCAGGCTATCGTGATGAACTTCTTGCGAAAATTATTCAGATATGCAGCCAATCAAATTATCAATATGTTACCAATTTTGAATGGTAAACCAAGCTCCGTTTCATTAATTTTCTCTTCTTTGTCTCTTTGAATTCCTAAAGCTGTTTTTCAAATCTTGACTTTTTGCTGGCCTCTTAAACATATCTTAAAGAAATTATGTACGCGAGTCATCTTTGATTTGAATTTCGAATCATGGCTAGTCTTTTTCATGTATCTACTTAAAATGATCGATAAAAGGCCCTTTGTTCGAATGTCTAAGATGAGTGAAGTTTGGGCAGCAAAGTATTTTCATGTGCCATTGAATATTGTCCTGTACTTTGCCTCTTCATTTGATTAACCTTTGATGTTGACATTAATTGAAATGATATGTGTTGAATGACTTTTAAATTCCTCAAACTAATATTGCAGGTACATCGACTGTCTTGTCCAGTTAAGTTCTATTGAAAACACGAAACACGGAAAGCTAATTGCATCGCAAATGCTTGATGTCTCTATTCGAGTCAAAGCTGTTAGAAATTACGCTGTTAAGATGCTGGTGAGGATCTTTTACTTTCAATTGAAAATACATTTGTATCTTTTATGGCTGCCTGTGAGTCACAGTCAGCTATTCTTTAATCTGATGGTTGTCGTCATAAATAATAGGAAGGCTACAAAATTGTATTGTACTTCCATCCCTTATTTACAGTTTATTAAATTTGAATTAGTGAACATATATTGCTTGTGTCTGGTCCTCGTGAATTGGAAATATGTCGAGCACTGTAATTCAGTGAAAAGTGCACGTAGAAAACGATCTATTACTCTTCATTGTATCAATGCACCTTATGGCGAACCGGGCTTTGCAGGACTAGTTAAAAAGATATTATTTTTCCACCCTGCCTTGAATTTGCTATTTGTTCAGCAAACTTCTAGCTCTCAAATCTTGTGTGGGGCCACCCTATATTTGTTCTAAAATATGTAATATCAATTTTCCAACTCAAGCGCTGAATTTTGGTTTTTTTTCTGCAGTCGCAATTGCTAGAGAAAATCAACCTATTGACCAGTGGAGCTCACAAGGAAGGCTTTTGCGAAGTCCTTTATGCGGCTGCCTGGATTTCTGGTGAATTCTCGGAGTATGTAAACAATTATTATGAGTTATTTTGACTTTTTTGTCATTTCAACATATTTCTGTTTTCATTGTCATGTCGCTATTTCATCCCGTGGTTGATAACTTGTATCCATATTCAGAACCTGTGCTAATCCAACTTAGCTAATGACATTACTTTTTCTTCTTACTCAACTTAGCTAATGACAACACTCTCTAACCTTTGAAATACAACCGAAAGAAAACTATGGGAATTGAAATTAATTTACTATACAAAGCTGCTCGGACCAGAATTAAGAAGCTTTTGTAGTCTTTATTGTGTAAGGAATAGATATTATCATAGTTAGTTTTGCAACGTTTTGTCACATCTTTCTCGTATTGTAGCTATATTGATGATTTGAGAGGCAGACTAGAATCGCTTTTGCACCAAAAAGCCACATCACTGCCTGGTCACATACAAGGAGTTTACCTTCAAAACATTTTGAAGCTATATTCAAGAATCATATCCAAAGCTGAAAAGGAGGTATGCTATTTTCAGTCGTCGTTAAAACCTACAGTGTTTTGCATTGAATATGCTACAATGCAATTTGCAATTTGCTACAGTAGGACTGCTTTTTATTTGATATCATGTCGTAATGACAAGTTTGTTTTATTATGATACCGGTAGTTTAATTATTGTCAATCTACCCGTGCGTTTAACTACTGTTCTTCATAAAAAAGCTTTGACAGACGCACAAAAATCTGCCATCTTTTAACCGTTTGAAACACTCAAAATTTCAAGGGTGACAAGGACACTGTTATCGAAGTTGGACAAATGATTCGAGACAAACTACCCATGTTTGCTCAAAGTTCCAACCTGGAAGCCCAAGAAAGAGTGAGTATTCAGCCTATCATTCCTAAATCCTTTTCTTGCTTCCGCATAAGTTTCGAAACCAACCCTACATTCATTTTCGTACTTGGATTATTTTCTTCTATCTGCTTTTCAGGCATGCTGTATTTTGCAAATTGTCAACCACGTACTGAAGTTAAAGGAAGCGGGTGAGCATTGACTATATTTGAGACTGTTCTTGTTCATCCTTCTTAAATGATTCATGGTATAGGCATTTCTCGTTAATGGTTAAGCCATCTTCTTTACTTCATTCCTGTCCAGCGATTTTCAGTTACTTTAAGTGTACATTGAAACTGTATATATAAATCTCGTTTACCAAATAAGCCAAATATTACTGTCACCCATTTAAACTGTTATTCTCGCCTGATCTTTATATTTGTGTATTTCTTAGACACTGAGTGTGCTACGTTGCTGTCTCAGCTGTTTGCAGAAGAGCTTTTACCGGTGTCTGCGAAGGCGCAGAAGAAGGTTCCAGTACCTGACGGGTATCTATCGACATTTTTTACATCTTGCTGATGACGCCATTTTCTCGGCTTCCTGCAGTAATTGTCTATCTCAAACAGGTCGTATTGATCGTTAATGGTTGATGTTTGTAAGTTGCGCATGATTTAGTATCATTGTACTTTTAGAATAAAAATTTAGCACTAGCCGAGTGAATATCAAGAATTCCACAGAAAAGGATGAATATTGTAGCACTCGCTTTATTCCGACCAAGACAAGCACTAGACATTGAATATTATTCAAAGTTCTCTGAACAATTACTCTGAACAATTCAAAGTTCATTTGCTAAAGCTCTCACACCCCCTTTGAAGATCACTTTGAAAATGTAAAACATTGCAAATCTTTTTTTGCATTCAAGTCTCGACTTAGACAAATGGATCAACGAGCCGCAATCTGATACTTCAGAAGATGAAAATGAGGACCAGCCGGCTTTTTTTGCTGATCAGAAAACAAAGTAATTTATTTTATTCATTTGCCTGCCCTGTTTATTGCTATGAAATGAAATGATTTTTAATTGACAATGACTTACTGTTGTTTTTTATTTAAGCTTTGGATTACGTTTAAGTAATAAAGACACCTCATTGCCTGTCTTTGAATGACCTATAAGAGAAAGTAAAATATTTGACAGTGAAATGGTTCAGTTCAAATCTCTTTTTCAGTGGTGTATACGAAGAAGATACAGCGAAATACCAAGTTTTGTCAACTGTAGAACTGGAAAAGGTTTGTACCAATTGCAGTTGCTTCATGCTTGGATTGTTTGTTGACTACAGGCTGTAACAACTTAAATCTCCTATTCCTTGTTTTCTTATCTTTTATGTGATATAGTACTAATTCTTTAATTTTTGTTGTGTTGCAGGCTCGTGATATGCGAAAACAGATGCAAGCGAGCAACCCTCATTACCTGAAAATGGATTCTCCAAAGGTACTTAAATTAATTATGAATTCCACAACTTATTGGTTTTATAAAAAGATGCAAGGTCTATCTCGTTTAAAGATGCAAAATAAATAAATGAAAATAATTTGTTTTCACTTTTTCAGTTCAAGCCATAATTTTACTCTAGATAAGTGAATTCTTGAATAAATTTCCCTGAGACCACATTTACTAAGTATGTTTGTTTCGAAAGCTCATTTTTAAAATGGTGATAATTCGATTTCAGAAAGATGAATACTCCGTGGATGATATCCCAGTCGCCTCACTCGACCTGCCAGTTCCATTACATATTGAGAGTGGGTTTCTTTCAGTTTTTGAATTGATTATTCTGTATTTTAAATATAAGCTTAAACCTGTAGGAATATATTCAATATCTTAATTAAATCGTTTTAAATCTCTTCAATATTTTCTGTTCTGATCTTTTAGTAGACTTTCTAAATAGGAGTACTCTTTATACTTAGGCTTTTTTAACCCCTCCACTACTTTATGTATATAAATATGTATGCCGAACGATTTGTTTCATTTCTAGGCTTCTCCAATTTTTTTATTGAAGTATTACCGAGAAAAAGGCTTTCAAATCCTGAAAATTGTTTGAAGACATGCTCTGCGTTTTGCTAATTATTCTTTGTTGTTCCATCACATGAGATTGATTAAATGAAATTTGTAACTTTATCTTTCAGAGAAAGGAAAATCAAAGAAAGATAAAAAGAAGAAGAGGAAGAAAGGCATGATAAATTCTATATATTTTTATCTTTCAACATTATGTAACTATGCATTGAAAGAGCCAACCAACTGCATTTAGCATAGTTGAAAAGATATTCTTGATTTGTGCTGAATCATGATGCCGCATATCGAACCCTTAGGCAAAGTCAGCAGCAGGATAATGCCGTATTTCTAGGAAGAATATAACATTCATTTTTGCAGAATTTCGTTTCAAGTTAGATTTAACGACAAATACTATCCTTCTTCCTTTTTATTTGCTGCATCTTCAACTCTTCACATTACACCTCCCCGTTCTTATTATTTTGAAAATGATGGCCTGTTTCCACGGTTATTTCTTTCTATTACTTGAATATTCCATTCCTATCGTCATTGTTAGAATTTGACAAAATCAAATAATGCTTATCGAAATCAGTGTTCAGCATCAAAAGGTAAAGATATTCTTCCACTGAACTTTATGTCATTTCAAAGGAAAAGCACATGCTGAATCAAGCGAAGACGAACAAAATCTTCCATCATACGAAGTAATGGCCGTTGAAGGAGCTGATGTGAGTTGCAAATTCTTTACCTTTCATGTGAAGAAGTAGCGCCTTTCAAGGGCCATCATTGACATTAACACACTTGAAGATAACACTTAATAAAGAAATCAAGGTAGCTTACTAATGATCCGTTTCTTGATAGAATTGTCAACTTTCTCATGACATCTCGAGGCATTTTCTGTTGCCAAAAGCTTTTATAAGTTCTCATTATTTCAGAAAATAGTCATTTAATTAATTGTTTAGTAACAAATGCAATATACGCTCTTGTAAGATGTATTCCTTGCAACGGATCTTTCTTGCAATGTTTAAAGCCCAACGGATTTTTCTTTCAGGATGACGAAGAAGAGCACAACCTCCCAGACACTGACCCGCACAAACAATTGGATATTGACCTTGAAGCGTATGTGTAACGTTGCTTATAGTTCCAGCCTCACTAACAATATCTCGCTTTTTTCCTTAGTCAGAATTTCCATCTACAATATTCCCATGTAACCACTCTTCGTTGATTACAATGCATTTCTCTCCCTACAAAAAGAATTTATACACATCCGCCTGTGTTTTGGTTTTCCATCACAGAATGATCTTTGTAGCAAACCCGAATTTTCTTTTTCTCTAAGATTTACTCGCTGCACAAATTGGTTTTAACGTCGCAGAAATGCCTGTATTATTTACAAAAGTGCTAGTGGTTTTGACAAATAGCGCTCTCCTTTCCAGCAAGCATGTGTGATTTTCTTGTACTTACTTAATGCTTCCGTTTAGGGTTACATCTCGTGAATGTTTATGCTCGTAATAGCCTACTTCCGAGATTCGACTTTGCCTCACGCTGTATTGTTGCCTATCAAAAGCTGCATTTTTGCTACTAATTTCAGGCCATTGGAGTCGCATGAAGTTTTACCGGTCCGAACACACAGGGTCGTGGATGATAAAAAGGAGGATGAGAAAACGGCGGTTGCGGCGGAACCCGAGGCACCTGTATGACATACTTTTTTTGCTTATTAGGTTGAGATGTAGTGCCAACTATTTCGTTTTTATTGCCAGTAGATTCTTTCTTATTACATAGAAAGTTTCAAGACAAGGCCTGCTAGGCCGGCAATTTAGCACAAGTACCTGTGTTTTTTCAAAAAAGTAAATAAAGCGATAGATTGGGTCACATCATATTCCTCTGTTTTTAAGGCAAAGAGCTATTCTGTTATCGCAGTTCTATCATTACTTTCACTTGATTTTCTTTGGTTAAAGCTTACTGTCAAGTTTACATATTCATCGATATTTTTGCATGCAACTTTCAATATTCCAGGTGAAAAAGAAGTCAAAGAAAACTAAGAAAGGATCTGGAAAAGAGAAACAAAGCAAAAAGGTGCCATATCTTGTGCTCCGTGATTTGTGCTCTTCCATCAAAAACATAAGATTTGTGTTTATAGATTCGTTTTGCAGACAGAGACAATGTCTTACCTTCACTTTCCTGGTGTAATTCTACCCATAAAGATATATCAGCTATATAAAGATAAAGCACTGTCGCTTTTAACCAATCTAACAGTATAATGTTGGTCAATATAATGTTGACCGACAAACTAACAATGTTGCCAACGTATGAACATGAAATATTGGTGTCAAGAACCCATGCCCCGTGTCAGGGGCTAATATAGTGCAGTTTCAATTTTGTTTTGTGTTTAATTTAAGTTAAGTTGGCTGTCTATTGTTTCCATTGATCAACAATTCTTTGTCAGTGACAGCTAACCAGAAGCGGCATAATTGTTGGTCACCGAAAAATGTCTTGAGTCCAGGCAGGATTCGTTATTCTTCTACGATCTTGAAGGCAAATTCAAAAGCAGGCTGTCTAGTGATATTGATGTACGTCACTTAGCCAATCACGGACTCATTTATCGTGCAACTCTAGGGGAATATATCGCTACCTAAATCTGTATCATTGTATCTGATGAAAAGCATGTAACTCATGTTTGTATCTTGATCTTTTCATCGGAATTTGGTCATGAACTCAAAGTTTCGTATTTTCCAAAAAGTTCCCATGTATTAAATTGTCACATAACAATTTTTAGATTTGCATATTTTCGCTGTGTAACTTGATTCGCTTTCCCCAATCCATTAACAGAGTAGGAATAAAGATGACGAAGGAAAATCGTCACCAAGTAAGCAGTCGAAAGGGAAGTCATCGAGTATAAAGAAGCGGCGTACGAAATCTCAAGAGAAAGACTCAAGAAAACATGGTAAGAAATACTGTTTGGAAACTTTGAAAACAGTGACAAGAATCGCATTGTCTGTATTTTATGAATATATGCATCTTTCAGCTCTTTTATTTATTAGTGTCAATGACAATCAGTTTATTAAAAGTTATTGTAAAAGAAGTACTGTTCCTGTTTATAGTATTAGCTCCGGGATGAATTTCTGGAGAAATATTTGAAACTATTTATTAAAGATCTAGGCTAAATTAGTGTGCTATTTCTTTATTCTTTTTCTTTAAAGATGCCCCAACCTCACCAACACCTTCTAAAGCAACATTGTTAGCTCAAGCCGAGGAACTTAAGAGCCGTGGCAGCGACAAAGATGTGAGTGATAAAACTGTTTGTTTGCCCTATCATATTGTTAGTTAGAAACTCGGTGTTTTAGAAGGTTGTCATCCCACACTGGTGTGCTTTGATGCAGAGTAGCTAGATATGAAGCTGTCATTAAGATTGTCACAATAATTACATGTTCCTCTTTAGATGCCTATTGTGTAGAGTTTATCCATGCACGTGACAACTTTAATTAAATTTGTTATTAATGTGCCCATCGAATCTGGCTTCACGATTGGCCGTTACTTATGATAAATCAGAATCCCTGCCCGCAGTCTGAAAATGTTGTCCCTTAAACTTCAGATTTCAAATACGAACAATGGAGTCAGAGACAACGACCAGAAGAACGTAAGAGTGAAAACCAGAGACTGGATTTGTTTAGTTTGTTCATTTGATCCTCGAATAATGCCCCATAATCGGCCATGCTGATATCGCTTAGCAAATATATGAACGATCAAACTTCTTATTATAATAGCTAGTAAAAACTAATAAATATTTCAGTTGTATTTTTCCGCTCTTATTCAGACATACCTTTCATTAATGTTAAACGTATAATATTTAGCACGTGATTATTAAAACTTTCTGTACCAACCAGCGAACAACACGTAAACTTCTTCTTTCTACTTATAAACCTTTCTTCATCCATTTTCTTGGGAATGAGCTAAACCTAGCGTGATATTTTTATAATGGTAAAGTAAGAATGAATGCATGTCATTTTTCTTTTGTTTCCATTTCTACTAGTAGTTTTACAAGCAATAACTTGTTTACTTTCAGCTTGACGAAATGGATTTCTGGCTCTCCCCAACCGATGCTGCTCCTACGGCTCCCAATGTTAGTAAACATTTAAATCTTTCCTTAACTTTTTTTAGGCCGGTCTTTACCAAGTATCCAGATTCAAGCTCATATTTTGATCTCTCTTCACTTTACCTTTTGATTAGATTGTTTTGCTATATTTATTTGAGATGTTATTTACAGGAACCCGAAGCCCCTAAGACGACGCCCAAGAAGATCGATGAACAACCAGTTCCAGAAGCGACCTTAGAGACGACTGATGGGCCTGAAACACTATCAAAGCCTAAGGTATCAAATATTTTTATGGAAAGCTACTTCGTTTCTGGCCGATGCCAGCCAAAAGTTGTTCTTTATAATTACATAATCATTATCTACTTGTTTCTCGTGTGAAATTTGAATATAACCTCCACATTGTTTCCAAGCATCTATGCTCATTTTTGTATGCAATTGTGTATTTTAAGCAAATGAGGTTTTAAAAAGGAACAATTTATATGAAAAGCTTGTTGTAGTTCTATCCACCAGTGATATTCCGCCAAAACGCATTTTGTACACTTCCTTCAGCTGCTTGGTCTATTACAGTTACCATAAAGCATCGCCTGGGATAAATATTACGTTATTTTATTTCATTTTTCTTCTGCGAAATCATTTCTAATCGTATTGGATTGTTCTTCTTGATTTCCTTTGTTCTTTTACACCAGACTGTTAAAGCTAGACTGTAAATATTTAAGTAAACATGTTTCTTATGAAGAAGAACTTGTTTGTACAGAAAACAAAAGAAAAGAAGAAAGAGAAGAAAGAAAGAAGAGAGAAAAAGAAAGGCAAAAAGAATGCAGAAGAAGAAGAGGTTAAAAAAGAAGAACTCGAGGAATCATTGTTAATGGGAACAGATACCACGAGCGTCAATGTGAGTTGTGATTGGCTAAAAAGTTTGTTGATATATCGTGAGTGTTGCTAGGAGATTGTAATAGGATTTTAGTAAATCTTTGTGGGTTGATATAGATGTGTATTTGAAATGAAGTTTAAATCGATGAATGCCGATTTGAAATGATAGCAAAATGGCTGAAGGTGGATTCGTATTCCAAGAAACAGCCTTTTAGTAACCGCTGATACCATGCTCTTGCTGTTTTTCAAAAGCAGCAACATTTTTAATCCAATCTCACTTAAACTAGTTTTTTGAATTTCTTCTTCCAGCCCCACGCTCACTATTCACTCTTGGGTGAGGATTCAAACCTTCGAATGGTACGCAATGTTTATATTCCTCATCTCATTTCATTCATCGTTTTCTCGTCAATTTTGTTTGTTTAGAAATCGTTTGAAAGATCATTTGTCTCTTCAGGGTCTTCAGGTTTTTCGCTGTGCGATCACCGAAGATCTCTGCTGTGGGGCACATTTCCGCCAACAATGTGAAGATGTGCCTTCTAGAATGAATGCCAGTTTTTCGTGCTTTTAAGTCAGATTTTGAAATGGTTCTTTTAATAACAGCAATCAGTTTTATTCAAACCAAGGCGATTAAACAAGAAAATATAGTTTTAAGAATTAGAATCTAAGTTTTGTATTGTTTTATTCACGTAGAAGGTTGTTTTGCCTTCAGAACGAAGATGTTTACTTCGTTTTGGAATCATCAAACGGCTGATTTTCTAGGTATATGACATTAAAGTTGACCCGAGGGAGAAAAACAAAGCTATTGTATCAGTGATATTCAGGTAATTTTATAGTTTATTACTTTCGTTTCTTATCATGTTTGCTGACCTTAATGAAAGCTGGTTGTAGTTAAACATTTAAAGGTTTTGGAAGTCCTCTGAATTTTTGGCTCTCTCGAATAAAAGTTGTGCAAGATTTTAAGATTTTCTTTCTAGAAGCCTCTTAAATGAAAAAAAATTGAACAGAAAGTACTAATAAGGATCTTGGCAACAAGTCACTGAAAATTCTGCCTCCGAAACCATTTCTCGCCTCGCTGTAGAAGCTTTAAGAAAAATCAAAAATGTTATTTCCATTGTAAAATATATTACAAACGAATTATCGTTATAAATACTTAAAGAAGTTTTCCGGAAACTTAGTTCTCAGATTCAAATAATTTTCAAAGTAAAAGTCATTTTTTCGTATTCTACAAAATTGTATTTTTGTTTAACAAATAGCGAATAGAAAAATAAGGAGTATTCCAAAGCAAGAAACAGTTATTTAGCCACTCGTTTTATCAGCTTATCAATTTATTTTCTTCTTTTGAAACAAGTAGCAATTGCTTTTTAACGACGCATTTTGGAATATGTCAAACATGGTCTTCCCTGTAAGCAAATCTGACTACATGTCAGTCCTTTGTTTTGATATAAAAATGACTTAATCCATATTTTGTCTTTCTAATAATTTTGTGTTTGTGTTTTAGCAACCTGAGCGAATCACAACTCATATCTTTGGAATTCAACGTGATTGACTCATTAAACATGAAAATGCATCGGAACGTGAGTTTTTCTTCTTCCCATTTTCTCATTTTCGTGCTATAGAGACAAACTACTCTTCGATGTCCACGAAACTCTATTCTGTCCTGAAAATTCCTGGAATGAATTCCACAAAGGTCCATATACAGTACTCTTGTTATGCCACGCGGTTCAGTAAAGGTCTTCAGATCCCGAGGAGCTGTCTACAATCCTGACAATATTGTTGAATCAAATTCAAAAATGCAGGAAAACATTGTTCCAAGACTCATGTTGGAGTTGTAGCCACCGCATCTAAGAGCATCAGCACTGAAGTGGGGAGGTGGGGTAGGGGGTTTATCTTTTTCAGAAAGTGCGATATTTTTTCGAAAACTTTTTTCTCCCGGTATGGTGGATTATTACAAAACAGGAATTTGCTTCTCAACACTTTAAGGGTTAAGCATAAAATCTCTATTCGTGTCAGGATCCAATGAAATTGTTGGATTGAAGCGAATGGAAACACGACTCCCTGAGAGAACAGCACTTATTTTGTGCTTGTATTCATCTAGTTATATTTAACTTAATATATTATAAACGTTTACATTTTGTAGTAGAAACTATCCGACGGAAAATCAACGAGTAGATTCGATTGTTTGAGAAATCTTCATTCAGAACCTTGCTTTCCAGTTTTGTGCTGCCCTGATAATTTGTTGTTTTAATTGTAGATTGGCGCTTCTTCACATGATCCGGTCAAGGTACCATTCCAACTGCCATCAGGTGTGTTTATTGTTCATTGCCACCATATGCAGCACTGGAAGCGAAAAGTTGATTGAGACTTGATTGCTAATATAAGCTAATATCGATTTATTTAGGTTTTAATATTTCGCGGTACAGGTTTTTTAATGCGCCGTATCAGGGTAATATCATATAATATTATATAATATCATTTATAAATTTTTTCAGGTACCACAAATGAGGGCCAGTTTGCATTTTCAGTTGAAAGCATTGCGATGCCTCAGTGGCTACGTGGCACTATAACATACATTGCAAAGGTATTGTATCTTTTCATTATTTCAAAGATGAACGTATTATTCGTTCGCATGAACGTATTATTAGAAAAGAAATTTTTCAGCTACACAGGTGTGCCGCTTTAGTAAATGGTCAATTCTTGATTCACTATTTCCTGCTTGAGTTTCCGCTGATCTCCCAAAATTCCTTAGGGGTTTGCAAACATTAGAAATAATCGACGAATTAGCAAAAAGTCTTGACGTTTGTTTTTCTTTGATTTCAAGTTCCTTGAAATAAAAACAGTTGGTCTTATGGCACATCTCCATTTCAATTTTTTTTCAAATGTGTCCCTCCCTGGGTTTCAATTCAACCTTAGTGTCAATCTTGTATTGTGCCACGTTTTTATGAAATTTTATAAGTAGCAGGCAGTTGAGGCATTTTAAAGGCAGAGTATCAGAGACCTACCCAATTGTTGTGCTATCAAGGTGGGCATTGTATTGAATTCTTTGCTCGGTGGGATTTTATTAAGTACTCTATCAAATGCTCCACCAGCCGTTGACTTCACAATCAAATTTTCTCAAATCTGTAAATACGTATCAATGAACAGGATTTTATGATTTGGTTATGTATTCTAATTGTTTATTTGAATTCGATTTCTTTTTTATACTTTGTGTGGTTGTATCCAGCGTAATCTCAGAAAAACTGCTAATTTCATTTTAATACATTTTCACCAGGGTGAAGATGGCTCTACAAGTGAAAAAATTGATTTCAAAATCAATTTTCCAGTTTCCTCATTCATCGTAGCAACGACAGTAGACAGGTTTGTTTGGACGCAAGTTTTTAACTAAGTGTTTATAATGTTTATGCTCTGAGGACTATCGGATGAGAAGAACTTCAGGTTATGCTTTCGCTTTCCGAGCTACTTTGAAAGGAGATGTTATTTTATCTGATATAGATGGGACCCGAAAGAGACCTTTTTGAGCTTAAATGAAAGGGCACAATTGGATGGAGAGAGCATCAATTACTTGGCAAAGGTCATCACGTACTTTTCAGATCATCTGTTCGTTTCATTTCACCAGCTCAACGAATAATTTTCAATGCGCTACAATTTGCTCCCAAAAAGGTCAATTACTCAAAATGCAAGTTTTATTGTTTTGAATGAGACGATAAAGCAGTTGACATTACGGCACAAATAAGTTGAGAATTAACATCTGTTCAGAGATGTTAGCTCGAAAACATTACCGTATGAATCGGTAATAAGCTTTGAGAATCCTGGTAAGGGCTGAATAAAAATAGGACGAAAAAAGTTGAAACATGGCAACCTAATACTGAAAAAGTTTTGTCCGCAACTCAGACTGCAAAATACGTGTTTATTTGTCAGAAGTTTTTTTATATATACTCCAAAAAGTGATACGGATTTTGCTTCATGGCTGTCAAATCTCCCGATTTTTAGGATAAAGGTTTTGCAAAATATTTGATGGTTTAAAAGTCGTAATTTAAAAAGATGTTTCTTAAAATTCTTGATAAATTAAAGCGTTTTCTGAATCTCTGACTGAATCCACCTGAATGTTTCACCAACTTTGAGAATACTCCAGCAAGTTTGTTAACTGTTATTTTATTTCTGTTCCGAAGCAAGTAAACAAAGAGCTGAACAATTCGTTATATTACATAGATCAAGTGAAGTTTCGGCTGTTCCTGTCAACCGCTTTAACCTTTTAACTAAAAGTTATTTCTTCTTCCAATAGATTTCTTCCAACAGATTTCGATTTGACCTTTTCGAGTGACAATCGTCTGTATCGAATCAAATCTTTCTTTTTTCAGGGGATATTTCGCTAATCTGTTAGCTGGCGGTACCCTTACCGAAAAGCAGTCGGCGAGTGTATGTATTAGCCTAAACGTGTCTTTGTCAAATTTTGTCCATCGAATGAATGCTGAACATTGTACATAATGAAACACCGACATAAACCTTTTAGCCCCATAAGCCTGCCCACATACGCAGAGACACTGAACGAAATCAAACCTAGTTCTGTAACAACATTGTTCTGTAATTATGTAATTCTGTAATTATGTCACCCCAAATTGTCCTTAGGGGGTGTAGGTCACCAGGGCGTATGTTAATCAATGTTATCATGTTGTATGATTTCATAATGTATCAAGATGAATTATGATATACCTTAAGAAAGGGGCAGCTCCTGATTCAATCAAGATGCCAACAGGCTATTACACTACATTTGTTGTTGCTTTCTTTTGCCAAAATTGTAGTTTTACGGCTTAAGTTGTCTACAAACATCATTCATTTATTTTGTAAATTTTTTCAAAGCCTGTTTTCGAGGTTTATGTATCGCAGATTTGTAAAAACATTTCCTTTTAATTCATCGCTTTTTCTTTAGCTTCAAGTATCTAATGACATCGAATTTGATGACGTCATACGAAAAATTTGTTCCGAAATTCACGCCTCAGGTAAGCGAGCTAATATCATCAGGTGAAATAAAGATATTCTGGTGTAGTTGCATTGCAAACTGCAAAAGCTTGGACTGATCAAAAAGGACTGTCCATTCTTGTATTTTAGGTAACCAATATTGACATCCTCAGAAGGCTTCTTTCTAGTGATGGTATTTATATTTCATCCCTAGTTGTAGAAAGAATCGAAATGAGTGCATCAGTTTATGGCTATACTATTCAACATCACGAGATATTACTCCTGGTCAAGCAAAAGGTAGCAAATTCACTAAGCTAGACGCTTTTGTAGTTATACCGATTGTCATTATGTACTAAGGGAGTAATGTTTATATCTGAACTGTTTCATCTCAGTTATAAAGTTTTCATTTATGATGGTGCTTAAACATGGTTAGCATCCAAAGCAGATGTTAACAATCCTGTTAGCTTTTTGGATTGTTCCAGTTTTTATATTATGACACCAAAAGTTAATCATCTTGTTTGAGTTTAGAAAGCCATATTCGAACAGTGAGCCCAATCTTTTCGCGTACATTAATTTGTGTAATCGTATTCCCTTAGTATTAATAGAATGGTTAGAAAAGCTCTGTGAAAATTTTTAACTGCATATCTCGACTCATATATTAATCAGTTCTCTTTGGTTTCTGTTCACTTTCAACATTCTTAATTTCAAACAACCCCTCGCAATTACTCACTATATTCAGAAAATTCTTTGCTATTTCATAAGTGAATTTAACAGACAGATGTCTTCATTAACTGAGATCAACAACCAACTCTACTACGTTTTTTTAATATTTTAGGGAAACGACAGCATTTCCGTGGATATCAAAGGAACAGACTTTCAGTTGCTGAGCAGCATATTAAATGAAATCAAAAATGTTTTTCAAACATGAAAGACTTCATCTATCTTGTGAGAAATGGAGTCACGTGTTGTTTGCTAAATATATTAATTTTATAATAATTTTCAAAATAGATTAGTCACATTTTGGTTTTTTGAAATTCCTCTAAATGCCATATTATTAGATTTGCTCTTCGAGATTCGTAAAATGTTTCTTTTTGCACTGTTTTCTGTTTCATCGCAATTTTTATACGCTTTTTTATTCAAGAAGACAATTATGGAAACCTGCTTGGCGCCCCGTGCGAAAAACTCTCTCATTAGACTGCCGCCAAAAAGTCTTATTGACAGGATTTGTAAATTTCACTAGAGTATGACGCAACTTGGAGCCAACAAGATTGCTATATATTTTTTGTTGAATGCCAAGTCTTCAGTTATATGGCTATCTTTGCAAATGTTCAGTGAGAGAAGAAAATTCCGGAAAAGCAACGAGAGAAGAGAATTCAAGTAGAGGTAACAGAAATCCACAGTAATATGTTATTAAGAAAGCTTAGTTAATAAACTGTTATGATTTCAAGGAGTTATTAAACAGCTATAGGACTGTTTCAGTATTGGAATCAGTAAAGATGTGCAATCAGTCATTTTTGCTAAAAGAAAAGTTGTAAAAGGAAGCGAAGATAGTTTGGGGGTCTAATCCAATTAAATTGATGTCCTCGTTGAATGAAGCCGATTTCTCAATATATATTTTATCTTTCGTAACATTATTGGGCGCTGCATCCTTGCGTGCAGTTTCATGATAGACAAGACAAAATAATTTTTTGTACTTCAGTGCGATCGAAATAGCTGCAGTAGGCGAGGGTTAAGACATTGATGCATGGAAAAGCTAGTCTGAAAAGCCTAAAAAGATCATTTATGACGTACAGTCACATATTTAGTCTTGTCACTTTTGAACCAAGTTTATTTTACGATACAGGAAAAAAATAATAACTGAAAGAGTCCAACACGAAATGGACTGTCTAAAAGATGTAGAAAGGCGTAAAGCTTTCTCTATATTGTATATAAAATGAACGTTTCAGTTATTTTCGTTTGCATGCCTCCTCAATATCAATCTCTCTACCTTTCCATTTTTAGGGTTAAATCTTTTATAATATCTACCTGTTACTTGAGTAGAAAAATCTTAAAAATAAAGAATTGAAAGTAGTAACATTTTGCCAGCGTTTATTGAGTTTTTAGATATCAAGAGCACTATAGAGGCCATAAATGAATGCAAATGTCAAAAAATAATATCGTTTCAATCAAAGATTTGACCCTGGTATAAATTAGCGATGATATTTCAGAATTACTAGGAAAAGAAGTAGGGCACAGTCCCCCCTTTCGAAAAGTAGTCCTGGGTCTATGGCCGATGCAGTTTTGTGCAAAACGGAAAAACATTTAACTTATAGCAATCTAGCTTTATTATTTCGTAAAGCCACGAGCAAGGCAGAAATTACTAAAACAAAGTGACACTGTCTTTAGGTAGGACACAGGCTAAAACGTCAATGGTTGTGCAAAACAGGTCGGTCTTAATAAAGTGAATATATTTTCAACTTTTTCAACTTCATGCCAGGAACTCGAGTCCCCGATCCTAACCATCATCCTATACCTGTGCTAATTCTTCCTACATGAATAAGCGGAAATTTCTTAATGTGATTATCGCGATTATCAATATGTCTTAGCAAATAACGCAGTTTATTTCTATTTTGTGTTTTCTGACTTAGGAACATACATTGCCGCCAGGGCTTCCTTTATTTCATAGGCATCATGAACGAATCTTTTGTAGCCAACTTTACTTCAATACCATAAATAAAGATAATTGGACCTAACATGGATCCTTGTTGCACAAATTTGCTGATTGTCGTTTAAATTGAAGTATTCGCATTGAGTAGGGAATATTTGAGAAGTCTGTCAATGAGTTTGGAATAGACCCTTTAAGCCATAACAAGATAACGTTTTCTAAAAAAAGATGCCATGGTCGATAGTATAAAAGCTTTTGATCCCTCTACGATTTCTTCTACGCCATAGTGTGGCTAAGCATCAGATAAAAACCCATGTACCAGATAAAAGCTGTAATGGCACAGCATTTTTGGACAACAGGTTCCTTATCATATCGCATTGAATACTTTGTGGAAAACATAGCAAATATCTTTTACGGAGGTATGTCTAGTTTTTGATTAGAGAATTATATTTTATTTGCTTTTATGTATAGTAAGACGGTGCTGAGATTTTAAATCACCCTCCCCTAGCTCAATGTGGATATCTCTGCTACCAACATATCTCTTTTTCACCTTTAACTGCGGTGAAGCAATTATGAACCAGTAGTTTCAAGGCTCTCGCAGCAACCCCCTCTATAATTTTAATTACCCAGCTTTTACATCTAAATAGCGTATTTAATATCTAGGGGGAGGGTATAAAACCTCTCAGCTTTTGATAAAGGTTAAAATGTTTTGAGTTTGGTGAAAAGCATCTTTTATGCGAAGGTTCGTCTAATATCGAGACACTTTTGTTTTGCCTTGTAACTTTGGCAACGGGTTTTTATTTACTGGCACTGATCCATGTATGGAGGTGATGTTTGCAAAATAGCTGACCATCTTTGCGAGAAAGTAATAAGATTCCCAAATTAAGACTGACAGATCTGAGATGAGGATAATCTTGCTTATGAACTTCCAATCTTAACTTCATTAATCTTCTTTTTGTCTACTTGGAGCCAAGTTTCTTCTCTTTATTTTTCTACGGAAATGACGTCATTTTCCACACCATTATCCTTGATCTGTATCTTGTTTCATTTTCAAACTGGCTAATTGAATTGTTAAAATACTTTCTAAATCTTTGAGTTTCCTTAAGGACTTGGTGGGTTCGTTTTTATTTCAATTTGTGATCAAGGAAGACACTGACATGACAAAGAATCTTTCCTACTCTAATTTGGCGGTAAGAATACACCT
This sequence comes from Rhopilema esculentum, assembly GCF_013076305.1. Next base: position 12,732,312 of record NW_027020174.1, on the reverse strand, counting down.
ACGTATGCATTCACTGTTGAGAGCTTTTTCCACTTTTTTCATGATAGATCATCTAAAAGCATGATCTAGTTGCCTCCTTGTTCATATTGTACAAGAAAATCGGATACAATAAAGATCATAGAATTTGGCGGACTCAAATCGTGAATTCGCAATGTACTTATGTACTTTATCTCGTCCATTTGTGGAAATTCCGTTACTAGTGGTGATTTTCTCAAGGCCTTAATACGACTAGGGGGCTAGGTTTGATTTGCCGGGGTTATCAGATAATTTGTTCCACTAAAAAAATGAAAGCTTCGGATAGAATGTTCCTTAAAGCTTGGGGAAAATTGCGTGCACTTCAACAAAGCTGGGAAGCAATTTAGTTAGTGTATCGGTAGCAGTAAAAATGACATTGAACGAGGGGCAGATCACTGCTTAAAATCACGTGCGCACTCTAGAATAATCACACTTTAATCACAAATTAATCACATTAATAAAATGATAGAAATAATCACAAAGTATAACTTTAATCACAAAAATTGCTTAAAAAGAAATATTAGAATCTTTGACAACGTTTATTCGCATATGTTATTGAGAAGTGTAATATTGAGAATCTCCCTTTCACACTTTTAATGAACACGTTCGAAAATCTGCAAAAGCACGCTCGAGAACACATTTTTCTAAGTACCCTGCGATGGAGCAAAAATTAAGGCCTCGTTATGATGCCTTGGTCACTGAACTAACCATTGCTGGTTTTGTTGCCCAAATGCCACTGATGTTGATCTGAGCAAGAAACACCCCTAATAGCAGCCATTTTTCACTCATTTTTGTTGATTGCCGCAGGGGGATCCAGACAGTTCCGGCTGTTGCCGTTGCAACTGTTACATTCATGGGAAGTTATTTATGTCAGATTCTTGTAATTTCCCCAAATAAAATTTGATAATCAAGTTCCATAATTCCGGAACTTGTAATTTTTGCCCTCGGTGAAAGTTTCAGGAATGACAGTTTAATTTTGCAATAGCGATATCATTTGCGAGGGGCATAGAACAGAGCACGTGCATTTGTCTTAATGTCTTTTACATGGTGTTCAACAACTGTTCACTGTTTTTCATCCAAAGCTATTTCCATCCATGTTATTAATGCTACTGTACAGGAGAGATAGCTCTTTTAATGCAAATTGAAATTCTAACAAAGAGCGTAGATGGCCCACACAACAGAAAACATGCATTTGCCTTAATGTCTTTTGCAAGGTGTTCAACAACTGTTCACTGTTTTTCAATTTAGGCCAATGTCACCCTGCATCCATGACGTAGAAAACCCATCATATATCATATTGCTTTGATATTTGCTTATGCTGCTGTTCATAAAATATAACTCTGTTTTTTGCTTTGTTTTTTGCTATGTTATTAAACTATTGCACCTTTTTCTTTCGCAAATCTGCAACAGTCAAATTTTTCTCTAAATCCCCCCCCCCCCCCTCCCCCACTGCTAATTTTTATTTTTCAATTTCATATGGTATGTTGGAAAATCTTTGCCAAACTGGCATGATAGGTTGTCATTTAATTTATTAAAAAAGGTTGCTTAATTTAGCCTATGAATTGGTTTACCATCACGTGCTCAAACGACGTTTATGCGCATGAAATTATTTGAGAGCACTTTTGAATCTATGATTCAATTTCGAAATAATCACAAATTAATCACAAATTAGTAAAAAACTAATCACTTTTATCACTAAAATTTAAATTAATCACACACAAAATTGATTTAATCGTCAATCAATCACTAGTGATTATTAATCTCGTACACCATTTTCAGGAGTGATTTGCCCCTCGACATTGAATGTCCCAATGGTTTAGGCATATTAGGTCAGAAGGTGCTGTTTCAAAGATATTTAGGCACTTGTTTATTGGAAACGTAAAAGGGCTATTGATACCTGATAGAATTAATGTTGAAGAGCCTGGAAGTGATCTTGCAAAATTAATTTCTCTTTGACTTGTTTTCATTCACGACACTTCTTCTATAATCTTTATACCCTCGCAAATGCTTAGAAAGAAGTTCCTTGGTATTCATAAAAAGCATCTTTTATCACCCCATTCACTATGTCTCGTTTCAACAATAGCCTTAGGTTCAGCTACACGATCATAACGACATCTAGGCTTCAACGTAAAGTAACATAAACAAATCGTTAAAGCCAGCTATAAAATAACATATTCGTGCTATACATGATAACCTTTTTCTGTACAAGTCATGTTTTACTATAAGTAAAGATCGATAAAATGTTTAATCGATGTTTAAATTAATGTTTCAAAAGGATTGGTTCAAAATATCAGTTTGCAATTTTCAAGATCAGTGCCCTTCAACAGGCAAATTTTCTTTTTGTTTTTTGGCAATGTAAGACTTGAATCATACCTTCTCGATCTGAATACTTGGTAAGCCATAACCTTTAAAATTATGAACAGGTGATTCTCCAAGAGCAAATCATCAAGATGATTAACTTAAAAGTAGTTCAGCGTGTTGTGCAAGTACATGTACATCAGGGTATAAAAATAAACTTTTGATATGCATAAATGTATGGAGCAGCATCCCTGTCAGTATCAGAGAGTTGCCAACATTCACGCAGTTCAAAAGAACTTTAAAGCAATCCCAAGGTGCTCAATTCAAATTGACACTGAAACATTACTTTGTGGAATATTGTTGTAATTTTTCCGAATTATCTCATAGACTGTAACTTAAATCTTTAATGTTCTATGCTGAAAGATGCTGTATTATAAATAGCTTGATATGAAGTTGAAAATATGAAAAAGATTTATATGCCCCCAAGCAACCCCGGGAAGGATTATCCATGACTTAGATTTGCTTTTCATTGCATTTTTGCCATATTTGAGATTCAGTATTAAGTTACTGTTTTGAATCATTCATAGATTAATGTTGCCTCTTGATTTCGTCAACAGCCATTAAAAATTTACCGGAAACGAACTATTGTGTCGTCCGCCTAGATACTTATTTTACATTATCCTATTATTAATTGGATTGGCCAAAGTAATGGACAACAATGGCAATGGAAATGACCCTTGCGGTACGCCATTGTTCAGAATATAACGTTAGTCATAATGAACAAGCTTACAACTTGTAATATGTAACGTGCTTTCTATCGAGCAAATAGTTTATGAAACAGGAAATTTCTGTGTTTTGTGCTCCGTTAACATTATATAGCAGAAGCCGATGCATGTTTTTCCTAATGCCCCGGTGCAACAGTGACTCTTCGCAGATAAGATCTGTTTTTGTAAGCTGATATTTCACAACGCGAAACAAAACCTCAAAAGCTTCTTTTCCTTTTTTCTTCAACTTTGCGCAAAAGCATTTTTATTTTTTCAGCATCTATCTATTTTGTTCTCTATATACCAAAGATACAGATTTGTATGCTGTTAAAAGCGCCAATGAAAGACCAAGCCTTTGATAACTACTGTTTCTTTGACTTTGAAATGAATTTGAAACATTTACTTATGAAGCCAGCTTGATTCGCCTTTGACTATATGCAACAAAATAAGCGCAAACCCAAAGATCAGCAAACCGTAATTCCTCTAGAAAGCGCCCAAATTCATTCGATGTATAAGACTTTATACGGCGTTTACTAAACCAAGACGTTAAAGAACAGACTAAGAGTAGCACAGAGGTGCTGTCACATTGTAAACTTTTAAATCAAGTAGATATCAAGCTCGTAAGCCAACGAAGGGGAACATCTGACAGTGTAGGTTACAGAACCAAAAACTGTGCTTGGTGACCAACGTGCCACGGGCAGAATTTGCTTGGATCAGGGAGAGGGGTTGCTTGAAATGAAGAAAAAGATGTTACTTTAATCAATCAAAATCAAGGGCAATGTACCAAATCATTTAACAAAAATTATTTGATAAATCATTTTTTTTGTAGATGTCTGATTTATCGCCAGAGCCAGAAGTGGCTGCTAGACAACAGCCACTGAAAAGTTATCTAAAGAAGATGACAGTTGAGCCAGTTCTGTTTCTGTGTATCGCGTCGGCGGTCATTAAGTTTGTTATTCTTCCTCAGTTCATGCTGAACTCTATCTGCCAGCGAGATTTCTCTACATCTGTTTGCAGCAACCTAACTAGTCCAGCAAACACGGGAAAGCAAGCACAAGTGCAATCCACCACTGCCAAATGGATGCTGGCGCTTTATTCAGTTTCATTGTCCATATCTTTGTGCACAGTGCCACTTTTAGGGTCATTCGCAGATGCATTTGGCTCAAAAAGTGCGCTGCTTTTTCAACTTGTTATGTTTGACCTGCAGAGTATTACATACGTTGTTCTCTCGTGGAAATCGGTCCAACCGGCCTACCTATTCATCTGCATCAGTCTTGGGGGCCTTAGTGGAGATATCGTTGGAGTCACGATGTTAACTTGTTCCTACCTATCGCGAATAACAACAGAAGAGGATCGAACTTTCAGATTGACACTTCTTGATGGCATTATCAGCTTGTCACTTTGCATTTTCACCTTCATTAGTGGCTTTGTAATTACTGCGTTCGGGTTCTCAGCTTCATATTTGTTCTCCTTTGGATTCGACACGATTGCTTTACTTTGGCTAATCATATTAGTGAAAAATGATGTGGTTGGACAGAAGTCGGAGAATGACAAAGAAGAGCAGCTAAAAGACTCTGCCAATGATAAAGACAAAGATATTGAAACAGATACATCACAGAACAGAGTTCACGAAACAAGTAAGCAAACGTCGATGTCTAGATTGAGAAGCTCTCTCAATGAGTTTCACCCTGTTAAACACTTTAAGCAACTTAACGTCATTCTGAGAGAGCAAGGCGACTCCAGAGTTATTCTAGCCCTCTTGACAGCTCTCTTTCTATCGACGATTTGCCTGGTGGGTGAGTCGCTTATTCTTGTCCTGTACATCACAAATCAACCATACAACATGTCGCCTGTTGATGTCGGCTACTTGCTTTCGCTTCAAGGCCTTCTGCGATTCGTCGCCGGTGGTGTCATACTCAATGTCCTTATCCAACGTTTTTTGAAATGGAGCGATATAAACATAGGCATGGCATTCTTTGGTCTCGGTAGCATTTACTTCATCTTGCTTGGAAGTGCAACGTCATCGCAAATGCTCTTTGGTATTCAGATTTTGAATATATTTGGGCCACTTGTTTCTCCCACCCTACGATCTGTAGTTACTAAGAAAGGAGGTCCTCAGAACTACGGCACAATTCTTTCAGTGGCGTTATCAATGGATGCAGTTGCCTCGATAGTTGCAACTGTCATTGTTCATACCACATATTCGTCACTGGTCGTGCAGTCTCCTGGGGCATTTTGCTACATTCTTGCTGCGATATCATGCCTAGGTATTTTACCCAGCTTCTTAGCCAAAAGGCTCAGTAAAGACTCGGGAGAGGATTCTGCTATCAAGTAGCTTGGACAAATGTGAACCCAATTCGCAGAACACGAAAAGCAACATATGTCGCCTAACAACCTACCTGAATTGGCTACAGACATCTTTTCATTTCGCAATTGAGAGATGTACAAACAAATTTTCTTTCAAGATTAACTCAAACACTTCTGCTCAGTTTTTGATAAATTTGAAATGCAAACTTACTATATATAACACTAGTTGATTGCCATTGATGTCTTCAAATTGCCCTGATGTGATGACTTCTCAAAAGAAGCTCCAATCACTGCCAAAATTACTTGGAACACCTAACACTTTGGGCTGTGCTTTTCTATTTTTCATTTGTTTTCTTGAATACTACCACTTCCGCCCCCCTTTCCCCCCAAAACAATGTTGAAAGTATAGAAAAATGTCAAACAATCCACAAGAAAAAGCGTACTCCATAACCCCTCTCTTTTTTCTAAAGTAAATCAACATTGTTCCTAGGGGGAGAGGGGGATGGCTGAATTTGCCTTTGAAAACCTACGTTAGTGTTCCAAGACTTTTGGCAGTGATTGTCTGTCCCTGGTAAGATACAACAAATTCTCCAAAGATAAGTCTGGACATGGTTTATTTTGACGGTGTATTTTACTTTATTACCTTTCCTATGTAATGTGCAATTGCTGATTTCTTTCAAAACATTAAATCTTTTGCTAGAAATGATTCTTCGTCCTTCTTTTCAAGTTTTTCGTGCACTGCTAATGTACTCTGCAAAGATTATTCAAATGTCCCGCGATATCTTCAAGCCTTTTAGGGCGCATGGAAGCGTAGAAACTCAAACGCAATTGGAAAGCAAAAGCGAAGGCGACTCGATAAGAAAGTATTGGATGTATTTTTCTCAGTGGCGTAGCGTCTATGTATGCTACGCTTGCGGCGCAAGCGTAAAAATTTATAGACAAATTCTAAAACTCTTGCAACACTTTCAATGCATAACAATTTCCGCAATAAATGGCTTCTCTTTCTTGTCATGAGCAGCATGCAGTGAACTCTAGCGCCAACAGGCCAATTGGCCCCAAATTGGCTATTTTTCCAAGTAAACAGATCGCTAAAAATTATGAAATTCGAAAAATCTGAAAAACTGAAGCCCCTCCACATCACTCTTTTTGCCTGTCCAAAACAATGAGGTGTATAGAATACGCTAGAGGGTCAACTCGAGGTAGCCCTGACCACAGGAAGTGAAGCCAGGACAAAACTGATTTGCACGGCAAGAGCGGAGAAGTGCCGTACAAACTCTTGTATGAAGCGTGCAAAATTAAGCAAAGAATTAAGGCGAAAATTCAGTTTTAAGTGATTAAACTGGAAAATCTGAAACACCTACGAACCTAAATTGTTGAATAAAAGGAAAATTGGAAGGTAAAGCATAATTCTGGACATTAACAGTGAAGGTACCGACCGTTGTTTTGGAGGATCTATAGCGTTTTTTTCGCAGTCCCTAAACATGCTAAACAAAACGAGTTTGTTGATCTGAAGGGGAATACCTGGTTTGTTTTTATTTATGACTTCTCTCTTTAATTTTTTTGGCATACCTTCACAAACAAACAGCCGTATATTTAAAGCCGATATTTTTGACGAGGTGTATCAAGTGATCACCTTGCAAGGCATCGGTCATGAAACAAGGAGGAATCTAGCAAGTACCAAAGAAATAAAATTTAAGAAAAAATGTATAAATTTTACAGAAAAGCGACAATATTGAAGTACCTAATGGTAAGGATAGGCCTAATCGTCAACAAACCGGTGAAGTAAAATTGATCCATCCCCACTTATATCCGTAGAAATACTGGCTGGAGTCGTTTATTTCCAACCCTATTATAAGACTGTTTTTTCTTATCAGTCAATTCTTAGACCAAAAAGAAACGCACAAAATAACAATCCTAATAGCGAGATGCAATAGAACGCCATACACTGTGAGTCACTTCTTGCCGTGCAATGCGGAAATTGATAGGCCTCACTGCCTCCCTACAGAGTTATCCCTCTAGCGTATTCTATACACCTCATTGGTCCAAAATAAGAGAAACATGTGATGCTCCAGTGCAGCTTCAGTGCAACTCGAGGGAAGCTTCTGAGAGAAGTGAGAATTTTCCGGACTGGAGCTTGCGGTCGGCCTGAGCGCAAGCCTTCCCAAATATTTGATAATCCACAACATGTTTCTACCTATAAGCTGCTTTTTGCGAATACTCTTTGCGTGATAGATCATTTCAAATCCAATTATTTTCCTTTCTTTACTTTGTGACTGTTGAAAAGAGAAAAAGTTTCGTCAAAGTGGGGTCAGAGTCTATTTGTCATGATCCGCATTCCGTAATTCAAGTCAAAAGGCTTGCCAGTATAGTCAGAATTTACGGACCAGGGCATGCGGTAGACCTGAGCGCAAGCCTTGCTAAATACATGATGATTTGCCGGGACTAACTTTCTGAAACTTTACACATGGAAGCATCTTCAATTCTAACAACTCTCATAGCTCACTATTTTCATCTTAGTTAACTATGAGAGTAAAAAATGAGCAGAAACTGTTGCTCCTGTTCGCTTAGGCTCTGCAGTGTGTTAACAATTTCGCAATGTGGAGAGCTCCTTCTTGCGGGAATCCCCAGCTTCATTATAGCATAAAAAATTCTTACATTAGGTGGGCATTAGGTGATGCCTTTTCTTGAGGAATATGAATAAGAATAAAATATTTTGCAAAGCAGTTTTAGCACTAGGAGTTATTCTGAAAAGTCTTGCTAAACAATTGAGCTTTTTTCAAAAACTTTCGCATGGGTGATAATTTTTCCCTTGGCCCCCCTTCACTTTCCAACCTGTGTCGGAGCCTCTGATGCAAAGAATAGACACCTTGATTGATTAGAGTACAAATGATTTGTTACTTTGAAAATCAAAATTTGCTATCACGATTATCATTAATTACCGCTTGTATTTTTTAGAAACTGAAATTACGATTACATTCATTCAACATAGCCGTATATTTTATGTTACCGCATGCCTAAGTTCTGCGCTCACGCTACGCCACCAGGGGCGGCGGGGAGCAATAATAAATTGCTATTAATCGCGAGCGAAGCGAGTGAACAACGTGGGTCCGGGGGCCACGCCCTTTAAAAGGGCGGAAACGCCCATCCTTTACAAGAGGGATACAGATATAAAGTTATCACTGCTCCTAAATGATGGTCTATTTTCCAAAACTACGCTCGTTTCTGAAAAATCCACAAAAATTTCTATTAAGATACGAAATATTTTGAAAAAAAGAAAACATTTCGTCTAAGCTCAAACATTATTGTTGTTTTTATTTTATTTTTACAACAAACGTTCCTTGTCTAGGAAAACTCGCAACTCTTGACTGTAGTTCCCTAACAAGTCCATCAATTCAATGAAATTTCCCCTGTTTGGAGAGAATTTGTCTTCAGAATGCCCCCGGAAAGCGAGTCCTTGGGCAGACAAGTAGACTGCAACATCAATATGGTGCTTCATCATCTTTGAATATCTTGATGCATTTTCATTATGTCTCAGAATTTCTCTCTGTCTTGCTTCATCAAGTGCACTGGCCACATCCACATTCCCTAAAAGCTTGTACGAAGCGTGACATGTCATGTGACTTTTTGATTCTTGGTGCCTGTTAGCAACATTCGACAAATTCCTGCCATCAGATGCAAATCCAGTTGGTTGCACGAAGCAAGCCTTCATCTGAAATAAATTATGTGAATAAATTGATAAAAATTCTTCTATTATCACCCACATTTTTATAAAAGTTACAGTGGAGTTGCAACCTTGTTTTTTATATTTAGCTCGATTTTAGCATCAAACTGCTCTTAATTTCAAATAGTTGTTTGTAGAAATCGAGGAGCGTATCACCTTCGTACACCTTTGGCAAAAATACTAATGTTTTAAAAAATCTCGGACGCCTTTTGGGAAGAGTGATACACCCCTTGGTATCTTGGTAGTAATGGAAACAATTACAGCAAATGTAGTCTTTACCTAAACGCCTAAACGATAGTTAACTATGCCTAAACCTAAACATTAAGTTATAGATGGTCAGTTTCGTAAACTTGAGCATAAGTAATACTAAAATGGCTTCTTGTAGGGACTATGACAGGGACATCTGATCAATCGGTGTCTTGTGAATAAGTGTGTTCATGAAAATGCCACAATTCCTTGCGTTTGTAAAAGGTGGCTACATATGCATAGACTACCGCGGCTCTCCGCCGCTCGTTAAAAGCCCTGCTATTCATCTTCAATTTGTAATAGCAAAGCCGCTATAAACGAGACTTTCCGACGAGAGAAAATAGTAAATAGAAAATAGTAATCTTCTTACCTTCAAATGATCTCCCATGACTAAACATGGCCAGCAGAAATATGTATTCTTCTCTGAATCACCACATATCCAAGAAAAACCTCTATACACAGCTTCACACGAACGACTTTTAACTTTAACATCGGGGCATGGGCGTCCGTCTTTTTTAAGACGAAGGCGCTGTTCATGAGTTAATTTACCTCCTTGCATAGATATGAGGGAAAAGACAGTTGAAACACCCCATCGTACACCACCTGACGCTACTTGATTCATTTTGTATCTGAAAAGGTCTCTACTCTCTTCCCAACGTTTATCGAACTGACAATTTGTATGCGTGATCGCGTGTGAGCTCTTGCTATTCATTCCAAGAATTTAATAGCAAGGCTGTCAGATATGCGTATTTCACAATAGCCCGTTGCGTCACACCATAGCCACACTATGGCGCAACTCCTATTAGTTTCCTCCGTTTGCTATTCAGAAGGGCCAAGTAATAGCATGGCCATCGACGGCCACAGCGTGGATCAGAAAGGTATACACGCGGCATTCTTTGAATAGATTAAGTCGGGCAATCGCAATATCAAAAAGCACAGAGGGGTCAAATAAATCATGGAATGAAGGAACTGGATAAGGAAATCAAGATCCAGAAAAGATTTTACTCGTATAATTTATGTTACATTAATTTGTCTAATACAAAAGCAGAACATTTCTTTGGAAAAAAATTGCTATTAATGAAATAGCATAAATAGCACTGTCCGCCGCCTCTGTACGCCACTGATTTTTCTAGCTTGATTTGGCGTGAGAAGGAAGCACGTTGTCATTTTATTGAAGCACTGATTTTTGTTCAGATGCTTTCCACTAAGCATCCATGTTCTTTCTTAAACTATTGTTGATTGCATTCCTGTTTTACACTTGCATTCTTGATTGCGTCTCCTACGGAACTGCTCGACCTTATAGTCATAAATAAGCAGATTAATAGCCATAAATTAGCATGACTAATTATTTCAAGTAAAGAGTTAGGGTTATGACAAGGGATAGGTTTAGGTTTAAAGTTAGGGTTAGGTTTAGGGGAAAACGATTACGTCATCAGGTCGAGCAGTATGGAAACTAGACAGCTCCGTCTCCTAGACAGCTCCGTCTCCACAAAACCGATATGGCAAATGCCTCGTTTTGGAAAGATAAACCTCGATTCCATTTCTTTCTAAGAAAAGCAATGATGTATATCATTGAAGAAAAGTTGTTGTATGCGTACGTAGCAAAAAAATTCCTGAAGGGCTTCAAATGATGTCTGCTAAAGTTATAAATGGCGAAATATTGGAAGGAGTAAGTATTTTCGTTCAACTACAAGCTCTCTGCGTTGACTGCGAAGTATATTAATCAAAGTTTTCCTTTTTGAACCATGCCTTATTTTATTTCAGCCAAGGGGGTAACTTGGCCCTGAAAAACTGAGTGTTGCCCTGCAGACCTGAAGCAAAGGTTTATCTATAGGCTACTAGTGAAAGCTTTTCCAGTGTACATTTGTCTTTACCAAGAACAAACTGCTTAGCAATAAAAACAAACTTCATTGCCCATGAAATATCGATTTCTCGACGTGAGGTTAAATTAAATGTCAAATTTGATTTTCCTTTGTGATAGGCATGTATCTTTATGGCGTATAATTTGGGGGCTGCATGATGTAGATGTAGAATCGAGTTTAGTGAGGTAGGAGGACCTACCATGTTTGGGTCCGACGTGAAAGAAAATTTTTGAAATTTTAACTTATCAAAGGGCTAAAAGCATCTCCCAGACTAAAGTTTAGCAAAATACTAAACTGCTAAAAAACTTATTATTGTTTTTTGGGAATATTAGGGAGGGGGATGTCATGCTAAAACTCTTGTGAAGGAAATGCACATAGTTGTGAATGGCAGAGGAAGATGTTGTTTTGATTGGGAGAATTTTATCTCCACCCATTGGCTATGACTTTGGGTAAGAAATGCTTTAGCTTTACTGATAACAGAGCTCTTCTTGACATACCTGTTATGTTCGCTAAAATCTAATGTCAGGAAGAGAGGTTCACAGGGATCCCCCACACTGAGGGGCTGGGGGCAGCCCCTCCTGCTCTTTTTGAGGAAGGGCAGAGGGGGCAAGAAGTGCCTTGAAATATATAACTTCTAAAAAATTATAGAATCTTATGCTTAATTGAAATCCACTGTGGTCACTCTTGTTATGTTAATTCCCATCAGAAAAAGATAACACAAGCACAAAAGGCAAATTTTGAAACATTTGTCTGTGACAAGGTGGATCACAAAAGGAGAGTAGCAAAGATAAGAGTAGATAAAGAAAAGTCTTGTTCCCTTAGAAGTACTTCAGGAGCCTAAAGAGGATAAATCGGTATTAAAAAGGGCAATATCAAAATATTACAATCAGCCTATTTATAACAGCCACGATTTTGATAAAACCCAGCGTTGTAAATAGTGACAAGGCCATTTATTATCAATTTAATTTCATCAACTTTTTCTCTTTGTTTAGAGTCTTTTATGGTAAAAAGACCCAGACTGTGTCATTTATCAAGCTTTATTATCAAGCACTAACGTAGTGTAATACATATATGTTGATTGTTTCCAGTTTTTCATTATATATAATGATAATTTCTTTATTATATACAAAATCAGTGACTTGAGTAGCTCAGTGATGCATTATTTGTAAAAGGCTTTAATTGAGAAAAATATTGTTTTGTTTATTGTTTATGTAGGAAGTAATCAGGAGAAAAAGTATTTTGTTTAAGGGTGGCCAGATCCTACGAAATTCAGTCACATTGAGTTGCCTGATGAAAATACCAATAACTGTTGAAAATGTGAGGGGCAAAAGAAGCAAACCTGGCTTGAGGCCACAGCATCTTGCAGGTACAGTCCCTAAGAGCTTTTTTATGTCATTATTTCTTTTTGTAAAGAGAATCACATCAACAGACATAATGTTTAATGGACACCAAGAAACTCAGCTCGGCAAACTTGGCTTGAACTATCTTCATATTTTCATGAATACTAGAGGTAAGTAAAAAGATACATCCTTCATGCAGCCAAACTAGGGCTCAGTTATTTCATTTCAATAAATATTGTGTTTCATGCAATGCATCAGATTCAAATCAAACTCATTTTGTGCACCTTACTGTTGACAAGCTTCTAGTGCCTCCAATGTCTGGATAAAAAGTGGTGCATTTTCCTAAGTATAGCTAAAATAAACATCTTCTGCAACAAACTAGCACCTTCTTTCTTTTTGTGGAATATGCAAACTTGATATATTGTTGGATATTGGTTATGTTGGTGTCTATGTAGGCAATTTGTGAAGGTTCAAATGTTAGATTTGAACAGTTGCTTGTTATAATTGTAAAAATTTGTACACTTAGATATTTTTACACTTTGTGTTTACACACAGTTATCATTTGCAGCTTTTTAAAAAATAGTTTGGTATGTATATTTCAGCAGTTGTTGTTATGTAAAAAATTGTTCTCTTACACCTCAGTACCTCATTACCATGTTTTCAAAGGAAAATAAATATATGCATATCAACGTATTGATGGATTTGATTGGTTAATAGTCTTGCAATGGATTAAGTCTTAATGAATCAACTCTTTCGCAGGCATAAAATTAGTTACTGCAATTTGCAATGGAAAGCTAAAAGGAGCTGAAGTTGGATCAACTTTAGTAAATTTTGAGCCAGGATGTATAAACTCTGGTGACTTCAAGGTTGACATACAAACAGCAGGGTAAATGTTTTGTTCTTCTCCTCATTCAGCTCAGTCAATCTCTCCTCAATCAGTCTTTTACTTTGTACCAAATTTCATTTACATTTTGCAACTACGTTATTTTATGATTTTGCTATTGAATCCAATTCTTTTAAGATCAAGATAATTCTGGCACACAAAAACCCTACTGCTATTGTCAGAATTTCTTAATTTTTGCTGTCATATCAATATCTGCAGTCTAATGTTATTTGCCTATGTTAGTACTTTTGTATTTGTCTTTATACAGAAGTGTCAGTCTGTTAATCCAGGTGGCACTACCTTGTATCCTTTATGGCCCACAAAAATCTACACTTTCCATGAAAGGAGGGACCAATGTGGAAATGGCACCACCTATTGAATTCTTTGCTGAGGTAAATTCTCATAACTCCATTAAGTCTTGATTTGTTTCTTTGGATAAATTTGCATTGTTTTATCAACACAATTAAGAAAAAGACAACAAATTTCTTTTCTTTCAGCTATTCATTCCAACTGTAAAGAGATTTGGAGTTGAATTGGGTTGTGACATAATTCGTAGGTAAAGAATTCTTTTCCTCTTATTGAATGTGACTCTCTTCAAAATTCTCTTCAAAATAAGATTTAATTCTATGTTAATTAGAACAATGTTAATAAGTGAAACTTATTACTTTATTTACAAGACACATCCAGTACAAACACCATCATCTTTTGACTAATCTTTTAGGTTTTATGCTTGGTGCATTATAAAAAGCTGAAGCATTATAACATCCATATTTTTGCTTTTGTGTTTTCCCATAGCTTTTAGGGTTTTTTTTGTTTTTAGAGGATTTTTCCCGAAAGGTGGCGGTGAAGTAAATGTTACTGTAAATCCAGTGAACAGTTTGTTGCCAGTTCAGATGGTAGATTTTGGAGAGGTTACCCTTGTTAGAGGTATGGCTTATGTGGCTGGTGTATTGCCAAAGAAGGTGCGTCAATTTAATGCCTTTTTCCCTTCATGACTCAAGCAGATCATTATGGAAACTAGTTTAATTTTTTTTTGCTTAGAATGTTAGCATTGATTCATAAATGTTATAATGCACGAAAGCCATTTGAAGTCATGATGGCAGAACACTTCCCTTTCCAAATCTTTATCTCAGTGCTGCAATAGTTGGGAACCAAGGCTGTCATAAAATATTGGAAATCTTGTTACTTTGTCAGAATTTTACAAAAATATTGCCTTTGTCAGCACCCCCCTTTCAAATAAAAAATTCAACTCCCAATGGGCCTCTGGTCTATTTTGGCCTGGTTCATTCAGCTCATGCTTTTACACCCAGTCAAATGGTTCTTTGAACTTCTTTTTTAACATACAAAAGAAAAATTTACATAAATTCTTGATGGTCCATGGATTTTTTCAAAAAGTATTATTTTTGCCATTATTGTCTCGAAATCTCCAAATCTTCTCTAGTTCTGGCCTCTATGAAGTGGTGATAGATTCCAGCTCATCAAAACATGTTCCAACATTTTTGTTCATAATAAACTTATATCAATTTTGTGCTCTTTTTGGACTTGTGACCTAGCATTGAGGGAAGGGGGCAAGCAGGGGAAGCCTGGCATGGTAATAAGATTTTTGCAAACCCCCTTTTGTTTGGTGATGCAGTCTTTTCATTTTCCATGATTTTGCATCATTTAATAATTAGCTTTATTACCAATTCACCTGTTATAAATGTTTTAAAATCATTTAATTCTACATAAGGTTGCTAATATTATGGCAAAAGAGGCAACAAGTATCATTAGAAAATCATTGTCAAGTGTACCAATAAAGATAGACAGTCATCAGATTGCCAGGGATCAAGCTGCGGGGACAGGCTGTGGTATCATGTGTGTATACTTTTGAACTTATTTCCAACTTTTAAATTGTTTTTAAGAAGTATTTGGGTTTCTGTAGTATTTAAGCATATGAAGGACACTAAACCCAGACCTGTTTCTATGAAAACATGGTTTTTCACGTTTGATTAAGGACTTCTATCCCTGAAGCTGATTAAGCAAGTATGTTCTATGCAGCACCGTCGCTAGCTATGGGGGCAAAGTGGGTGAGCCATTCTTTATTTGCTGAGAAATTTGGAAATTTGCCTACCCCTAGACGGCAATAAATCCTCGTTTTCACAATAGAATTTTTTCCAAGGGGGTTATCACACCCAAAACCCCCCTACAGCCACAGGCCTGTTTCTATAGTATACCAAAATTTAAATTTGAAAGGATAAAAGCCACCATGGACTAGATTTTAAAGTCGTCGATGACTTGAAGTCAAGTCTCTGAAACAATCTATTTGAAACTGTAAATGACCAGATCATCAAATATAACGAGTTTTTGGTGATCCCTTTCTTTCATTGTTAATATTTGTTCCAGATTACTAGACAAAAAACGTCAGGGGTGGCGCTAGAGACAAACCTTCAAGGTGCCGAAGTTTTTATTCTCCGTAACTGCCGACGCTGGATGTGTCAAATTGCCGACAGAAAAAAAAATTCGATTTGCCCCATATAGCAGGCAGGGCCGTCGCGAGGCAAGCCTCGTTGGGGGGTGGAATGCAAATTTACCTGATTAAAAAATTATTGCCTGAAACTTTTTAGCTGGTGTCACAAACCTCTGCAATACATTTTATCAATCTTAACTCTGTATGATAATAACCGACTTTTCTAATAGTCTTGTCAAATCTCTATATCGGGACGGGCAAAATATATAGTTACTACCTGAGGCGGCACGATGGTTGCCGCCGAAGGGGCAGGAAATTTTCGAATTGTGATGCTTCTAGTTCCCTGGAAAATTCACTCTTTTAAGCAGATTTCACTGAAGCAATCCTCCTTATCCTATTGAAAATTATTGTCTTTTTGCAAAAAATTTTTACAGCAGATAAAAACAACAATTTCGCCGTGGTCTTGAAAAATACCAGGTTGTCAGTTACTTTTAAATTTAGATCCCTCTCTCCATCTTAGCATGCCTTATATGAATGTTAAGAAAAATCTGGAGCTCATAGTGAATTGCAGTTGACGCTTCTACTGAGAAACTTGAGGAGAAATGGACACGAGGCACAATTTTACCTAAGATTGCTTGATCCTTCATTGATTTTATGACAGGAAGGTCTCTGAAATACCTAGAGCGTTTCTTCCACCGAGCGGATTTTACCTGAAATTTCCTATTGAGATACTATTGGGGTGGGTGTGACAACCCCCCAGTCGCGACGCCCCCTGAGCAGCACCTCCAATGAAGGGGCACCGATATAGAGCATTTTTCCAAGAGCAAGCAAGCATATAGAGCAAGCAATAGAGCATTTTTCCAAAATCGTTTGTTGGGGGTGCAAAATTCTCCCTTGCCACCTCCCCGCCCCCACTTTCCAACCCAGGGCCGTAATTCCCGGGGGGGACGGGGGGACTGGACCCCCCCAAAAATCTTTAGCAAAACGATTTTTTTGAGAAATTATCGTCATTTTCTTTTAAAGAAGAAATCCCTGGTAACTGGGTTAGAACCGAACTAAGTTTTTATGTGTTCTTGCAACAAACCTCAGCCACTCTATGTCATGGTGTCAAGCGCAAGTTGACTATTGTTGATGGCAGTTATTTATGTTTGCAGAGTGGTGTCGAGTCAGTGACGATGCCCATGTAGGGGATTAGCCCCAAATATCACCCCTTGAATAAATCTCAAAAACATGTAATCCCAACTCAAAGCCTAGGTCCTAAAGTTCCGACTTTTTGAACCCCTATTAGTCGAATTGCACATTTAGTGACATGATGATAGCATAGACACAAAAAATGAAATTCTGAGTTTTGTTTTTCAACTGTAGCTGGGAACAAGGCCAAAAGACAAAAAGGGAAAGAAGCAAAATTAATTTGCGCGAGAAGCAATGACTACACTCTTTATTATTAAACTGCAATAGTTTTTGCTCAGCCTTTATTTTTTTAAGAAAATTTTCGTTTTGAGCCCTAATATGTTCTTAGATACATCCTTATTTTTTTTAATCCGATATGGTTTCAGGAAAAAATCACTTGCTCTCGAATAGAAAACACCTTCTCTTTCTTTCCCCGACGTCTGTCACTAGAGTTTAAGCATGACTCTTCCCCTTCCCAATTTCTCCCAGAACAATAATCAGTGTTCTTCTGAGAAACGTCTATTCTGAACGTTATAGTATTTTGTTAAACTTGGTCTGGGAGATGCTTTTCTAGCTATTTAGAAGGTATGGTTTAACAAATTTTCTTTCGCGTCGGCCTCAACCATGGTGGGTCCTCCTACATCACTAAGCGCGATTCTCAGCCCCTCAGGTTCAATTTCCTCAAGCTGTCTCTGAAAAATGTTATCAACTCAATTATAAAAAAGTCAACGTGTTAAGAAATATCTGTAAATACCTTCTATAGAGCTGAAAAAACTTTACAAAATCTAATAATCTTTCTTTTTGTTTTTTACTGACCTGCTGCCATGACCCACTGCACACTTTATATTAATTTGCTCTGCTGACCCCCCAATTGACATGACAGATTTACGGCCCTGTTCCAACCTGTGTCGGAGTCCGAGAGATTTTCTCGGCGATTTGTGCCTTGTAAGAAACTTAATGCGCAAATATTGCCTATTGTTGAATATTTCTTCCTATCTATGTTGGAAGAAGTTAATCGATGGTTTTCTCTAAACCATTTGTGTGTCGCAAGCTATGCGGTGAACAATGCTATTGAAAAATAGTTGATGAAAAAGGACAAGAAGTGCTTTTTGAAGAATTTATTACGCAAAATGTGCTCATGATCGAAATGTTTTCATTGGCAATAATAATGTCTTGAAACGAAAAGAGAATCCCTTAAGAAGAAAATTCATTAAAGACTTCATTTATGACAGCGTGATTTTGCTGTTGTTAGGGTAAATTTCCTTGAAACGGTCCAAAACATGATCCAAATCAAGCATCTCTGCACGTTTCGCATTCATTGGCATTAGCATGAGCAGCAACAGGGATTTCAACCGAGAGGAGCACGATGGTATTGTGGTTCATGCGAAGGAGCACCATGAAATTAAGTCACAGCTTTCACGGAAGCGACAGGATATAATGCCACTATGATAGTAAAATTGCCGAAGAAAAACCATTGAGAAAACCATAAACCAGCCAGTGCAGTTTTCTCCTCGATTATTTATGTCATTCAAACAACATGTAAACCGGGTGATATCCATCAAGTGCCGACTGTATTGAGAAAGCAAAAATTGATTGGCTGCCGACGGGGGGCTAACAAAAATCTAGGGGGGGCTAAAGCCCCCCCTTGCCCCCCATGCCGCCACTCCTGCGTGGTTGCGAGGTAAACCTTTGCTCTCCACAGTCCAACTTCAGGTTTTCTTGTAACGTGCGAGGATGAAACTATGCCAACACAAAGTTTATAAACTCAAGGCCAGTGTACACTTGCATGCTTGTTGCTTTGGCCGTAAAAAGGACACAATGTAATTCTTACTCGAGCACTGCTGCACTGCTGAATATAATCAACACAAAACTCCACAATCGCACAATCAGTGCCAAAAACATAAACCCAAAGGGCACCGAAAACATGTACCTCGTCACGTATTAAATCTGAGTAAATTTCGTTTAATCAAGCTTACATTTGTTTCCAAAGATTAGCAAAGCAGAAGGAAAAAGACTTTTGAAATTAGCAATCTAAAATTAGAAATAAGCAAGGGTCATGACAATTTGAACCGACATTTCGTGTGTGTGAAAGGCAAAACATTTTCAAAACAAATTGTAAATGTAGATTTGAACAAGGGCGTGTTCTCTAATATGACCAATTGCACAACAAGCCTTTAATGTACAATTTAATGTACTGCACAAAAAAACCTTTTCGTGATTAGTAACTTTATCACGAACCTTGAAGTACGTCCAAAAATGGCGGTTTGAGGTAGTTAGAAAAACGCAAAGACTTTCAATAAAAATGAAGGATATATTAGTGCGAAAATAAGGCTGAAAGTAAAGTAAAAAAGGCCAAGATGAATTTCTTCCGGACAATCGTTTTTCTACTTCCGATGCGTTGCAAGATAAAGTATTATTTATCAGAAACGAGTGTTTTCCTAAATAACATTGCGTACCTCGTTTTCTATTATTGTTATCAATGAGATGCTAATAAACAAAAATATTGTATTTTGTGATTTCAATCGAAACCGATTCAGCTGCCCAGAAAAATAAGCAAATAAGAACTCAGGTTTTATTATCAACAGCATTCGAGACCTGTTTGATTTTTTATCGGCGATTATGCCCTTCACCATTGACAAAAAATAAATACCAACTGTTAAATCTATATTCAGATAAATTCGACTTTTGTATCTACAGTATCTTGAAAGGCCCAGCAATTTGCCTTGTGTTTTTCTATTTTTCGTTGATTTCTCGATTCCTACTACTTCAACCCATTTCCCCCTAAAAGCAATGTTGATTGTCTAGAAAATTATCATTCAGACTACGAGAAATTACGTACTCCATAACCTCCTTCTTTCTTTGTAGTGAATCAACATTGTTTCTAGGGGGAGAAAGGGGCGGCTGAAGTGGCTTTTAAAAACTAACAAGAGTGTTCCAAGACTTTTTGCAGGGATTGTGGTTTGCCTGGTTTTTGAATACATTTTTCGTTCTGTCTATTATCTGTTACAGTTGCAACTTGCTTCTAAAAAATTGTTCTTTTTGCACCACTTTGAAAACGATATTCTGTATTTTTCTGACAGGATAATTGCTGAAACTTCGACAGGTTGCCTATTATCAGGATCACAAATTGGGAAGAAAGGTATCTCAAAAGAAATATTGTCTTTCTTTCAGTCGAATTATGTATTCAAAGCATTCTTTTACCACAAAATGTTTACGCAAATCGCTTGTTCAAAATGTTTAAGATCATTAAATTGCTAAATTGCATAATCGTAAGCAAGAAAATTGTTCAAGTCCTTGCATCACCTTGCTTGATGATGTGTGATGATCCCCTGCCTCATATTCAATACATAGGCATACCTGCAGAGCAAGTAGGAACTGCAGCGGCCGAAGAACTGCTAAAGAGCATCAGAAACGAGGCATGCATTGACGAACACCTTCAAGACCAGGTGAGGTCACTTTACTTAAGAGCGAGGCAGGAATCAAAATCTTTGTGCTTTGCTTGCCTAAAAAGCCAATTCTTTGAGGCAAAATATCATAAGGATGAAATGCAGTGGCGTAAAGGAGCAATGTGGGCCCATTAGTGAAAGTCGTGTTTTGGGGCCCCAATACTTAATAAAATTTGAGTTAGGTTTTAAAGCCTCAGTGCTCAATCTTTGGGGTAAAAGCAATAACATACAACAACATGTGAGAGAAATTCTTCTGCTTAAGATATTCTTTATGCTTTCTAATGGTGGCAAATGGAATTTGAAACTTCCATGTATCAAAATATTAAAGAAATCTGTGCTGGTGTGAATAACCAATGTTTGCTCATGCTGCATTCATACATTAGCACATTTAAACCAGCTGTTTTTATACTAGGTTAAATTTCAACCGATCAAATGATCCGATTTGTTGGATCGACCAACTAAAAGGCCCAACTCAATAACCTGACTTAGTTAAAGCTGGTTTAACTCGCAAATGTGAATGGGGTGTTAGACTTTGATAGATATTTTAAAGTTCAAATGTCTTTTTTCTCCTCTGCAACAACTGCCAACATAACTTTAAACTTTTTGTCCTAGTGTGATTCTTATAAATAATGAAGAATAATGATGATGAAACGTAATCAATGCAATTGCGGTAAAATTCTGCAATAGTTTGTTCAAAATATCTAGACTAGATGAATAAATAATTTCAAACTGCTTCATTGAGAAAATCAATTATAGTTCAAATATCTTTAAACCATATCTTACATCATTATTATATGGTTGCTCACATTCACAAATCATACCCAGTCTTACGCTCATTTTGATCATGCTGTAAATGTTATTTAGAAACATATACATTTGTCCAAAAACCCGTTTTCGATAAATTTATCGGGGGCCAAAATGTTCGGGGCCCTTTGGTTTCTGCTTGAAGGCGCACACCGTGCGTTACGCCACTGACAAAATGGGCAAGATGACCAATCGAGTTTTGTTACTCTAAGGTCCTTAATAGAAGGGGGGTTTTGATAGTTGGGGGGGGGGTCAAACATTTTTAAAAAAATAAAAAAGCGGGGGGTCCTAGTAAGTGGAGGGGGGGAAATGTAAAAAAATCTGAAAAATCGCGTGATGATTCTTTTTTAGGGTCAAAGGAGATTTTCTTCTGAATACAATCGATAGCAAAATGACATTTATCACCATGTAATAATGTATTGTTGTTTTACTAAAATGAGCAGGCTAATTATCATTGTGTACATCAGTCAGGCCTATGTTAATCTTTTTAGGATGTCACTACTTCTCTGTGTTAAAACTTTTGTACAATGCAACCTCTTCATTTAAGAGAAACTTTACAGAAATTTCACACCTGCAAGATCAAAGGACAAATGATATAAGGGATATGAATGACTGCATATACAAATTAATAAACGGGGGGGGTATCCAAATAAGCTCCGGGGGGGTCAGAAAAAATCAAAAAATTAATAAGCGTCCCCCCTTCTATTAAGGACCTTAGAGTAATAAGCAATGAACTTTAGGAATGTTCTTCAAGAATATTTATTCTGCACCTTTACGTTTAGATCCTAGACGTACTCTATTGGTAAAACATTCACTCGAAAAGATATTTCTCTCAAGGATGTTCATAATAGTTTACCGCAGGACTAATTATAAGAGTTGGTATCGGTAAAAGCAGTAAGTAGCAGGCAATGAATTCCTTGTAAAGTGTTTAATTCCATTTTCAATACACTTCTTTTGCTTTTTCAACTTAATTATTTTTTGTTATTTGTTTCAGCTGATAATTCTAATGGCCTTAGCGGATGGCAAATCTGCAATTCAAACTGGCCCATTAACTTTGCACACCCAGACGGCGATTCATATCGCTGAAATGCTCACCAAGGTAACTGCGTTCAACTTATCTCATAAATACAGGAATCTCTATTGTTTATCTTTAAAATGGGCTGCTGTTGCAGTCGGTCTAAATACTAGGCTACCATGACATTTTAGTTTTTCAGCTATATACAGGGAAAATATAGACAGAGCTCGGCTTACAACGAAGCGCTCCAAAAATTACAAAATTTGCCTTCAATTTGCATATCGGCTCCAATTTGCCAGAAAAAAAACAGTAAGTCACTGATAGCTTATCGAAAACATTTATAGCAAACTCCCGATAACATGAACCTCCAAGGAACCAATGACGTGGTTCGAAATAGCGAATGTTCGAGTTATCGGGGGCATTTTTGTGTTCGAAGAATGTGTACACTATGTAGTGGGTCGCGGGGAACGCATAAATATATATATAAAATTTTATTACTATCATCTATCTCTTGTGAGACAGTCAACACCGAGGGGCAAATCACTCCTGAAAATGGTGTACGAGATTTATAATCACTAGTGATTGATTGACGATTAAATCAATTTTGTGTGTGATTAATTTAAATTTTAGTGATAAAAGTGATTAGTTTTTTACTAATTTGTGATTAATTTGTGATTATTTCGAAACTGAATCATAGATTCAAAAGTGCTCTCAAATAATTTCATGCGCATAAACGTCGTTTGAACACGTGACGGTAAACCAATTCATAGGCTAAATTAAACAACATTTTTTCATAAATTAAATGAGAACCTATCATGCAAGTTTGGCAAAGATTTTCCAACATACCATATGAAATTGAAAAGTAAAAATTAGCAGTGGGAAAGGGGGGGGGGGGTGGATTTAGAGAAAAATTTGACTGTTGCAGATTTGCAAAAGAAAAAAGCTGCAAAAGTTTAATAACATTGAAAACAAAAAACAGAGTTATATTTTATGAACAGCAGCATAAGCAAATATCAAAGCAATATGATATATGATGGGTTTTCTACATCATGGATGCAGGGTGACATTAGCCCAACGTGAACAGTTTATTGAACACCTTGCAAAAGACATTAAGACAAATGCATGTTTTCTGTTGTGTGGGCCATCTACGCTCTTTATCAGAATTTTAATTTGCATTAAAAGAGCCATCTTTCCTATACAGTAACATTAATAACATGGATGAAAATAGCTTTGGATGAAAAACAGTGAACAGTTCTCAAACACCTTGCAAAAGACATTAAGACAAATGCATGTTTTCTGTTGTGTGGGCCATCTACGCTCTTTATCAGAATTTTAATTTGCATTAAAAGAGCTATCTTTCCTGAACTTTAGCAATAGCAACATGGAAGCAAATAGCCTGGAATGAAAAACAGTGAACAGTTCTCAAACACCTTGCAAAAGACATTAAGACAAATGCATGTTTTCTGTTGTGTGGGCCATCTACGCTCTTTGTTAGAATTTCAATTTGCATTAAAAGAGCTATCTTTCCTATACAGTAACATTAATAACATGGATGAAAATAGCCTTGGATGAAAAACAGTGAACAGTTCTCAAGCACCTTGCAAAAGACATTAAGACAAATGCATGTTTTCTGTTCTCTGCCCCTCGCAAATGATATCGCTATTGCAAATTAAACTGTCATTCCTGAAACTTTTACCGAGGGCAAAAAATTACAAGTTCCGGAATTATGGAACTTGATTATCAAATTTTATTTGGGGAAATTACAAGAATCTGACATAAACCATTTCCCATAGATGTAACAGTTGCAACTGCAACAGCCGGAACTTTCTGGATCCCCCTGCAGCAATCAACAAAAATGAGTGAAAAATGGCTGCTATTAGGGGTGTTTCTTGCTCAGATCAACATCAGTGGCATTTGGGCATTTGGGCAACATCAGTAGCAATGGTTAATTCAGTGACCAAGGCATCATAACGAGGCCTTAATTTTTGCTCCATCGCAGGGTACTTAGAAAAATGTGTTCTCGAGCGTGCTTTTGCAGATTTTCGAACGTGTTCATTAAAAGTGTGAAAGGGAGATTCTCAATATTACACTTCTCAATAACATATGCGAATAAACGTTGTCAAAGATTCTAATATTTGTTTTTAAGCAATTTTTGTGATTAAAGTTATACTTTGTGATTATTTCTATCATTTTATTAATGTGATTAATTTGTGATTTAAGTGTGATTATTCTAGAGTGCGCACGTGATTTTAAGCAGTGATCTGCCCCTCGGTCAACACCAGCATTTCCATCACATTCTTTTTTCTACCTTTCTATTCACTTTTCTCCCAGTTCCCCATAACATTTTGCGTTCTTACACATTCAAAAATATGTATTGTATTAGGCAGGTGCCCCTTAGGTTTATTTTTTTTATTGTTCTATTGTAATTTAGGTTGATAACTAGGCTCCTCTGATTTTGTTATTAAGTTATTACTGATGAAACGAAAGCGAAACGTCTTACGAAAGTGTTTTCTTTGATGTATAGTTATAATATTTATAATGTATATATATTTATGTATGTAATCATAAGGCAAAGGCTGACAGGAGGAAAATCTTTCCACAAGGGTGCTGCCCAATTGTATCGAACCACTCTTGGTCGGAATCGAACTCCAGTTTGCTGCTTCAAAAACCCCCGCTCATTGCCCGAGTGCCCTGAGCCATAGTCTATGCTTGAGAAAAATACAAAGTAGGCAGATAAAGTTCATCATTGACTCTAGACGGACCTGTCAATGAAGAAATTCACCGCACGGATTTTTGTGTACGAAGAAAATTTACTTATTTCGACGTATTCATAACTGCCTTCAGCGGCATCTTAAGAGTACCAGTATTCTTTGGACACAGCGACAGGATACCTACCTTTATATGAATGTATTGGGCAAGGGTATTGTCAAGGTTACAGAACATCTGGAAATTCAAATAACCTTACGAAAAAATACCAATCAAGTTTTGTTATCATGTTGGTCTTTTTCAGGCCAAGTTTACAACAAAAGCAATAAAAGAGAGGGAAGACGAGCAAGGAACCTACCTAATAGAATGCATTGGATCTGGGCATGCGCGATAGCCTCAAAAGAGTGTCACCGACGACATACTCAGGTGCATAGAAATCAAGAATACTGCGTCATTGACATAAATTCGATTAATTTTCAATCTTTCGCTAATGACATTAATATTGACTTCGAAAAGGGAACTCTTCAAGTTTTAGTAATGAAAGGAATTTTCAAACGGAAGATTTGCACTTAAAATTGTACATTTTACTAAGAAAATGAAGCATTTTAAAGAAACCAGTGCAATCTTCGAGACCATTTTCATTAGAAGGAGTAGTCACTGAAATAAATGCGTCAGTGGTGAAGTTATATTCATTGATTAACTGGATAAACAATTTGTTTGTGATATTTTTTATAAAAAATTGCGCCAAGCATTTCGCGTGCTTTACTTAATAACACTGCTCTGAAGCAGTTTTCTACCAACGTTTCTAGTTAGCAACCATACAAAAGTTTGAACAATGACCCATATAGCGGGTTTTGTATTGCTAAAAAGATTCTAAATTGTCGAATAAGTAGATACAATTGCTACAAATAGCTTCGTCAAACGTAAATATAGTGGGATCCTGATATAAAGAAACCTGGTTTAACCAACTCCGATATAACGAACTATTTTCTGATTCCCTTCAGAGTTCGTTATATCGGGATTCGACTGTACATCATTACATCAACAGGTGTGCATTCCAGTACATAGTAGCGCGGACTGCCTCGCTCTATCAAAGGCACATGCATGACAAATACAAATAAAATTTAATGACCACTACAATGAACGGAAGGCTCCTGCTACGGGAGAAGGCTGTTGACAAACTGGTGCTTTCCTATATCGATATAGGATTTTGGGTATATTGAGTACAGTACAGAGAGCACGAAAACTAAAGTGGCGTTCTCTTGAGATGTTCTCCTTCTACACCAAGCCTTGCGTTTGATAACATTGTTTAGGTGCATAAATATGGTCAACGTATTACAAAAAATCGCAGGAGATGATGTCACGAGACTAGTTTAAAAAGCACTTTCCAATAAACTGTGTGGCTTTGGCATGACAGATCCCAAGTCCCTGCCTCAGGACCAAAAACAATATTGAAAAGCTATCTAAATTTATTTTTTGAATATTAGTTAAAATGTCAGAATTGGAGAATTCCTTAGGCGCAGCAAGTGTTCACCCCTGCACAGCATCCCATCTTCCTAGCATATAGAGACAAGTCTACGATACCCTGGTATTGCAATACTCTTCGTGCAAATACAAAACTAATTTTAACAAAAATATACCTGAAAATTCTCCTAACAATGAGCAATTTCAAAACTGTTCAACAAAACAGATTCATTAATAAAACATTTATACAAGATGAGAAATCGCAAAGTCAAATAATTCTAGCTGTATAGATAGCGGGCTGATTCAAGCACATTGAAACCAGATTGGCAATCGCCCCGGCAGTGATTTAAACATAGCCAGATTGCCAAGTTGCTGACTCCATTGCTGGATGTGTAAACATTAAAAAATGTCTTCCCCAAAGCTTGATGTGTAAACATTTTGATTATGCACAATAAACATGTCAAACACTACTCGAAGTTAGCATAGTGGTCAAATGAGTCGAGGTACTCTTGCAAGGCACGGTAGCAAAATTCGTACTGATCCTGCAAAACAAAGGTTTACTGATTCATTGGAAACTTACTGGCATTTAGTTTTGCTGAAAAAATCAAATCGGTTAAATATATATATTTTTTAACAAGAAGGTTGTTACCAATTTGACAAAAAAAAGTCTGCTTCCAGAAATATTATGTATACAATGATCGCAATATATGAATGTCATATGATTTTAACAAAATGTTAATTAATGACGTTCTTTAGTATCTTACTTAACGTGTATATTTATGTAAATATCAAAATATTAAAATATAGTTTATTAACGCGCAAAAAGACGATACATAATGGTGCTGCATAGCTGAGGTAACAAAAGAAGCTAATAAAGATTTCACCTAATAAAGAACTGAATTACTCACCCTTGTCTGGACCATGGCCGTTCTTTGTAAGCGCAGTTTTCTTACTGCTTGGTAAACATCAACCATTGCTTCCGTTTTCAGCCGCTCTATCAAATTTGTCAAGGCGATAAACACTCCAGTTCTGCCAACGCCAGCACTGTTAGATTTGATGAAAAAAACAGATCCGTTAGACATACTTCTATGCCACATAAGAATAACATCAAGTCATGCAGGTATTTCTACGATAAAAATCATTTGGTCTTTCAAATTTTCATGCTACATTCCCAGATAATTTCCTAAATAATCTGAAGTTAAACTGTAACAATATAAAAGGTCAGTCGAACTAGGCCAATTAGAAAAAAGCGAGCACATGGCCGGTATAGTTCGATCTACAACAGGGTGCATAGTTTCTTGCTTGACCTTTTCAGCCTTAATTCTGACGTTTCATACTCTCTCTGAAGAGTGATAGACAAAAAGGGCAAGTCAGGTTGTATAATGAAAGATATACAGGAACAAAGCAATACGACGACGAGAATCCAATGTCACGAAATAAAATTTTCAAAATAAATTAAATTTAAAGAGTATACTAATATTTCGCCCCGGCATACAGGGCTTCATCAGAGTAAATAAAACGAACGAGTGAATGGATTTGAAATGTGAGATGGTGGTGCCGGATTGGTGGATGTTGAATGGTGTGAATGCAGCGCAGTGGAGAAAACATGGGATGATGGAAGTGGGGGAGGGAAGGGTGGTGGGTGATGTAAGGGGATGTGGGTGGTGCTATGAAGATTGATGCAATGAGATGATAATGATGACTGTGAATATGAGAAAAAAAAAGTTTTTGACGGAACTGAGAATAATGGAATGTTGATGATAGTAATAGTGGTGTTGATGTACAATGGGTAGGGAAAATATGATGTGGGTTGTGAGGGCGGCGTGATAGGTGATAAGTTGTTTTGTAAAGTTAACGGTCGGTAGTTCTGTTCATGCCATTGGGGGTGAGGGTGTTCGCCAGGCCAATGAGATATTGCTCCTTAGGTTGTATAATGTTGGCTTTTTTCAAGGGCATTTTAAAATTTATACCGCTAAAAATTACTCATTTGGATTCCGACACTACCTGATTGGTCGATTGATGATTAATATGATTTTTACTTAGAGATTCGTTTCCAATTTCAAAGTAACATAGTCAGCTACTGCTAGAAATCGCGAGCCTAAAGGCGGGACCTTTCAACTATTATAACCTGTGGCATAATTACAGTAGACCTAGATCTAAAAAGCGTGTAAGTAGTTGCTACAATGGCATTGAAAGAAAAGGGGCAAAAATCATACATTATATAACAATACTTTGATAAAAGCAATCATTATGAACGAACCTGCAATGTACTGTCACAGGCCTGTTCCCAACAGTTGTATTCCACTTCGAAACTTGTCCAATGAGATCTATAACTCCGAATGCAGATTCAGGAGGAGCGTTTTCCGGCCAAGACGTGTACTGGTAATGGCGCACACAACGTGACTGGCCCTGCTGTTGATAGTTAATTATTAGTATACCGCTTAAAAAAGGATTTATATCCACCCGTAAAGGGACTGTGCCACGGGACATCCTGCGTGGCTACACGCAAGTTGAAGCAAATAATTTATTAGTAAAAGATCACGCTTAACGCTGTGATCACACCAAGGTGGGTGGTTGTCTCACCGCTACCATGAAAATAGAAATGAAAGCGAAATCAACTTACAGCCTTCATAAGGTGGGAGATTTAGGATGGAGGATTTCAGGTGGAAAATTCAAGGTGGAATATAAGGCGACCCTTTGCTAAAGGCATGCCCTGCCCCAGAACGACAGTAAGCAGCAAGCAGGTGACTGAGAAAATTGCTTCTTTTCGTGTTTCAGGAAAACAATACAATTGATTTACAGAACCTTAAAAAATCGAAATAAAGTTGCTATAAATATATTATTTAGGTTTGCACTAACCTCTGAATTGGTTAATTTGAAAACGCGAAGAATATAATCGGAAAACTTCTCCTCGCTGACCAATTCTATGATCAAAATGCCAATCTTTATGGATCCTCCATTCGGCCAGTAAGCATTGACTTTCACCTAAAAGAGTTTATCAAAATTACTGACTAACAGGGAAAGTCTTTCTCTTCACAGATATCAAATTAGTGATGGCATTACTCATCAAATCTTCTGAAACACCTACTTCAACGATTCCTTTTGAATAAACTTCTTAGAAAAAGAGAAAATAAGAAGATAAAGAGACAACACGTCAGTTATAAAGAAAATTACAGACTTGCTTGTAGGTGACGCAGCCAATATTATCTCTACAGCTGAAACTACTTTGGCAGCGTGCCTAAACATCCTCATTTCCAAACACATTCTTATCACTCATAGTAGAGAACGCACCTTTCCGCCTTCTTCTTCTTTGGACAACATGACAATTGTCCTCGAATCCTTTTCCCAAATCATTCTCCAGAAGTCTTCAAAAGTTCTCTCAAGAGGCGCTTGGCTGGCAATGAAGGCGCCCTCCTGGACGTAGCCATCGATATGACTTGCATTGATGTAGTCCGAGCCACTTAGATTGTTGATCTGCGACAGCCGTATACGAGTGGAATCATAGGGGTAAACATTTTTGTATCTGTTTTTCGACTGGTTATGTACCTTACTTGCTTCATGGAAAGTATGGTGCGTTTCGTCTCTAGCTAGCGAGACAAACTCGTCCATCAAGCCAGTGCTTCCTGTCAAAGAAATCGAACGTTAGAAGTACATCATCGAATAGAGAGTCTAAAGCTAACTCTTGTCGGTAATAGCGCCTTGCATTTAAAGACGAAGGAAACAGGAGTAAACCACCCTGCATAGTCAAAATGGTATAAGCCACACTGCACATGCATAGTCAAACTCAAACATTTCGAACGTTGAAAGCACATCTGACCTGTCGTAGCATCGACATCACTCTTTCGTTTGATGTAATCTCGCAAATCGTGCGCTTCAATTTCTGTATCTCCCGACTTAATATATTCAAGCACGGCGAAATGTATATACGCATATTGATCTTCAGTTTGCACCATTAGGTACCTCTGCTCCCTGCAAATCACAAAAAAAGTTCTAGGGAATACGCAACGATAAAAGTAATAGTAGAATAAGAAAAGTTTATTGCTAAGTGAATACCACATAAGAGACAGACAGAATAGCATCGAATATCATATAAAAGACAGACGATTACCTCAATTCAGAAACATTGGAGTATATTGCTACGTCTCTTTCGTTTGCTAATCTGTTGAGTTGTGTATCGATAACGATATATGTTCCAGTTCGCCCAACGCCAGCACTGCAGTGCACAATCTACAAAATAACAAAATTTATATGACTCAAACAATTTGGAAATCGTGAAACTTGTACGCTGAGGAAAGCATTTTTATAGCCAGCCAGGCTTTAGCAACACGGCAAGTCCTACCTTATGAATAAATAGCTGCTGGGCCTTGGTATTTTTATGTGTTTCCAGACTTCATGATATTGTTGACAAAATTGTCAAACCTTAATTTCTATAGGTCTTAAGAACCTTCTGAGTTTCAATGTAATTTGAACGGAAAAGATGTTATGAGTATTTGGCACCCAGCCATCTTCAATTGTCTTCTTTTGTTTGCTATAGTGTATTTGTCAGTGACTTTTATAGTAGCGACCAGATGACCTTGTTCCTTTCCTGCTTTGAATGGAAGTGAAATGCACAGTGAAATGGAAATTTTTGTGCTTCAAATTGTTTTGTTTATGATATAGAAAGATGTTTTATGCAGATAAATAAATCCAAATCGAAACTCACAAGTGGTCCATTTTGAGGTGCCATTTTCCTCCAACGGTTGACTTTTTTGATTAAAGAAAACAAAATCGAAGGCTCCGAAGGCACTCCAAAGTCCGGCCAACTGATGAAATGGAAGTGCTTCAAAGTCCTCTCAACCGCCTGTCCGACTTTGGTTATGTGGAATGTAGTTATGACCAGGTCCGGATACTCCAAAACCTCTAGCACATTTACAACAAGCGCCTTAAACGTCGCTGAACCGCAGGTAGGCCAATATTGAGCGCATTTCTGACGTCCTTTTTCTTGCACATTGGTGAGCTAAAACAAAAAACCAGCCTTTCTTTTGCACTTAGCCATTACAAACAACATACTTACAATGGAAGATACAAACCAGGATGTTTCTTTTTTTGTATTTGTTTTGTTCAAAATTTATCGTAATGAATTATCAATTTTTACGATAAAACGTTGATGTGTCTTCAATTGCAACGTAATCAAGGGGTAACCAAGGTCCTAGCTTTTCGCAAATTATCTAATTTTTCACCGTACAACGATAGAATGGCGGATTAGTCTTACCATGACAATCGTAGAGCAGTCTTTCTCCCAAACCATTCTCCAGAAATCTGAGATGGTCTCAGGCAAAGGTCCCTGAGCTGCAACGTACTCCCTGTCGCCATTAAAACCACCAATATAGTTTGCGTTGATATAGTCACTGCCTGGAGTGTTATCGGACTGAAGCACGACGCGCGAGTGGTCGTAAGCGTGAATGTTTGCGTATCTGTTCTTCAAGGTGTTGTACGAGGCTGTACTATGATTGTATGAATGTCTATATCTTTTGTCAATCATCTGATATTCTTGGGAGAAGCCGTACCCACTGTTGGCTCTCATGTTATTGACATGGATCTCGAACGAGTCCCTTGAAACTGGTTGTGTTGGGTCCGCTGTAGAGAAGAGGACAGAAATTATGCGCATCCTGAAGTTACAGATATCAAGAATACCGTTTAGAAGAGTATTACCTATATCTAACAAAATTAGCAAAATGGATTCGCGCTTGTTAAAGAGTCACACAGAGGATAGTGAAAAGATCTATGGTGTTTGAGTAAAACTTTGAAAATCCCCTATTAAGTACTTCTTTGCAGAAATCAGTCTTTAAATGAACTTTATACGACAACGGAAACCAATCTTGCTACTTTCTTTTAGGTGTACAAAAGACAAACAGACCTTTTTTGTTCTGTTTGGGAGGCAGGCACCAGCTAATGTCTGACTCAGCCACAACTCATATTCCCAATGCGCGTGCGCAACAGCAATTTGAAGTAGATATCCATGCTCTGGACGTTGTCGATGAGGGGAAGGGGTGATGGGGTTCAGTACTTTGGCACTTCAGTTATACCGTGTAACATACAAACTTACCCAAACGCGGCTTCATGAAACTTCTTTTTAAAAAGGAAGGCCTGTGTGGCTTCTTTTCTTCTTCTTCTACGTTATCCTTCTCATCCTCTCTATTTCTCATGTACCTAAACACAAAAACAGCGACCAGAAACAGTGCCAACAGACATCCAATAACAATGCCAGCAATGGCTCCCGCAGACAACCCTTCATCTTTCGCTGTTGTCTTGAACTCCAGCCAGTTTGTGGATCTAAATTCTAAGTCATTGATGTATGCTCTGAAGAATGCCTTGTATTCAGTACCAGCCTCTAATGGTGCGTTATAGTACTCTAGAAGGAAACGTATCAGCATAAGGAAATACCTAGGCAGAAGGAGTTTTATGTCAACACTCTAACGTCATCAATTGGATAAAGACTAGGAAGATATCTCTTGTTTATCACATACAATCTGGGTGCAAAATTTGTTACAGGTATAGTATGTCAGAAAGCAATATTATTTTCATATTTAAAAACAACAAAAAATCAATAAGTTGCATGAAAGAAACCGGGAGAAAAATTATTAGTTAACGTCAACCAGACCATAGCAATATCATTTGACTCGAAACAGACTCCAAGTTCTAAAATGGTTGTCTAGTCTGCATACGAATGGGTGGCTACAATATTTTCTATCGAGATTCACCTTGGTTAGCAGATCTCCTTGCGCGCGTCGTTGTTTTATTTCTGCTCGTTCTCTTTTCATCCCCTACAGTAAAGTGCCACTCAGTGAATACTTCGAAGACACTTGAAGAAAATTCAGCCGTGATATATGGTGTATTGCTGGTTGCCGCTGAATATCCTTGTAACCCTGTGAGATCATCTGGACGGCTCGATGAGGAAGATGAGGAACTTTTCACCACAATAATCTGGTAAAAGCTACAAGATAGAAAGATTTATCATGTATGATTGTGCGAATCTAGTGAAGCTTCCTGTCCGGAATGGTTACAGGTTAAGGTCCCTTTACCGACCCAGGGGCGAAACTTCACTATTTTCATTAGGGGGGTATGAAGCTAAGTTGCCCGACGAAAGGGCGTGGCATGGTTGATGAAAGGGCGTGTCCTACATGAACTTCATTTTTAAAGCACATCGCCTCAAGGGCTGAAATCATCGGAAAGCCCGAGAGAGGGTCTTTAGACTCAGGCTGTTTGTTTTAAGTCAAAAATATGCCTCTAGTTTTTCTGGTGTTGGCTATAAACATTTATTTCCGAAAAGCAAGCATTTGTAAGGCCAGTCTTTTCTATAAAAGAAAAAACGTCTTCACTTTCTAAATCACCTAGCTATTAAGAGAGCAATTCAAAAAAGAGATTGAAGTAGGGTCTCAATTTTATCAAAGTGGAACACCAAAACACAGCTTGGGAATTTCGGAATTTAGAAACAGCTACGCAGATTACAATGTTTCAACAAAAAAGAGCTTCAGTTGCATTCTCTGAGTTTCATTTTCAATTTTCGGTTGCTCCGGAAGCAATTTCAATATTTTTAGAGTCCCAAGCACAAAGTACGTATATCTAAATTCACCATAACAAAATCCCTCAAGCAAAGAAAAGTTTTTTATTGGAGGTATTTTACAGGTATACCTATCATCAAAGCTCAATTTTCATGTTTTCGTAATCATGGATATTGTTCAGAAATAGAATAAACTCGAAAGATTTTTCAATTCATATCTTAACTACAATTTCTTGATAAATTTTATATTATTTCCCGCTTGAACTGATCAAAACTTCTGTTACTTGTTATGGTTATTCAAATTTTTTTAGTGAAAAAAACTTTGGCGTCTGTATGACCATTTTCTAGCGAAGGGTGCAATACTTTCGAACCGTAAGTGTAAAACCTTAAGAGAATTTTGGGGCATAACTCCTTATGGATGTATTGTTGTGAAGGAGCAGCACGCGGTTAATCTTTCACTCTTTCCTAGACCTCGAAGTTGCATTAGTCAGTTGTTCACGCCACGTTGTAATGAAAAGGTGTTCACGTTGGATCATGTTTATTGTAAATAGTTTTATTATGCTCCTGTTGATGTTATGAAATGTTTAAAAACCCAAATGATGTCTTCTTCAAATGTTCTGACCTAAATCTCTAAAACATGTATGATTTCATGAATGAAAGTTTCATACATTTGGAAAAGAAAATATTGATTGATTTTCTCAACAACGTATTCCTAGATGGTATATCCTCCATGCTTTGATTCATGATGCTTCTAAAACTGTCAGTGTTCTATGGGCTCCGAGGCAGGATGGAACGTGGGGGGGGGGGGCTTTTCAAGGGAAAAATTAGAAATCACAACAAAAGATTTTGAAAAAGCTCACTTATTTTGCAAAATGTAGGGGGGAGGGGTATACACAGTATTCATTTCCTTCTCGCATCAAACACACTTTACTTTCCGTCTATAATTTTGCTGTCGATCAATACTTCAGACTTCATCTCGAGGCGAAGATAAACATGTGCGCGTTGAGCTCCAGACGAAAGCGCTGATCGGTGGACGGACGAAAGACAGAAATGTATATATGTTGCTGTTCCTTGCCTCGTTTCTGTTTTGTTTTCCAAACTGGGAGGAGATCGAAAAAAATTTGGGGGAAAAGACCATGAATTAAAAAACCAATCTAGGGCAAAAAGTAGCAATAAAAGTGCGACCTAAAGAAAATTTCCAGATTTGCCCGACAGATACACTGGCAGCCATAAATTTGCCCGACAAAATCTGCTTTTTTGAAGATTGGGGGGGGGGGTGCAGCACCCCCCCACACCCCCTCAGTAGTTTCGCCCCTGGACCACCAAGACAGAGCGACCACTCTCCATCAAACTTTTTTGCTGTGGCTCGTCTGTGAATGTAAGAGAAAATTGGTGTGCAGAGAGGTATTCCAAAAAATTATTCTAAAATAAAAGGCTCTTACTTGTAAGATAAGGACCTAAAAGGCTCCAACAAAATTACCTAATTTTACCATTCGTATCATCAAATTTCTTGAGTAGCATTGTTACAGTACTTTTCGATGGTGCAGGCGAGCTGATAGCATCTTTCTTCAGGGGTGGTGCTACAAAGTGATAAGATAAGAAACCATTACCAAATGTCTAATAAACAATTCACTGTACTGGGCAGTGATGATCTCGAGCGGTCCTTCGCAACAGCACAGAACAAACAAATATCGAACAAAAGATAGTAGATCTACAGAGTGTTTGAGCCATGTTATCAACAGTGAGGGACATAACTGGCAGCAATAGTAGTACATAACGACGAAAACAGCTGGAAAACTTGTCTTAGAAAAAAGTTGTAGAACAACGTAAAATTGGTTCAGTTACCTTCAGTGCTTGTTTTCTCGCTCAGATTACTTGTATGACTAGAGCCTAATGAATTCGTTGCTGCTATATTGAAATGGTATACAGTGAACGGTAGCAAGCCTGACACATTGTATTGAAGAGACTGCGTTCTATTCTCCTTGTCTAGATTAGCAGCATCGGTGCCATACTTCAAAACATACTGACTGATTCTGCTGTTGCCATTAAAAGGCGCTTGCCAGCTTAGAGTGATCCATCGTGATTCTTTTTTTGTTACTTGGAAGGCGCTTGGGGGATCAGGCCGCTCTGGAAAATACAAAACCGTACGTTGATGAGTCAAGTACAGAAAGGGACAAAGAATTTTCATCGTTACATAATTAGCCAGTGCAGTACTACACAGGGTTATTTTGCTTTAAAAACAGAGGGCTAATTTGATTAGGGTTTCTGTAAACCATAAGAAACCAAATTCAACTACACTACTACATAGCAACGTGCAAGCTTCTCAGGAAGCGGGACGCAGGTTACATCTATAAACAGGTTTTTAGCAGGTTCACGATGGAAAAGAAGCTGTTTCAACAATTTATGTACTATCTATCAAATAATAAAATAATTCGACCGAGTGCTTTCTTCCACGTTTCATGAATTTCAGAAAATTTAGGGCAAAAGTTTAGAAAGTATACAGCAAATTTGATCGATCCGTGTTTTAGTTTTAATTTTGACATGAAATTCGATCGTAATGGAGACAATGACGGAACGAGCGGAATCTGAGAATACCTTGGACAATAACTTCTTTCACAACATGAGCAGTCCCCAGGTCATTTTCACACAAGCAGGTATAATTGCTAGTGCTGTCTCTCTGAAGTGACAAATTGAGCCTTGCACTGTTTGTTCCTTTGACGATTAGATTATTTTTATGTTTCCAGGTCACGTTGGACGGAGGTACACTGTCTGAGACACAAACTAGCTCCAAGGAAGTGCCGATTCGGACAAATGGAAGAATATGGGACGATGTCACTGTGACAACTGGTGGATCTGTAACGGAAAGGATGCTTGAAATTGAGGAGGTGAAATCACGCTGTTATAAATAAAATACCGAAACTCAACCCTAAAGGCAGTGACTGCATGTTAATCTTGAAGAAGCGTTTGAATATCTCAAAAAAGAAGCTCAAAAACTAAAACCAGCAAATTTCCAGTTGGAATATGTATTGCTTTTTGCGGTAAAAGTTGGGTCAAATTGTCAGTTGATGTCAAATGCCAAAATAGCAGCTACGCTATACAGAAAACGACAATGCAGACTTTAGCCGTTACAGTAGCAAAAGCATCCAATTTACTTACATTCTACAGTTACGGCTGTTTGGCTCTGTTTAGTTCCAAGTTTGTTTGCACCAAGACAAAAATAAGTTCCAGCGTTATTTTTCAATATTGGATTCCAAGTCAATGTGCTTTGAGAACTGACAAGTGCATCTCCTTTATTCCAAGATATTGCTGGCTTGGGAAGACCCTCCACAGAGCACTCGATTGTAGATGCGGAGCCGTTCCGAAACGTAACTCTGGCTTTGACGATAGGGGCATCAAGATCTAGAGAAGAAAAAAAACAAAAAATGCTGTAAAAGATAGAACCATCATGCAGAAGGGAAGTAAAACTGAAATAAGCTTGCTTTGTTAACTGCTGAAAGCTCATACCCTGAATAAATTTATTCACAGATATCAAAGTGAATTACTTTTCTGAATACAACTTCCAATTGTAAACTTTACATTCATGCAAGTATCTGAGGCTGACTTAGACCCTGTCTACACGAAAAAAATGGGACCGATCCAGTTTGGAATTCCAAAATTTTTGCAGACGTTTACACGAAATCGATCCCAAAGTATATTGTGCTTACACGGGATCGATCCCAGATCGGACCACACGGCTTTCGCGTATTGCTTATGCCATCAACAACACAAAGAAAATACAACCAAATTTATAGGAAGGCTGAGAAGATAATGGCTTTGAATTGAAAAGGTAGCAACAAAATGTTCATTTTGAGCGATGAATAAAAAGGTCCCTACTCCTGAATATCACGCTGGAGTAAAAACATTATATGTTATAATAATAATAATTATTATTTCACTTATTAATTAAAGTCTACTATCTATAGGAATAAAATTGATACTATTATACAGTGATTTAGAAGCGATTTAAAGAAATTAATTAAAATACCTAGGATTTAATTAGACAAATAATTGAAAATAATTCATGTTAGATAATTTATGTTAGATAATTCATGTCAAGAACCCGACCTGTGCTACAAAGGTTCTACATAGCCTGCAGATGCAATAATCCTTCCATTGTTTGATCTTTACTTTAAAGATATTAAGAGTATTGAGGTTTTTCAAGTTTTCTGGTAGATTGTTTTAAAGCTTACATCCTAAATGGGACAAGCTTTCGATGCCATGAGTGATGGTTCGAGTTTTTGGAATTTCATTGGTTTACTGTTGTGTGGCTGCTCTTTTGTATGAATATTTTATTCATAAAGCTTGGATTGAGTTCATGTACAGTTTTGTAGATCTCAATCATTAGTAGCTGCAGGTTTCCTTTGTGTATGGACACACAGTTGTTTTCAATCAGGAGAGTATCAAAATCGGACACCTTGTTTTTGCATGCGATACGCAGTGCCTTTTCATGTATATGGTTTATCTCAGTATTTAGGGTTTTGTCACAGAACATCCATGCAAGTGATCAATAGCTAAATTGGGATGGAATAAATGCACTCATTGTTTATCTGAGTTGTTCTGTGTTTAAGTAGCATAAAATTCGGGAGAGGCCGTGTAGTTTTTGACTTAAATGAGAGTTTTTGTCTATTGTTACACCAAGTAGTCTTCCTAGCTGTTGCATTGATTAGGTTGTTTTCTATTTGCATGGCTAATTCATTGCTTTGATCGCCAAAGGTCAAGAAGTGGCATTTGTCCCCATTTAACTTCATACAGTTGTCTTTAAACCATTCTGCAACTGTTGAGGAATGATTCTCTAATTTGTCAACTACATGTGTGGGGTCAATGTCGCTCGCAGGTTGGAGCCTGTCCGCTAAATTTATCAATAAAATCGTGAAAAAATAGAAAACTTTCCCCATCTTGTTTTGTATTTTCCATCTTGTGGGCGAAGAGGGCACGCAAGATCTGACCAAAGGTCGAAGCACCGTGCTCAAAGCAGACCTCATTAATCTCCGCGAGCGGCGCTCGCAGGCACAAAAGCTCATTCTCAAGAATTTCTGCAGGCACTTTTCTAAATTTATTGTTATTTACCTTTGTTGTATTAGAGTCATGCTTTCTCGAACATCTTTCTTGGTATTGAAATTGAACGGTCAAACAGAATATAAAAGGTAGTAGTTGCAAGTCTTTATTACCAAAATGACAGAAGGTCCTTACTCTAAAGGTGCCATTTGATTCTCAAAATCAAGTTGGCTGTTTGTCTCTTCTCCTCTATTATCTCTTGGTGGAAGAGATCATTTGCAATTATTGTATCATTTTCTTCAGAGTATCATGTTATGACTTGTTAATCTCATTCGTGCATAGTAAGCTGAAGAAAGGACACTTCCTTTAAGTTAAAGTCTTCAAGCTTTTGAATCTTGTAGCTATCGATTTCTGAAATTTCATGCTGCACCTCCAAATAATTCATCAAAAACAAAAATTTTCGACAATTTGTGACAACCAAACAAGCCTCTATTTCTTCAATTTTTGGAGTAAAAGCATTTCTATATTAAAATAATCAAATCTTACAAGCATGATAAACTCAAAGCTAAAAAACGGAGTATCCTTATAAGATACTTTTTATAATAAGACATTTCAACGGAAGTAATTGAAAATAGAATCTTTCTTCGAAATGAGAAAACCCAGTGTAATGTCGAAATTCTTGCAACCTTTGCCAAGGATGCGAAAGCAAAATCCTAAAATTCACAGACCTTAAAAGAAGATGTTCTAAACAAAACTGCTCCATTTAAAGTAAAGCGTTTAAGATATCGAAAAGCCTTTGATGAAATCGTGAAGATGTCTCTATTTGATGAAATCGAATCGATAACAGCGATAGGGCTACTTGATAACCCAAAACAACCCATAGATAAAAACTGGATCATTCCCTTTCTTATGTACACAAAATAACGTTAGTAGCATTTATTATGTTATCTGTTCAGTTTTAAATGTAGTTACATGTAGTTCATGATGATATTGATATGGTATCTGCTTTTGACAAATGCAAGTTGGTGTAACAGAATTTAGTATAACATAGGTTCTCGATTTATCAGTATCTGACTATAAATTGCACCCTACTTTACTTCGCGGCACATTCTTACTCGGCTTTGCGCTCGCAGGTGCAAAATATTATTGATGAGCCCTGGCTCAAAGCACCTCAAACTGGAGAATTTATTAGCCTCATTTCCTATCCGTGCCAATTTGGGATCGTTCCCATCTATCCCGGCCTGGATCGATCACGTGCAAACGGTACCAACACCAGGTACTC
Source organism: Rhopilema esculentum (assembly GCF_013076305.1). The sequence continues at coordinate 12,691,969 of NW_027020174.1, read as the reverse complement.
TTAAATGCATTAAGTCCCATTAAAAGAATAGGTATTCGCTACTCACAGTGAACAATAACTGTAAGGTTGCCAGACAACCTATTTCCCACGTTATTTGATACTTTACACATGTAAACGCTGGCATTTGCTCTATTGATGCTGGCAAAATTGAGAATTGCTGAAGAGGACACTGGTGTACCGCTCGCCGTTACCCATTCATAATCAGGGGCTGGGTTGCCTTTAGTTGTGCAGTGTACTTGTAATGGCGAGCTTTCATTAATGATCACGTTCTTTACGCCAGTGAAAGTTGGCATATCAATGTCTAGAAAGCAAGCAAATTTAACAGTAAGAAAATCTACTTCAATATAGAAATGAGTCAAACCAAAGCAAATAAAACTGAATCCATTTTTGGTTTTGTATCCATTTTGAGACTTAAGCATTTACGAGGAAACATTTCCCGTGAAGAAAACCTCCAAGCCTTTTTTAGGAATTAATACTAAAAATAAGCAAATTTGAAGCGCATTGCTGCATGCAGTATGTTTTGAAGTGAAACTAGAGGCAAAGTTTGAAAGACTAATACTTACAACGAACATCAATGGTCAAATTGATGGATCTCTTTGTGCCAGCTGCGTTCGATCCAATACATACATATGTATTTGAATCATTCCTTTTCAATGACGTGAACTGCAAATATGGGGTATTTGAAACCACAGTGCCGGAATATGTTTCCCATCTGAAATCGGTGATTGGGTATGCAGTGGTCGAACACACAGCGTAGAACGGGTCGCCTTCTTTTAAGCTGTTGTGATTGGATGTGTTGAATCGTGGGCTGTCAATACCTGGTTTAACACAGAGACAATTGAATAGGCAATATTGATGAGGAGTCTTTTATATTTCTTGAAAATTAGGAAAAGGCGTTAATTGCCATGGAAAAAACACACAACAAATGGTCTGTTGTTGTATTTCAGGTTCTGACAAGCATGGGAAAAATGCAAAATGTGATTGGATAGCTTTAGATGGTGATTATAAGAAAAGTGTTAGAAACGATCATTTTGGAAATAACTGGCGATACATAAATATTTAAACATCATCTCGAGCAACACTTTATCCAAAAGTTAATTAAAAAATGTGATAAGGAGTTGCTGGCTTTTTCCTGCATCTAATCATGCTAGTCACAAACAGACATAATCACATTATATATTCAAATAGTTATTGGATAAAGGTTCATGTTTCCATGTCATTATGGTTAAATTAAAAAATACCATGACCAGCAAGAAGGATCAAAACATGAGACAAGACACTTCACTTACTTTGAACAACAATCTCTAATGTTGAAGAACTTTTTGAAGCAACCGAATTTGTTGCCGTGCAAACATAATTTCCAGAATTGTTGCGATGTATAGAATCAAACGATAAAAGCGACGTTTTTGATATGGTGGTCCCTGAAAGAGTCTTCCATTCCAAGCTGGCAGCTGGATTTGATGTCACAGTACACTGAACATGGAGCATTTGGCTTTCTGTAATCACAACCGCCGAAGAAGTATTGAATATAGGTGTGTCGACATCTACGAAAATAACAAGTCATTTAATACAGAAACCGAATAAACGAGTTTTTTCACAAGCACCATTGTTTTAAACCCTTCAAAGACCCTTACTACTATACAACACCACAGCGTTAAAATAACGACAGCATCGGGAGCAAAATAGCATTTCTACCCCATGGCCATTACATAAAACAGAAAACAATGTCGGGCAATAAGACATGTAAGTAACACACTAGCAAGATATAACTAAAAGTTGAACTAATAACTAAAAGTTGAACTAATAACAAAGAAAACGGAAAGCTTGGTTAGGGGGACATTTTAGGGGGAGATTGAAAACTTAATCCAGCCGTTGTGTTTCCAAAATGAACTTAATCGTTAAGTTCAAGCTTGTTGGGGTCGCCTCTAAAGAAAAATGTTCATCTCCGCATAAAAGAAACTGGAAGATATATGTTGAGCTACAGAAAATCTCTGGGTTTGAAGCACATCATTGACACCAGCGACAAGACTACGTCTTTGTACACCCACCTCATTCTATGTATTACAATCTCTGCCAAAACTCCTTGGAACACCTACGTATTTTGCTAATTTTTTGCTTTTTTCGTATATTTCCCGTGTTTCTAATAGACAAACCCCCCTCCCCCCCTAAAACAATGTTGCTTACAATGCAGTTTATCAGGGCGACCGGTAGAAAAAGGTTTGCCACAAAAGTATGTCTTAACTTAGCTGTGAGACAACATTGTTTGAAGGGGGGGAGGGGAACGGATGCATGAAAACGTTGAAAATATTACAAGTGTTCCAAGAGTTTTGGCAGTGATTGTCTGAAACCTATCTGGAATATCAAAAGGTACAGTAAAATAAACATGGGGTAACATAGGGTTTTCGATGGTGCTGATTTCAAATCTGTTAAAAAAATCGCGATTTTTTAATTTCTTTCTTCAGTTTGGGGGTAGGGGGGGCTTTAGCCGTTGTTTTTAACAGTAGTAGATGTTGTCAATAGTTTCATTCCGTTATTTTTCATTACTTAGTTACAAAATTTAGTGTTATTGCAGTAGTTGTGTAGAGGAATTTGGTAGATATGAATGCGTTGAAAGCGTGAATTGTTTTCATGGCACCTTTCCTTTGTGATGATCGATTTCCCTTAACACAACAGATTACAGCATTTTTATGACGCAAATCGGCGCCATTTGTATCTTGAGAAAGATGTTTCTTTTGATATTTCCAAATAAGGAAACACCAATAAGAGATAAAAATAGAACCATAACTGTAATTGCAAGTATATAAAAGAGAGAAAGAGCCGATAGGCAGTTTAGAGTCTACAAGAAATCATAGCGATATTAGGAACAATGGTCTTCCATACGATGATTAACCAAAGGAAAAGAGCCTATGCATACTATCTGCGAAAAGACAAGGGGCTGTCTTATCGCAAAATTGCTGATGTTTGTAAAATTTCTCCATCAAGTGTTGTTCGCATTTGTCAGGAGGGCTTGAACGGGAAGAGGAAGACAAAGAATAAAGGTACAGGCCGACCTCCAGTTTTGAAAGAGAGGGAAAAAGCAAAGTTTTTAAGAACTTTCAAAAAGATGAGAGATGAAAATGCAAATATTAGAGTGGTGGATATAGCAAGAGAAAGCCAAATAACGGACGTTAGCTACAGAAGTTTGGTCAGAATATTGAATAAAGCTGGGTACAGATGCTTACGACCCAGACGTAAAGGAGTTCTTTCAAATGCAGATAGAAGACACAGAGTTCGTTATGCAAGGGAGGCATTTAAAAAGTACGACGAGAATTTTTGGACAGACGACGTCCTGATTTACTTAGATGCTGTTTCATTTATACATAAACAGAACCCTTACAGGGATGCATTAACGCCGAGTGGAAGAGTTTGGAGAAAAACAAATGAGGGTCTGAAGTACACCACGAAAGGAAGTAAAAGCCTACCAGAGGGTCGAAGATGTCATGTTATGGTGGGCATTGCATTCTCATCAGGCGTCATAATTGCTGAAGAATATGACAAGATGAATGGACCTTGGTTTGCAAAATTTGCTGAAACAACATTACAACAGGCACTGTTAGAGTGTGCTTTTTTAAAAAATAAAGAGAAACTGCTTTTTGTAATGGATAATGACCCTAGCCAGAACAGTAGAGTAGCCAAAGATGCCCTACAAGAAATTGGAGCTGAACTTGTCAAGATACCACCAAGATCACCAGATCTGAACCCAATAGAAAATGTTTTCCACAACGTTAAAAGGAAAATGTTGAAAGAAGCATTGCAGGAAAGGATAGAGAAGGAGGATTTCACAACTTTTAAGGAGAGGGTGTTACGGACACTAGCCAATTGCAGTGGTTCACTCATTGACGGAACTATCAAAACTATGCATAAACGTCTAAAAACGTTAACTACAAATGGAGGATACAGAACAAAATACTGAAATAATGTAAATTTGTATATAGTTGTAAACATATATTTTTATAAACAGCTGAGTAAAAAATGACATAGCTAAAAATGCATACGTAAATCACAAACAAGTAGAATTTTTTTCAGCGTGTTGCTCCTTCGCACCTACAGACATCAGCAAGGTAGAGAAAGTGTTTTGTGATTCCTTAAGATTTCATGCTTATCTCTGCTTTTGTGTGGAATCTTCAACTTAATCATAGTAGAAGATTGGCATCTCAATATATTTCAATACTTAAAATCATTAGACCTTACACGAAATTGAATTGAAAACTATTGGTATTCAATTGTCGTAGGGCCATCTCGTAGTCCGAAAATGTCTTCCCCACGGTTAACAGTCACGGTTAACGATTTTTAAAATGCCTGCAAAAGTTGTGTTGACGAGAAAAAACAATCCAGATTTTGCCAGGAGGTGTGCAATGTATGTTTCAAATGCTCTATAAACTTTGACTTGGATTTCGTACATGCGAAAGGAGAAAATTGAGAAACAGTCCACGGTCTACACTTTTCTTGAAAATTGAATTTGATATGATCTAAGACTATTCCATTTTCAAGTGTTAACCGTGAGTTTTTGCAAATCTTTTCATTTTCAGGCATTAAATTCAGGCCAAACGTAGATTTTTGGGTAGATTAAATTAGAAGACACCTTGTTGAGGAGCTTTGGGGCGAAAAAGTATCTTAAATAACGAATGAGATGAAAAAAACAGCCACGGTTAACACTACGGTTAACAGTCGTGCCACGTTTCGCATCAACAGGGAAGCCTTGCGAGGCCTTGCCCCTGCCAAGGATGCCTTTTGTATCAAATAATGCCTATTGTGATTAACAATTGCTGATGATGCCTAATGTCACAGGATCATTTTGGCAAAACAATGACCACAGGCAGGAACACATTTCTGCACCCGTTCATCAAACTGATGTTTGAATTTGAATATTCGCCAACGAACGTTCATCATCTCTGTCTCTCTCTCATCTAACATGGAGCCTGCGATGAAGGAAATTGGAGCCTTTGATGTGGCAAAGACAGGAGTGTTCTGGGTGAGCTCTATATCCTTGCTATACACAGTTTTTGGAGCAGCGAAGTGTACAACGGCCCCCTCCAACAACTGCAGCATATCACTCCATGGCAAAATAACAGGTGACCACCTAAAATCATTGAGAAATATTACTTCCTTCTCCTCAACACCAAGCCACGCATAAGAACAAGTGGCAGGAGACAGGAAAGCATTGTACACAATTCTTAGTGGGTCTAAAATGAACGTTTTGCCACAGTTCGCTGGACCTGCAATAAAAATGTTACGGCCCTTGCCTCTACCCTTGTCAAGCAACGTCAAAATGGCCTCAGCAAAATCAGCTCTTGAGATGGAGTTGTTTTCAAGAATCTCCAAGGCACATTTGAGCCACTCGCCCTTGCAAATGCAAACAACAGATAACTGCTGCTGTAAAATCTCAAGCCTCGTCATTTTAGCCCGTTGAAGCTTTTCTGTTGCCGTCTCCATTTCCCACACAGTGTCAACCAATTCCTGTAATTTTTTTTCGTTTTTATTCAGAACGAATGCATACAGACGCTCATCACCGTTTCCAGCAGAGGTCTTGGCTAGCGCAAGAAGATCTAAACGAGATTTTACTGCATTTTTTAGGATCATTTTGGCCACATCGGAATTGCATAGACGCTTGAGCTGTTTCGATGGTTTACGACCCTTCTTTGCAGATCTAGCCTTTGTGGCCTTTGCAGTTTTTGGAGCAGCTACCTCTGGATGGTTCTCACTCTTGATGAAACCCTCATCCTCCTTGGCGACATAGTTGAAGGCAGTATGATACCCTGAATGTCCGGAAAAATTCACAATAATGTGATGGTGATCTTGGATATACTTTTTTACTTTTAACCACCTTTGACATTTATCGAGTAAAATACACATATGAAAATGGTATGCTCCATTTTTGTGTTTTTCCATACAGCATGCCCATTGTATTACGGCGACTTTTGTAGCTGCCACCGTAAAAGACTCGGTTATAATAGCTGAGAATTTTTCTCTGTCGAATAGCTCAATGTTTGCGTTACTATATGTTATAAGGTAAACTTTCCTTAAAACACTTGTAGGTAAGATTTCTGGAGCCCCCTCGTCGCTAACTTCAATTGCACTTGCCATATCGATTGTTTCAATTTTACAACTGCATTTACAAATTTTACAACTGAAGATTGTGTTTGAAAAATTGACTTTTGTTGTCTCAACCTCCTTATCGCGTAGCCTCATTTCAGACTTGGAACTGTGATAGTTTCTTTGTATCATATTAAAAACCCAATACAATTAACACTAAAGAAATGTGTTGTTAACAAAGTATCTTCGTTGCCCATTAAGACTATTTGGCCTCTAACAACATGTATGCTTCGTAATAGTATTCTGAACAAGCAAAACTGCGCACATTTATTCCGTTGCTCCAGCTTTTACACTGTCAAAAAGGTATACTTAATATTATGCAAATACCCTAGGAATTGCAACTTTAATCTCAATAAATTCGCAAAGGCCATATTTACTTTATATTTACTTATATTTACTCTATCTTAAATAATATTTTATACATTATATTGACTTCCGATGGCGACTTCGTGCGTAAGTCGCTAAAAAATGAAATTACCCTTGTAAATCATTGAACTGGTCCAGAATTTGGTTTCAAAAATGGCAGAAATGAACTCAGCGCCACCGAATACCCTGGGGTAGATATAGGTTTTGATATCATATCTATTAGTTTTAAGAATTATACTCAGACAATCTCTGCCAAAACTCCTTGGAACACCTACGTATTTTGCTAATTTTTTGCTTTTTTCGTATATTTCCCGTGTTTCTAATAGACAAACCCCCCTCCCCCCCTAAAACAATGTTGCTTACAATGCAGTTTATCAGGGCGACCGGTAGAAAAAGGTTTGCCACAAAAGTATGTCTTAACTTAGCTGTGAGACAACATTGTTTGAAGGGGGGGAGGGGAACGGATGCATGAAAACGTTGAAAATATTACAAGTGTTCCAAGAGTTTTGGCAGTGATTGTCTGAAACCTATCTGGAATATCAAAAGGTACAGTAAAATAAACATGGGGTAACATAGGGTTTTCGATGGTGCTGATTTCAAATCTGTTAAAAAAATCGCGATTTTTTAATTTCTTTCTTCAGTTTGGGGGTAGGGGGGGCTTTAGCCGTTGTTTTTAACAGTAGTAGATGTTGTCAATAGTTTCATTCCGTTATTTTTCATTACTTAGTTACAAAATTTAGTGTTATTGCAGTAGTTGTGTAGAGGAATTTGGTAGATATGAATGCGTTGAAAGCGTGAATTGTTTTCATGGCACCTTTCCTTTGTGATGATCGATTTCCCTTAACACAACAGATTACAGCATTTTTATGACGCAAATCGGCGCCATTTGTATCTTGAGAAAGATGTTTCTTTTGATATTTCCAAATAAGGAAACACCAATAAGAGATAAAAATAGAACCATAACTGTAATTGCAAGTATATAAAAGAGAGAAAGAGCCGATAGGCAGTTTAGAGTCTACAAGAAATCATAGCGATATTAGGAACAATGGTCTTCCATACGATGATTAACCAAAGGAAAAGAGCCTATGCATACTATCTGCGAAAAGACAAGGGGCTGTCTTATCGCAAAATTGCTGATGTTTGTAAAATTTCTCCATCAAGTGTTGTTCGCATTTGTCAGGAGGGCTTGAACGGGAAGAGGAAGACAAAGAATAAAGGTACAGGCCGACCTCCAGTTTTGAAAGAGAGGGAAAAAGCAAAGTTTTTAAGAACTTTCAAAAAGATGAGAGATGAAAATGCAAATATTAGAGTGGTGGATATAGCAAGAGAAAGCCAAATAACGGACGTTAGCTACAGAAGTTTGGTCAGAATATTGAATAAAGCTGGGTACAGATGCTTACGACCCAGACGTAAAGGAGTTCTTTCAAATGCAGATAGAAGACACAGAGTTCGTTATGCAAGGGAGGCATTTAAAAAGTACGACGAGAATTTTTGGACAGACGACGTCCTGATTTACTTAGATGCTGTTTCATTTATACATAAACAGAACCCTTACAGGGATGCATTAACGCCGAGTGGAAGAGTTTGGAGAAAAACAAATGAGGGTCTGAAGTACACCACGAAAGGAAGTAAAAGCCTACCAGAGGGTCGAAGATGTCATGTTATGGTGGGCATTGCATTCTCATCAGGCGTCATAATTGCTGAAGAATATGACAAGATGAATGGACCTTGGTTTGCAAAATTTGCTGAAACAACATTACAACAGGCACTGTTAGAGTGTGCTTTTTTAAAAAATAAAGAGAAACTGCTTTTTGTAATGGATAATGACCCTAGCCAGAACAGTAGAGTAGCCAAAGATGCCCTACAAGAAATTGGAGCTGAACTTGTCAAGATACCACCAAGATCACCAGATCTGAACCCAATAGAAAATGTTTTCCACAACGTTAAAAGGAAAATGTTGAAAGAAGCATTGCAGGAAAGGATAGAGAAGGAGGATTTCACAACTTTTAAGGAGAGGGTGTTACGGACACTAGCCAATTGCAGTGGTTCACTCATTGACGGAACTATCAAAACTATGCATAAACGTCTAAAAACGTTAACTACAAATGGAGGATACAGAACAAAATACTGAAATAATGTAAATTTGTATATAGTTGTAAACATATATTTTTATAAACAGCTGAGTAAAAAATGACATAGCTAAAAATGCATACGTAAATCACAAACAAGTAGAATTTTTTTCAGCGTGTTGCTCCTTCGCACCTACAGACATCAGCAAGGTAGAGAAAGTGTTTTGTGATTCCTTAAGATTTCATGCTTATCTCTGCTTTTGTGTGGAATCTTCAACTTAATCATAGTAGAAGATTGGCATCTCAATATATTTCAATACTTAAAATCATTAGACCTTACACGAAATTGAATTGAAAACTATTGGTATTCAATTGTCGTAGGGCCATCTCGTAGTCCGAAAATGTCTTCCCCACGGTTAACAGTCACGGTTAACGATTTTTAAAATGCCTGCAAAAGTTGTGTTGACGAGAAAAAACAATCCAGATTTTGCCAGGAGGTGTGCAATGTATGTTTCAAATGCTCTATAAACTTTGACTTGGATTTCGTACATGCGAAAGGAGAAAATTGAGAAACAGTCCACGGTCTACACTTTTCTTGAAAATTGAATTTGATATGATCTAAGACTATTCCATTTTCAAGTGTTAACCGTGAGTTTTTGCAAATCTTTTCATTTTCAGGCATTAAATTCAGGCCAAACGTAGATTTTTGGGTAGATTAAATTAGAAGACACCTTGTTGAGGAGCTTTGGGGCGAAAAAGTATCTTAAATAACGAATGAGATGAAAAAAACAGCCACGGTTAACACTACGGTTAACAGTCGTGCCACGTTTCGCATCAACAGGGAAGCCTTGCGAGGCCTTGCCCCTGCCAAGGATGCCTTTTGTATCAAATAATGCCTATTGTGATTAACAATTGCTGATGATGCCTAATGTCACAGGATCATTTTGGCAAAACAATGACCACAGGCAGGAACACATTTCTGCACCCGTTCATCAAACTGATGTTTGAATTTGAATATTCGCCAACGAACGTTCATCATCTCTGTCTCTCTCTCATCTAACATGGAGCCTGCGATGAAGGAAATTGGAGCCTTTGATGTGGCAAAGACAGGAGTGTTCTGGGTGAGCTCTATATCCTTGCTATACACAGTTTTTGGAGCAGCGAAGTGTACAACGGCCCCCTCCAACAACTGCAGCATATCACTCCATGGCAAAATAACAGGTGACCACCTAAAATCATTGAGAAATATTACTTCCTTCTCCTCAACACCAAGCCACGCATAAGAACAAGTGGCAGGAGACAGGAAAGCATTGTACACAATTCTTAGTGGGTCTAAAATGAACGTTTTGCCACAGTTCGCTGGACCTGCAATAAAAATGTTACGGCCCTTGCCTCTACCCTTGTCAAGCAACGTCAAAATGGCCTCAGCAAAATCAGCTCTTGAGATGGAGTTGTTTTCAAGAATCTCCAAGGCACATTTGAGCCACTCGCCCTTGCAAATGCAAACAACAGATAACTGCTGCTGTAAAATCTCAAGCCTCGTCATTTTAGCCCGTTGAAGCTTTTCTGTTGCCGTCTCCATTTCCCACACAGTGTCAACCAATTCCTGTAATTTTTTTTCGTTTTTATTCAGAACGAATGCATACAGACGCTCATCACCGTTTCCAGCAGAGGTCTTGGCTAGCGCAAGAAGATCTAAACGAGATTTTACTGCATTTTTTAGGATCATTTTGGCCACATCGGAATTGCATAGACGCTTGAGCTGTTTCGATGGTTTACGACCCTTCTTTGCAGATCTAGCCTTTGTGGCCTTTGCAGTTTTTGGAGCAGCTACCTCTGGATGGTTCTCACTCTTGATGAAACCCTCATCCTCCTTGGCGACATAGTTGAAGGCAGTATGATACCCTGAATGTCCGGAAAAATTCACAATAATGTGATGGTGATCTTGGATATACTTTTTTACTTTTAACCACCTTTGACATTTATCGAGTAAAATACACATATGAAAATGGTATGCTCCATTTTTGTGTTTTTCCATACAGCATGCCCATTGTATTACGGCGACTTTTGTAGCTGCCACCGTAAAAGACTCGGTTATAATAGCTGAGAATTTTTCTCTGTCGAATAGCTCAATGTTTGCGTTACTATATGTTATAAGGTAAACTTTCCTTAAAACACTTGTAGGTAAGATTTCTGGAGCCCCCTCGTCGCTAACTTCAATTGCACTTGCCATATCGATTGTTTCAATTTTACAACTGCATTTACAAATTTTACAACTGAAGATTGTGTTTGAAAAATTGACTTTTGTTGTCTCAACCTCCTTATCGCGTAGCCTCATTTCAGACTTGGAACTGTGATAGTTTCTTTGTATCATATTAAAAACCCAATACAATTAACACTAAAGAAATGTGTTGTTAACAAAGTATCTTCGTTGCCCATTAAGACTATTTGGCCTCTAACAACATGTATGCTTCGTAATAGTATTCTGAACAAGCAAAACTGCGCACATTTATTCCGTTGCTCCAGCTTTTACACTGTCAAAAAGGTATACTTAATATTATGCAAATACCCTAGGAATTGCAACTTTAATCTCAATAAATTCGCAAAGGCCATATTTACTTTATATTTACTTATATTTACTCTATCTTAAATAATATTTTATACATTATATTGACTTCCGATGGCGACTTCGTGCGTAAGTCGCTAAAAAATGAAATTACCCTTGTAAATCATTGAACTGGTCCAGAATTTGGTTTCAAAAATGGCAGAAATGAACTCAGCGCCACCGAATACCCTGGGGTAGATATAGGTTTTGATATCATATCTATTAGTTTTAAGAATTATACTCAGACAATCTCTGCCAAAACTCCTTGGAACACCTACGTATTTTGCTAATTTTTTGCTTTTTTCGTATATTTCCCGTGTTTCTAATAGACAAACCCCCCTCCCCCCCTAAAACAATGTTGCTTACAATGCAGTTTATCAGGGCGACCGGTAGAAAAAGGTTTGCCACAAAAGTATGTCTTAACTTAGCTGTGAGACAACATTGTTTGAAGGGGGGGAGGGGAACGGATGCATGAAAACGTTGAAAATATTACAAGTGTTCCAAGAGTTTTGGCAGTGATTGTAGGTACGTATTAAGACTACGTACAAGCACCTCATTCAAAAACAGAAATTTAATAGCACAAAAGGTGCATTTGTTGAATATGGAAGTGTGAACAGTTTTTTGGCGGTACAAAGCTTGAAAATGGCTTTGAAAAAAGCAAACATTTTAGAACAGCTTTTAGCCATTATGTTGGAATATGGAAGTATGCAATGTACACTGCAACTGCCAGCAACTGTCTAGCCCATGATAACATCGTTTCGTGCAGGGAGTAAGACGGACAACGACATGTACAGCCAATTTTCATACGGGGATCTACTTGTTACTGCAAATGATCCCTTTTAGTTTACGCTGAACTGGTGTAATGTAAATAACCTCATTATCTAAGAACATTTCAAACGCACTGATAAAAGAAGAGGGTGTACCCAAATACGCTGAGTGATGATTTTCGTGCTGGAATGCTATTGGTGGGTCTGGCACTGATCACATGAAAAAGCCTGGTACTGATTAAGAAAACAGCTTCCGTCAATTACAAATTGTCAACAACGGGTGCCAATATCTCATGAAACTACAGCAATCACGCCGAAAGCAAATGACCCTCTAAAGACGACTCAGTGGCTTTAAGTATGATGTCAAAATATCTGACAGCAAAAACCTTGATTTTTAATGCCACCGCAAGACGCACAATGTGAAATTGAAATACAACTTACACTGCACATTGACTGTCACTGTGTTGGAAAAACTCGTACCAAAAGAGTTCTTTGCAACGCAGAAATATCCACCGGAATTATTACGATTTATCGTCTCAAACCTGAGATCAGCAGAACTCGATAGAACAATGCCAGCGGAGCTCTGCCAATAAAATTGCGCAGGTGGGTGAGAAACTGCGGAGCAGCGGACCAAAAGCCTACTTGAGTCGGTTACATTCACACTCGCCGTTGCATTTAGCGATGGCTTGTCCAGATCTATCATAAAGATATGTAGTTAAAATTTGGAATGTATAGAAATATATTTATAAAATTACTGGGTATTGCGCAACAAGGTCAATAGCTACGGATTAGGAAATGGCGAAGCGCAGAATGGGCTAAAATTGACCCCGTATTACAGACTGAAATCAGACAACTATTGCACTTTCACGATAATGCTATCAATTAATTTTCCTAATCAAACAAAGAAAGTATTGATGTTTTGGCGTAGCAACATAAAGCATTGCATATTGAAACCCTTCTAATCTCTCCATATTTATAGTCAGCACTGATCAATGTAAGAGGAATCAACTAACTCTAGAGAAGAGGTGGTGTAAAAGCAACTGTCGTAGAAACTATTGGCGCAAGAAATGGGAAAAAAGGGCTAGAGTGGGAAATTCATCGGTTCATTTTCACAGGAATAAGGACTTTGCTTACCACAGATACAAGATAAACTGAAGAAACATAGGAGAACTCCAAGGAGTAAGTCTCCCTTGGCAATACTTACAATTGACTTCAATGGTCAAGTTCGCAGATGTTTTCTTCCCAACTTTATTATTCGCAATGCAGCTATATGTTTTGGCATCACTTCTCTTTAAAGCAGGGAATGATAGCAATGGAGCATTCACAACTGAGGCACCAGATGAGTCAACCCAATGGTATTCCGCATTTGGATTCGACGTGCTAGTGCAAAGCACGTACAACTGATCTGTTTCATTCAAAATGATTTTGCTAACCGAAACATTGAGAGCAGGGCGGTCGATATCTAACAAAAACAAAAAACAGCCTTAAAACAACGATAGCAAATAGAAGAAAAACAAAGTTTCTATTCATGATGCTTTGGTGAACGACAAGAAATGAGATTATTTCACGGAGGAACTGTGACTTTCTAATCCTATTTAAACAAAAGGAAAACTGACAACTAAACCTAGATTAAGACTCAAGTCATTATAATTACACGGAGCACGAGATGATGACTTTAAGTCAGGACTCGTCTTCCAGTTGCCCTCGCCACAACAAACTGAACTGAGAAAAACAAAATTAGACACACTTACATTCAACGTTAAGATTTAATACTTTAGATGCAGCTTTCCCAGCGCCATTTGTGACTGAACACGTATAAGCGCCACTATCATTTCTTTGGACTGCTTGGAAATAGAGGATAGAGGAACTAGATATGACATTGCCAGTGGGAGCATACCACTTGTAAGTGGAAGAAGGATTCGAACTGGTAGCACACTGCACGCCAAGTGGTGTTGTCTCGGTAAGCACGATGGAATTCGATGACGTATTGAATGTTGGTGCATCAAGAACTGTTGGTTGAATATTTAAACCAGTGAAATATAAAATGATGACAAATTTAATGCAGATAAGTCAGTAATCTTTATGCTAGAGAAATGAATTGATTAAAAAATACATTGCTAAATCGACAAAACAATAGACGTACAGAAGTTGTATGTGCATTACACTGACAAGAAAGGAGATGAAGACAGTTAGGGAGAGACCCACAGCAAGACTACTTACAGTAAACATCAAGAGTGAGAGTCTTAGAAACAGTCAATCCAGCATTATTTGTAGCAGTGCAAGTATATGATCCGTTCTGATTTCTATTCACAGAGCTGATTGAGAGAACAGATGAGCTAGAAACAACAGTGCCTGCTTTGTTGGTCCAGGAATAGGCTGCTGTTGGGTTGGATTTTGCTGTGCATTCAACGAAGAACGATGACGTTTCATTCAATACAATTGAAGTTGAAGAAGTGTTGAATGCAATTGCATCGATATCTAGGGAAATACAACAAACTTAATTGTAAAAACTGAACAAATAAACAATTCGTATTGACGTGGGAAACGGCATCAAAACATTAGTGGCAGAGTTATCTACTGGAGAAAGGCTTTTAAGACCTGGGTAGTAGTTAAAGGGTGAAAATGAGAGCTGAAATATCGCTTATATGAAAGATAACATTCATCGATATAGATTACACGAATGAATGGAGCATCCAGTATTATAGATGAGTAGATGATTTCTATAATTTTTCAAGTTTCATAGAATTATGTTTACAAACATAGCTTTGGTCTACCTTCTTCGTATGTAAGTACGTTTAAAAAAGCTTTAAAAAGCAAAAATTTTAGAACATAATAACGCTTTTCGTCTGAAACCCCTCAGAGAGTAAAACGTCAGTATACTTTGGTCTATATCTAGGCCTGTTTCGATAAACAATGGGTATGTATATTTCCTTATTCGGAGTATTCGATAACAACAAAGGGATAAAATTACCTTGAAACTGAGCATTTCTTAAAGTTGCGAACCAAACCAATTAAAAAGTTTCAAATAGGTTCTACCAAACTACTTCGCTTTCGTCCGGCAGAAACCTTTTCACACATCATTAGTAGGTTCCGAGAAAGAAAATCGTTTTGCGGCCATGAAGCAATATATAGGATAATAACTTTTTTAAATTATGATGCTTGTCATAAAAATACTCATGAACCATATATTAACAATATTCAAAATTATTATTCAGATCTACTATGATAAAAATCAAAACAAATGAAATTCTACTTACATCGAACATCAAGAGTGAGAGTCTTAGAAACAGTCAATCCAGCATTATTTGTAGCAGTGCAAGTATATGATCCGTTCTGATTTCTATTAACAGAGCTGATTGAGAGAACAGATGAGCTAGAAACAACAGTGCCTGCTTTGTTGGTCCAGGAATAGGCTGCTGTTGGGTTGGATTTTGCTGTGCATTCAACGAAGAACGATGACGTTTCATTCAATACAATTGAAGTTGAAGAAGTGTTGAATGC
Organism: Rhopilema esculentum; assembly: GCF_013076305.1. The sequence continues at coordinate 12,676,529 of NW_027020174.1, read as the reverse complement.
AATTGCATCGATATCTAGGGAAATACAACAAACTTAATTGTAAAAACTGAACAAACAAACAATTCGTATTGACGTGGGAAATGGCCCCGTAAATTAAATGGTAGAACCTTGGTAATAGTAGAAGGGTGAAGATGACGTCTGACAGATCGCTTATATGTAGGATGATTTTTGCAAATTTATTCTAAGTCAATAAAGCTTACAACTTCTACAATTTTCTAGCTTCATAGAAACATTTCCCTTTATGTAAACAAAAATAGTTCTGGGCTACATTCTAATTTGTGAGCACGTTTTTAAAATAATTACCTACTACGATTAATCATTATGGAAACCGATTGCAGCCAAAATAAAAACCTTTCAAGCAAAATCAGAGAACTGAGCCTAAGCATAAAAATGTAATAATTTTCATTCTAATATATTTTACATTGAAACTGATATTTTTTAACTTTCTTTCAAATTTCTTTCAAATATTTGTACACAAACTTTTATCAAAATGTATCAAAACTAGCAATAAGGGTAAAATATTTATGCTGAAAGTCTTCTGGTATCAAAAGAAACTCGTATAATAAAAAGATTTCCAAAAAACCTTTCTTCGTATTAGTGAGCATATATGTACATATACATAAATTGTGTCTTTGCGTATATGTATGTATATATTTATTTTTATTAGCTCTTTCCATATAATTCTTTTTCATGCTCTTATACCCGTCTTCCTATTCCATTTGTCGAATTCCATATTCCTTTAACGTTTTTAGTTCTATCATCGCTTTTCAATTTTACTTGATAACGGGCTATGCTCGCAACGTCGTTAAATATTTTAAAAAAAAATTTTCTGGTACAATTTACTTACGTTGATCGTTATTATATGCTTGCAAAATCTGCTTAAAACCAAATCATAGCATGCAATCATGCAGACATTTATAAAGCACAATTACCAAACCATATAATTCAAGCTAAACGCTACAATATTTACGCAATGAATTTTATCTTGAGCTACTACCGCAAGCAACCAAATGTTCTTGAAATTTTCAATGACATGAAGTAGCAAATCTAACCAAATTAAAAGTCCTTATAACTATTTTCAATCCAGTTATGTTAAAAACTATTGAATGCAATAATTTTATCAAGCATAAGTCTTTTCTCCCATCTAATAAGTTCCCAGATAGAAAAATGCTTTGCAGCCATGAACCAATTAACTTTAATTAAAGATTAAATATCAGTTAAAATGGAATTATTAACATTTTAAAAATCACCATACTCATGATAAATATAAAAAACCTTTATCTAAATTATAATTTATCATGATAAAAAACGAAATAAATAGTCTGTACTCACAATGAACATCTAATGTGAGACTCTTAGAAACAATTAATCCAGCACTATTTGTAGCAGTGCAAGTATATGATCCGTTCTGACTTCTATTAACAGAGCTAATTGACAGAACAGATGTGCTAGAAACAACAGTGCCTGCTTTGTTGGTCCAGGAATAGGCTGCTGTTGGGTTGGAATTTGCTGTGCATTCAACAAAGAACGATGATGTTTCATTCAACACAATTGATGTTGAAGATGTGTTGAATGCAATTGCATCGATATCTAAAAAATTACAAAAACGGAGATGTCCAAATTGAGCAGATGTGTTATTAAGAATGATATGTTAAAAGTTGGGAAAATTTTGAGGAAAATTTTTTAATGGATGGAAGCTTCAAGAAAATCAAAGTAGGGAGGAATATTCAAGAATAGAAGAACGAAAAGGAAGAAATGAATAGACATGCCAAGAAATGAGAAAAGGAAGAATTGGAGTATAGAAAGAAGAAATGGGGAATGAAAAAACCCAAAAACCTAAAAGTTATTACAATGAAAATGGATGTTAAAGTTTGTGTGGAAATTTTCTTGTATTACAATATTTTGATATAAATATTGCGAATTTCATCCAAATCGAAACTCTTAGTGACAGGTATTTTACAACCCTACAACTCAGAACCTCTGTCATTTCAACTTCTACCAGCATCACAGTAAATTTCAGTTAAGCATGGAAATGAATATTCAAACTTTGCAACAAAGGCAAAATATATTGCAACTTTATAAGAAAGAAAATCCAATTTGAAATGTGCATTAGAGCAGAGCAGCAAAAATAAGTTGTGCATAATTCAATGTACGTAACTTACAGTAGCTACAAATGTATTTAACTTACATATAAACTCAGGATTAGGGAAAAAATTGAGCCATCAATATTATTGATAGCTTTCTACATTTATTGAAGTTAACCAAAGGTAGAAATAAAACATTTTAAACTGATGATAACATCTGATGATAATATAGCACTAACCCCCATTGCCATTGTAACAAACAAAATTATATTTACATCGAACATCCAATGTGAGACTCTTAGAAACAGTCAACCCAGCATTATTTGTAGCAGTGCAAGTATATGATCCATTATGATTTCTATTAACAGAGCTAATTGACAGAACAGATGTGCTAGAAACAACAGTGCCTGCTTTGTTGGTCCAGGAATAGGCTGCTGTTGGGTTGGAATTTGCTGTGCATTCAACAAAGAACGATGATGTTTCATTCAACACAATTGATGTTGAAGATGTATTGAGTGCAATTGGGTCAATATCTAAGAAAATATAAAAACTTGATTATAAAATCCGTACTGACAAACCAGAGGCAAATGCAAGTATGTTTTACCATGAGAATTAACTGATAAATTCAACATAGCCTATACATCACAATTCAACAAAACTTCTTTCGAGAAGATTCCCAAAATTTATTAACATAGTGCTTTTCAACACCCAAGCATTTGCAATAAATAAAATATTTTGTAAAATGAAAATGTTTGGCTGGCAAATAATAATGGCTTCCTATGTAGAGTCACATTGCCTTGTATGAAAAGATTTTAGTATGAAATGTTTTTCCAATCTTTTTGCTACTTTCTAATAAAATCAAAGTACACAGTGTACAAACACATTATTTGTGGCATAATCTACATGCTTGTGTAAAGCCAGTCTTATTGGCTTTTCTCTCTTTCTACATGGGCAACATTACTATAGGTGACTTTTCTTTGTGAAAAAGTAAGGACATGGGACCACTCAAATTTAAGCAGCAGGAATTATTTCTGCCCTCTTTCCTTACATTTATCATTTTTCAATATCAAACCAGACATTTGTTGTGCAAAAATTTACTTTTGAGAAATGAAGAAACACATTGTGGGGTTTTGTTTTTTTTGGGTGAAAATACCAACTGAGGGAATGGCAAAGAAAGTTGAGGTGCAGGGAAAAAAGAAGAGTTAAAGGGTCTACTGACTTTTTCTTGAACAGTGCGCTAACATTTAAAAAATTTCTCTAAATTCTATGCACAAAATGAAATTATGATAATTAGCAAAAAGTACAAGAACTATCGTCAGCACAATAAATTTGCATGCTTTTTGAAAATAAACAGACCCAAACTTTTTCATTTAGATATTGAACATTCCACAGTCAGAATCCATGCAAAACTAGGATCATCTTATATGGGGGGGGGGGGGGGTAGGACTCTGAACATTTCAGTAAAAATGAAGATCATGAAAGAAAAAATACAATCATTTTATAAGAATACTAACAATTGACTGTAACTGTAGCAGCATTTGAAACAGCAATCCATCCATTTGAAGCCATACATACATAACTACCAGTATCATTTCGAGTAAGATTGGAAATTGTGAGGCTCTTGCCACTTTCTGTGTATTTGGTTTTACTAGAATCATGCAATACACTGCCATCTTTTTTCCACTGAAATGTTGGTGCTGGAACACCATCTGCATCGCATGAAAGCTTCAATGATGAGGTGCTTTCATTTAGTACAGTAGACTGTGGATGGGTGAGGATTCGTGTAAACACTGAAAAGAAGACAACTTGCTCTTTTACTGTATCTAAATTTGACATTTATACCCATGCATCAATAACAAAAGAAACTGAAAGATGTGAATACACTGACAAATTGAAAAAGCCCAAAGACAATTTTTGTTTAAATGCCTGTTATCATAACTATTAAACAGGTTTCAAGTGGCAAACAGTGAAACCCTTAAAATCATATAAAAACATAAGGGAAAAGACAGAAGTGAATGTGAAAATGTGCAAAGACCTCAAAAAACATACCAATACCTTTGGCAAGCATTGAACCAATTTAGCACAATCACATAAGAACCAGCCAATAATTAAAGTTCTGCTATCATTTCAAACTACTGTATTTATTCGATTAAAAGCCTTGGCTAATAATTATTTTTAAGGCACGTTTTGCTGGTTTATGATCAAGAATGGCTTATAATTACATTAAAACATTATATACACAGCATAAAAGGGGCAATTTTTTTTCATTTTGAATAAAAAAGAATTGGTCAACTGCTCTTCTTACACTTCAAATTCCTCTTCCAAGAACATGCATGAACTATTTAAATTTGTCAAGCTTTTAAAACACCATATAAAAAAAGCAACAAAATTGTAACAAATGTGATGTTTCTCTTTCAAAATCGCCTCATTTGATGCTTGATATAATTCACATAAAATGTGAATAACAAGGTATAATAAAGAAATAAGATTTTCATTTTGTTATTTAAAAAAAATCAGTCAAGAGCTAACAAACCTTGCACATTTAAGTATGCAGTTTGAGCAACTGAACTTTGATTGTTAGTAACATTACAAGAATAACTGCCAACATCATTGACATCAGCACCAACAACTGTCAAGATACTGCTGCTCTTTGATCCAGAAATGACATATTTACTGTTGTTTGCTAGATTAGCTGACAAGTTATACCACTGCACTTCAGGCAATGGATCACCCAGGAAGGTGCAATTGAAAACTGCATTTTGCAATGTGGATTGAGAGGAATTGTATGCAATTGTTACATTTTCAGGGGCTTTTGAAATAGCTGCAGGCTCCAAACTATAAATCCCTATAAAACAAGAGTGATCACATAATAATATGGAAATGTATTTTACTATAATTTCCTGTCTAATCATGGTCACCTGAAATAAAATGAGTAAATGACCTTTACAGCAGGAATTGTGGTTGCAGTACAGTAGACAGCAGAGCTAGCAGCAATTCCAACCAAACTGATAATTTGTGATTCATGAAACAAAAATGCGAATTTGTGGCAGGATGGCCAAAGGACATTTCCTTGATCTGAAAAGGTCTGACAGCCTGTTGGCTTACAAAATTACACTTTGGCAACTGGACTGTTTTGAAGACTTTTGGCAGGGATTTTCAAAGTGGTGATAGAGTCCAGAGAAAAATGTTGATATAAAAGGTTATTTGGAACAATACTGAAATATCCATCATTTCAGGTGTGGTTTTAAAAAAATAACCAATTTGTAGCTGGGCTGAAATGTTTTATAAAAGCAAGAGAGCTTCTAGGTTTGGTTGCTCAGTAGATAGGCAGCCCATGAAAACATAAGGAGATACCTAAAAAGAATATATATATATACCATTTATAAGAAATATTATAGTTTATATAAAAGGAAAACGAGCACCTAAATCAAAGCCATAACAATTTTTCCTCTGATTACTTCCAGATTTTGGTGTTTATATGGAGCAGAAAGGTTGTTAGTTGTTTTGATGAAAATCATCAAAATCATTGTTCTATTAGTTTCAAAATTTTATTGCATTATATTTCCATCCTCTAAGGGACAGCAACTCAACCTGACAACTGCAAGCCAAAGTTAACCTGATAGCAAATTTTCAGTGGCTGGGGACACTGAAATTTTTTTGTAGCTTTTCAAATGTAGCTTTTTGGGAATGTCTAGTTTATATATTGTGACTTTAAAATAAATTTTTTTGTATTTGACAGCATGGTGTACAGTTTCACACTTTAATTATTAGTAGCATTAATCACGCTATATGTCATTCCTTTCATGTGAACACATATCTTATTCCATTGCAAGTTTTAGCAGATAATACAAACATGTGCTGTATAAGGAAATGGAAATTTTCTATTTATAACAGCATTTGATAAACACATGGACGTGTAAGACCTCTTTCTCTTTATTACTAACACCCAGATATTTAGAGGTAAGTAGTATAAACATTGGGAAGCTAAACTGCGCGGATTAAATGAGACATTGGTTTGAAAAACTGCGCAGGCTGAACAATTTCTCGCAAATTTATTTTGAGTGAGGTTTGCGTGGGCGCTGGCTATAGCCCGCGTCTCCAGGAAAGGCCTGACATAGATGCAGGTCTGTTAATTTTCTCTAGGGGCTTTCAACCTTCTCTTAGCAAGCTTGTTAGCCAGACTAATACTTCATAGAAATACTGCCTTAACCATTGCTTGACCACTGGCCTAGAGCATATGAATAATTCATGTTTCCCTGAGGTCGAGATCAAGCCACCTGAAAACTAGGAGAAAATTAGCTAAAATTGTTACACCAGAGAAAATATCTAATGCAAGTACCTGATAAACAGTGAAGTTTGCAGTTCTGAGTTGATAAGTGGTAATAATATGGGGTAGATTTTAGCAGCAAGGATTGGGGGTGCTAGAAAATGGTTGAATTTTTTGCCACAAACATTATGGTGCCTGGCAAAAGAGTTTTTAAAATTCATTTTTTTCTTCAACATAAGGAAGGTAAGAAAATAAATGAGCCCAAGAGATACAGGCCAAAAAGCACCATGTTCCTTTGCTTGCTTGATATTTTATGAAAACATGACTTTCAAAATGGTTTGATGACAAACAGAATTATATAGTCTATAACACAAAGCATTGGGTTAAGCTGCCAAGACAGTGACCATGGAACAAAAGCTAAAGAAAAAGAAAGCATTCAGGGATCCAAACCATTTTAAGTAACATCTATGGATTCAACCAGGCAACTGATCATCCCAACAACAATCATAGGCGTAAAGGACATAGGGGCTGCCCCCTCTCCCATAATATGGCAACATTTATCAAATTTCAGGCAGCAATATTCGTGGAAGAACCATAGTCTCCTCTTTTAGCCTCCCCTACAGCCCAGACTGGAACCTGGTACATTGCGCCACAGATCTGTGGCGCACAGTAATTTCCAATTATGGAATGCCGGCGTACTTTGGCTTTTGGACTGGCGTTTGGCCCACTCTTGGTGCAAAAACTGACGTAATTTGGCGTACGTTTAATGGGTTTCCGTACAGGCCCGCACTTCCCGCTATGCAGCCCCCTGTACGGTAGTAGAGCAAGAGTGCATTTCCAGTGAACTGGAATCACTCATATTCAAAAATTTTCTTACCCTTCTGCGGCAACCATGGTGCTGCCTCGGGTAGTAGGAATATAGAGATGTTTTTATGATGAAGGACATATACTTAATAAGCATAAAAAATTAAGCAATTAAATTCTTAGTTCAAGAGGCAAAGCTTATGCCTGGCCCCAAAGCCCTAAAAATGTCATTGCGGCCCTGTTTGCGTAAAGTTAACATTTGGCGGAGTGGATGGAGTGGAGTACCGGCGCTACTTGGCGCATGATGGATGATCTATGGCGTACATATTTGGGGTGCCAGGCTCATACTTTCCAGGATTGGCCATGGCCCTACACCGATGACCACAGTGTTTGGAAAAGCCCACTAAACATGGCAATGGATGAGAGTTAAGACCGCCTCAAGGTTTAAGTTCTAACTGGTTACCGAAATTTTGCGTTATCAGATGATGGATAGATCTTCGAAAGAATGCTTGGATATACGTTGCACAAACAAAAGATAAAATTTCTGAACAGAATGCGAACCACGAAAGTATGTGGGCTTTGAAATTTAAAAACTCCTTGGTTCTCGTTAAAGACAAGCTGACGAGTAAACTTCAGTTGTGGAATTTATTTCCTACACATACACAACTCCAAATTTACTATAAGTAATTCAAATAAACGAGGAAGTAGGAACGTTCGTAAAGCTCTCTTGTCGTAGGCCCCTGCGCCCTGCCTTGGTAGAAACTTTCAATTCCACGACATTGAAGTATGGACTACAAAATAGTTTTGGAAAATCAGTGAGTCGTCAAGCATAGACTTTAACGGCATCTAATTACACTTTAATGTTAACTAAGAGGTAAAGATGTATAAAATAACAGGCAGCCGTATCAAAAGGCATATCCACTTCCTTGTTAAAGGTTGTTTTGAATTCATACTCGAAAGTTCTTAGTTGGATTCTAGCCCATGTTCATAGTAGGACATGCATAATTTGATGAAACATTGAAGACATATCAAATATTGTACCTGAGAACTGGAGCGCGGTAGCAATCAGAATAGTGAGAAGCATTCTTCACATCCACCATAAATAATCTGATAATGAAAATAACGCCTCACAATCGGCACCTTCAATCTTTCCTTCGCATTCGATTAGCAACGTTCGCAGCGGTCGTGACTCACGAAAGCGTGGGACAATGACATCATAGGAGAAGCTGAAAGCCAACTTTTGCAAGCACAGAAATATGACAAAGGAAGTACTATGATGCTATGACAGAGGAACGGTAACGGAGATGATAAAATGAAAAATGGATCTGCCTGTAGGGTCAAAAACGTTTTGCTAACAACCACTTTTTCAAATTTCAAATATATTGATTATAGATGCTAAAAAGTATTTTTTAGCATCTTACCTTCATACCTGCCAAAGTAAAACACTCTTGCAAAGCGATTAAAAACAATTTTTAATAGAGTATAATTAATTAATCACTGAACCATAATATATCTTTAGTCTTTCCTGTTTTGCTTTCCCTTCCTTTTTCCTTTTACCCATGAATAATTTCCATTCGACATTGAATTCCATTCTCCTATATTTCATGTGTTCTTATTACTGTTTGGTTCGTGTAATCAGGGGCGAAACTACCGGGGGGGTGTGGGGGGGGGGTGTGACACCCCCCCAATCCAAAAAAATAGTCGATTTCGCAGGGCAATCGAAGATTTCGCAGGGCGCCAAGAAGAGCTTTGTTGCCACGCAGAAATGCCACCTCTGAAGTTCGTAAAGGGCCGTTCACGAATTTTGAAATGGAAATATTATATTTGTTATAAACCTCCCTTCCTGACATTGCATTTTAGAGAACGGAAAAGGTATGTCAGGAAGAGCTCCGTTATTAGCAAAGCGAAAGCATTCCTTACCGAAAGTCATAGCCAATGGATGCAATGATTGATGCATATGTTTATGAGGGCAAGATTGAGTCCATATAAATTAATTTAAGTTGTAAATTATTTTCATGACAAGCACGGCGTCACTGGGGAGAAATAAGGGGCTGAAGTCCCTCACTTTGGTCAAGATAGGAATTTTTTTATCATTTTTTCTATTACTTTTTATCAGTGCATGAACTAAAAAACATAATAAATCGTTAAGATACCGATTTTGTTTCATCTAATTGCTAACTTTTTCACGTATATTTTTATTATTTTTCTTTTATTTGCATTAATTCAGTAAATCATTTTCTGTATCATTGCAATGTTTTAATTTTGGATGTGTGAACATGGCCTTCTTGATACAAGAAACTGCACATTTCTGTCCAGGAAAAAAAATTCTCCCAATCAAAACAACATCTTCCTCTGTCATTCACAACTACGTGCAATCTGAAACGAAAGGTTGTCGTTTCTTTCCTTCCCAAACGTCTAACAATAGAGTTTTAGCATGACATCCCCCTCCCTATTTTTCCCAATAAACAATAATATTTTCAATAAACAATCAGTTCTTTTAGCACAATAGTATTTTGCTAAATTTTTTTCTGAAAGATGCTTTTTAGCCCTTTTTACAAGGTATAATTTCAAAAAATTTCTTCACGTCGGACCCAACCATGGTGGGTCCTCCTACCTCACTAAACTCGACTCTTAGTCCCACTGGGTTAAATTTCGTTGCGCTGTCTACATCATGTACCCCCTCCCCCCCCAATTAGCTGTTTATTAGCCTAATTTTGCAAACCAACATTAAATGAAGTGAATATAAAAAACAATTTACGCTCACGTAGAGAAATAGAAATTTCATAGGCAATGAAGTTTCAAGTTTGTTTTTATTGCTTAGAAGTTTGTCCTTGGTAAAGACCAGTGTACACTGGTAAAGCTTTCACTAGTAACCTATAGACAAACCGTTGCTACTAGGTCTGCAGGGCACCACTCAGTTTTGCAGGGCAGAAACCCTTTTCACCCCCCCAAAACTATTGGCCAAGTTACGCCCCTGCGTGTAATTGCATTAAAAACCTAGATCTGAGACTTTCCTGATGCTTGCAATTATGAAATTATGCTAGATAATCTAGCAACATTTTATAGTAACTTGATTAAATATTGCTAAGAATAAACATTGAATTGTAAATTGAGCTGAATTAGGTTAAACACGTAGTAAAACAGCGTTCATTTTAAAGAACCCTATAATTAAACAAGCATTCAAGTATTTTCATGACGCTGTTCTCATGAAAAGAAGTTCCAATTAGATATTGTTGAAAGCAATAGAAATTATGTATATTCATAGAAATTATGGAATTGCTATTGTAATTTGATTTCTTTGTATTTAGCTAAATTTTTGTGAATCCAACGTGGCTTGTGTTCTTTCAGTGCGATTCTATTACAAGCCGAGCAAATTATGATGTGTGTTCAGTTAATGGGCTGATCGTGCAATATAGAAACAAATAATATACAATTAGATTGATAGCTTGACGGGTTTAACAATTAGGACATGACATTCCTCCTATTAAAAGGGTAGGACCATCATACGATATTCAAGGACTTTTTGCACAAGACAGCTAAAACACAAGACAACTCTGTTTAAAGGTTTTATCAAGAAGTTAGAGGTTTTATTAAGAAGTTTTATCAAGAGCTAGAGATAGTCTCCCGTAACCTAGTTGCTTGGATGCAGAAAAAGTAGCAATCCGGTTATCCTAGCAAACAGTCTCGGTTGCACCTCAGATTAACCTGCATGCAAGTTTCTTCATTAATCAACAATATGACTTTTAGCAAGCGTAGGATTGATAAATGGGCCGAAATAAAGCGATTTGCCTTTTGTCATACACCAAATCCAATTGAAAAACTGCCATACTTTGCCACTCCAATTGAGTAATTTGGCTACAAGCCATTAGCCACTACCGTCCTTCCCTGTGTTCAAACCCTAAATAAAATATGTTAATAAGATACAATCCGTCATGATTATCTTGATAATGAGGTTTCACTTGCCAATAAACTTAACGCTTTAAGATGATTTTATCAGAAATAGAATCAAGCCTTCATATTTGAAAAGATTTTAATGCTCCCAAGCAAAAATCTTTGAGAATATCAATAAGTATTTGTAATTTTGATAGCTATGTGCCAAATTGTTGGTATGTTATTTTTAGTGTCTAGAAGCATGAAAAATATAATTTTCCAAGGAAATGATCAGGGCCTTTGTTTTTGATTAATTAGAAAGGCGACCTGATCTATTTGTTTGAAAAAAGGCGAAAAGAATTTATTTTGACAATAGGATTTTTCTTTAAAGTTAAATCAAGTTAAAATTCATGATTATAAAAGTTTCATTAACTTTTGCAAAAATATGTTATATAATAAAAGAAAAAGGCTTGTGGGTAGAAATTTGATTTTTACACACACTCAAGAGTTTTCTGAATAAAGTTTGCACGCTAAGAGATACAATGCCTGCCAAAAGTACTTGGAACACCCAGGAATTTGCATTGCATTTTATATCTTTCATTCTTTTTCCCAAAAAATTTACTACTTCTGCCCACTTCCCCCTAGAGCAATGTTGATAATTAAGAAAAAATATCATGAAAGCAGCGCACAAGAAAGTGCTTCCTAAAATCCTAATCCGTTTCATAGTAAACCAACATTGTTCCATGGCGGAGGGGGGAATGATTGACTTTGAAAAATCTAATGAGTAAATATTTAGTGACCCTTGCTCTTTAAAAAGTGGATCACTTTGTGTAGTGCCTTCAACCAGTGGAGCCACGGGGGGTGGGAATGGGGGGGGGACTACCATCGAATACCGTAGAGTTCATATGGCTTGATAAATGGATGGTATGAAGATTTTCAAGGGAACTAATTTTTAATGTACAGAGATTTTAAATGATGCTTCCAGTTTGAAATTTCGTCTACTAATACGCTTAATATTAGGTAAGTTTTTGAAAAATTTTTACCATCCATTTGCAAATCTAAAATCTTACTTAATTTTTTACTGTGTGGTTGAATTAGCGGAAGTTTTGATTTACAAAATTTGTTATAAATAATGATCTATGGCGTCACTTTAAGTAGTTAAGAAATGTAAGATTTTTAGTAGCAAATATAAAACTTGCTTCATTTGCGACTAACAAAATTGAAGTGCTCTGCTAGATTCATATATATCATTATTATAAAGTGAAAGTAGCAAAAGTCCAAATATGCCTCCGTGTGCCAAACCGCAGGAAATATTTTGCTTTTCGGAAATTTCACTGTTTTAAAGATTTGATTTATCAAACATGTTGCTTTTTTACTGTACATTGAAACAAATAATGCGCAATACCTCTTTGTTTACAAGTTGTAGGTTATCTAATATTATAGGTTATCTAGTTTTTGAAAAGCAAAGGAATTCCACTGATACTGTAGTTAGGAAAACTGTCCCCCCACCTATCAGTGGCAGTGCCAGCCACTAGGCTCTTGGCGGGGGAACAAAAGACAATTTTTTAGGCCATGTCCTTTTTATCGCCAGAAAACGCCCATTTACCAACAAGAAAAGCCAATTGTACCCAGGGGTGTGGTGGCCCACCGGGATGCAGAAAATGTCCAGGTAGGCCCTTTAAAACTTTTCATGTGGGCCCCTTGGATCGGATTTTTCTTCCTTTTAAGCTTTTATCATTTGCAACATCAAATTTGTAATAGAGTTTTTACAAAGAATGCATCGTCGAGAGAAATTGGTCCTTCGATGAGAATCAGTTCAGTTCAAGGAAAAGAAACTATGGGTAGATCATGACTTACTATATCAGAATTTTTACATTCAAACTTGGTAGTGGTTTTGAAAGAGGAAGGCTTTGAGTTTTTGTCGAAAATTATTACTAGAAGGTGATGTTTTTATATGTATGAGAATTTCATTCGAGCATTTAGCTCCGTAGTAGCGCACTGATCTAATACCGTATTGCAGAGTATTTTTCTGTGATAGGAAAATATCATTTTTGGTAGCCAGGGGCGAAACTTCACTATTTTCATTAGGGGGGTATGAAGCTTCGATGCTCGACGAAAAAGCGTGTCATGCTTGATGGAAGAGGTTCATGCTTCATTTTTAGGGCACATCACCTCAAGGGTTGAAATCATCGGGGACCACGAGAGAGGGTCACTAAATATGTTAGGCTTTCAGACTCAGGCTGGTTTTCAAAGCCAAAAAAGTATGCCTCTAGTTTTTCTGGTGCTGGCTATAAGCATTTGTTTCCGAAAAGCAAGCATTTGTAAGACCTATCTTTTTAATAAAAGAAAAATAGTCTTCACGTTTTTAATCTCTTAGCTATAAAGAGAGCAATGGAACAACAAAAACACAGCTTGGAAAATTTGGAAATTAGAAACAAATGTTTCAACAAAAATAGTAATCCTATAAAAGAGCACCAGTCTCATTTTCTGAGTTTGATTTTCAACTTTCGGTTGCTCCGTAAGGAAATTAAAATTTTTTAGACGCCCAAGCACGAAGTGAGTATCTCTGAATTCACCATATCACAATCCTTCAAGCTTATGCAAAGAAAACCTTTTTTATTGGAAATATTTCACAGGTTTACCTACCATCAAAGCTCAATCTTCATGTTTTCGTTATTATGGATATTGCTTAAAAATAGAAGAAACTCGAATTTCTTTCTATTCTTATCTTAACTAAAATTCCCTGATGAATGTTATATTATTTCCCGCTAAAACATTCAGCTTAAAGCTATTTGTTACTTGTAACAGCTGTTTAAATTTTCTTTAGTTAACAGAACGGCCTTTGGCGAAGGGTGCAATACTTTCGGACCATGAGTGTAAAACCTTAAGAGAATTTTGGGGCATAACTCCTCATGAATGTAGGATGAAGGTTTCATACATTTGGAAAATAAAATGTTGCTTGATTTTTCTCAACAACGTATTCCGAGATGGCATATCCTTCATTTTTTGATCTATTATGCTTCATATATTTTTCAAAGATGGTTAGTGTTCAATGGGCTCCGACGCAGGATGGAAAGTGGGGGGGGGGGGGGAATTTAGCAATCATAACAAAAGATTTTGAAAAAAGCCATATTGTTTTGCAAACAAGTGAGGGGGGGCATACCCTGTGTTCATTTCCTTCTTGCATCAAACACACTTTTCTCTCTGTCTATACTTTCACTGTCGATCAATACTCCAGACTCTACTTCCGCACCTCGAGGCGAAGATAAACATGTGCGTCGAGCTCGAGACGAAATGGTGGCTTGCCTCGTACCATATAGAGTTCCTATTCACACAATTAAAACAAAACTAAGTAGTTTCAACTTGAAGAGATCATGTAATTTTAAAATCTTAAAGTCGGAAAAGATGGGTGAGTAAGGTGAAGTGAAGTTTGCAAATGTATTGCTCTAGTAACCCTTTTCTGCAACAAGAATAGTGGATTGATGTATGTCTCGTAGGTGAGAACCCAAACCAAAATTCCATATTGCGGGAAAGGTGAGAATAAAGAATTGTAAAGGCATATCAGAAAATTTTTGGGTAAGAAGCGTCTTACTTTGAAAAACTCGATCCTGTCGAGAACTAGGGGGACATGTCCTCCCCGTCCCCCGTTATTGCACCCAGTACTTACAAAATGGCAATATAAAAACTCTGCTGTTCTCTGACTCATCCCTTCATGGGCGTAGCGGATGCTAAACGTTTATGGGGGATTCTCGGGCGCGCAACTACGGGGGGGGGGTCCTGGGGGTCCAGACCCCTGCCCTTTTTCTCAAAAGGGAAAAAGTGCCCTTTTTCTTGGAAAATTGCTTGAATATTTTGATTATTACGCCAAAATGGTTGGTCATACAGTAAATGACACACTCCGGAGATGTAATGGACCTCGCAGGAATACAGATAAATGATTTAGTCAAACTTTCACGTACTTGTTGGGTCGAAAGTCATCATGTTGCAGTAATAGTCTATCTTCAAACCCAACTCTACAGCGTGTTATATGATGCGCTACGTACTGGCTTTGAAGAAGAATGGTTCTGGGACTCAAAAACCAAAATAAAGGCACAAGATTTTGAACGGGATAGAGCCTCTACGACCTCTGGTCAAAAGTTACAAGAAAAAAAACCAAGACATTTTTCAAGCCTGTCACATAATTGACAGGGTCATAGAAGACCTTTGCATGAAACGAGCGAATGCAGAGAAATATTTTCGGACTGGTATTAGCAAGCAGTAAAGATGGCACAAAAAGTTGATGTTCAGCTGTTTCGTTCCTTATCAGTATTACAAATCAGCTGAAGGCAAGACTTGGAGACAGAAACCAGCTGAAGGCAAGGCTCGTGGAACTGTTCAGCCTCCTCCCATCTGTAGTGCGAAGCAAAGAATTCAATAATAATATTTTAAAGAGCAAAATGTCTTCGGATATGGAAGATGATGGGCTGCTTTTCAAAAGTGAGCTGGCGCTGGGAAAAGGAGATGACAGCAGGTTCGCCGAGGGGGGGACAAAGGGGCGAATTGCCCTAGGGCCTTGAGGTCTAGGGAGCCTCACAAAGCAATGAATTCCGTTTTTAAATGGAATTTATTAAAAGTAACAAAATTACAATTAAAAAGTAAAACATCTTCAACGAATTAGTGAATTTAAGCTATTTGCAAGGGTGTTGTGGCAAAATGTTTGCTCGCTTCGCTCGCAAGAGGCATTGTTTTTTTCCATTTCCCCCCTCCCTCGGGCCTCCTAAACTTCCCGGCGGCACTAGATAGCAGACAGAAAGAAGTCATGTGCATAGCACACCACAACTTTTCTCTATTGATCAGTTTCCCTTGTCTGGCGTACAATATTTACAGATTTACCAACTGCTCATATTTTCGGCGTACCTAAACAAATGCCCCGGTGGACCTTTAATGAAGTTTAATTAGTGCCCTTTTTGTGTCTTTGACCCCTGCCCTCTGGAATTTCTGGTTGCGCGCCTGATTCTTACCCAATTTATCCGGACGGATCCTGTTCACAACGAAAACGAAAAAGAGACCAGTCTGACATGTGCAATGAGGTGGACTTGTGTGCTGACGATGCAGCAGCAGCAACAACAATACTTTCCAATTTTGCCTGCTTGTTCTTTACTTTTTCAAAAGAGCTCCATACTTCCCCATAAAATGGATATTTCAAAGACTTTTAAAGCTACTCTCAAGGCAGTACGAATGAGAAAGAAAAATATTAGTGAAGATATAACTGAAAAACCTTTAACTGAACTCGGAAAGAAACAGCAAGACTCGGTTTTCAAACTTCGTTCCAAGGAAATCGTAAGTTTTGAAGTAACCTGCTCTATTCATCTTTTAGAGACATTGATTTGATAAGTTCCATTTGAAGTTTTCATTACAGTTTCAACAAACATGGGCAAGGTAAAAGTCCAAAAAGCTCGAAAGAGTCCAAAAAGCTCGAAAAAGTCCAAAAAATAGTATTATTATACCTCTGTCCCAGACTGGAAACTTTGCTGCGCGCCCGCAATATATTGCCCGCGCACACCTCTGCGCGCTTTTGCATATTGGCCGCGCAAAATCCCCTAGATCCCTTGAAAATAGGATTTAACATTATTAACAATAAAAATAACTAAGAGTGCATGATTTCAGGCGCGCAGTCTCAAATTTTCAAAATAAACTTGCCCGCGCAAGAAGCAAAGTTTCCAGTCTGGCCTCTGTCTGTGATGATAATACTATTTTTATTTAGTTTGTAACCTATTTATTAATTATTAAATTGCAAGTGTGACTACCCTTATCATTTTTCAGGTGAAGAATATTACCAAATTGAAAGATGTCATATCTGCCAGTCGAAGTGATTATATAGGAGTCCACAGGTATTTAGAATTGTTTATGCAGCCCTTTACCCAAAAATATTTATTCATGGCCAAAACTGGGTTTGGATTTTGACCAGATTAGATGGATTCACATTTTTGGTTTAGATTCAAACTGACCTCTAGAATATTTTTTTCTTGTGAAATCATTTCAAAAGACTTCATCTCCCTTACTTGCTTTCTCAACTCACTTTCTCACTACAGAGATACTCGCTTTCTCAACTCTCCTTGAAGGTCCATCAAAGGTTCTTGGCCATTGGGAGCCTGGCACTTTGATAAAATTTGAGATAGAAACAATATATTATTCCACATGGGTTAGAGCCAGGCTGGAAAGCTTGGAAACGTTCTTGGAATTTGTTATGCTGTATCATATTTTCAAGACTGGAAAATACCAGAATGTTATTCTTGTCTAGTATAGACGGATTGAAAGTAATCTGAGAAAGGCAAACAAGTTGAATTGCAAGCAGAATTGATTGAGATGATGTAATTGGATAATTTCAAGTTCCTGGGAATATCAACGGGGCCTAACCCCTTTAATTGTAGAAAAAGTGGTAAACTCCTTTTTTCTTCTGTCTCAATGACAATACATTGTTAGAGAATGATTTGAAGTAAATTTAATCTGCCTTTTTATTTGACCTCCATAGGTTTCTGCCTGGAAAATGTATGACAGAAGCAGAAAGAGACCAGATTGATAAGGATGTCCAAATATGCATGAAAACCTGCTCTTCATCAATCAGTTCTCTAAAGAAAGAACGTAATGATTTCTTAAGTACAGTTTTTTGTGTGATGAAATCTTTTTTGGAGACATCAGTCAAGAATGTACGGATAAACTTCTTTAAAATTTGTTGGGAAGTTTTACCAATCAATTTCAATTGACTTATTTATGTAACCCTTCTAGAGTCAGGTCTTTTTTACTAGGGTGTTGCTCCAGTGTGTACATGTTTCTATCTTGTTCTTGTTTATATTCTATTCAAAAGATCAACATTTGCATTTTCTGTGAATGTTTCATAAAAATGTTATCACTTCTATTCTGTAGTTGGAACAAACAACCAAGTATCTATTCACAGGAAAGCTGTGCTTCAGCTTTTAGAGGACTATTTGAAAGGTTGGTTGAAATGACGTAACCTGTCAGCTTCTCTTTGTAAAGTGAGCAAGCAGAATTGGTATCTTAAAAAACTAACATATTGTGTTGACAGTGGCAAAATGGCTGGGTGGTGTAAAGACCAGCCCTCTCCATAAAGATCTTAGCAGGTGCCTGGCTGATCGTTCGCCCCAAAGCAATGTTTTTATCCAGGCACATGTTCCATAACTTTTGTTTAAATCCCACAGAAATGTCAGTACTATTGATGTCAGTACTATTGATGTCACAGCTTTTCTGCTTGATTTTCAAGCTTTCTGGTACCAAAAGGAACTATATAACTCTTAACTATCAAGTGTTATAGACACCCACTAAAGAAACTTTGTTATTTTGATTCCAAAAGTAGGTTTAAAATGTTTTTAATCTAAAAAATTACTTCCTGTTATGACATCAGTGGTGATGCCGATTTAGAGTTGTTTGTTTCATCACATTTGATCAGCACAAACAGTTTCCCAATGTTCAAAATGCATATTTTGTCATGTGATTCCCTAAATGATGAATGCTGTACCATGCAATCAGATGCCTCAAGCTAAGAGGCGTCGAAGACTAGATTTATAATGTTGACAACTGTCCCTTTTAATCATTTAAAATAAAGTTTGTGGCACCAGTCTGAAAATGTCCATTCAAACTATTTTAAAAAGACTGGAGGGGCAATTGGAAGAGAGTGTATACCTGCCAAATATGAACAAAGTAGGGTTGCTAAGGGGTCAGCTCTTAATTTTTTTGCATCAATTCAAACAAAACTATTAACTAAGTTTAACACTCTTGGTAAAATTTGTAAACACTTGTCAAGAAGCCAAAGTCTTGAGCAGGTGTAACCATACTTCCAGGTTTTTTAAAAGCCAAATGTGTTTTCAGTTTCGTTTTTAAATAAGGATCTTTAAAGAGTAATTTTGGCCTTAGGGTTTATGAATTGATCATTTCAAATTCATGATTTTGCTTCGTTTTTCATTAATATGATTGATTATTTTTTTGGTTTAGCGGTTTGCAAGTTGTATGCCCAGCAAAGAGCCATACGTGTGAAGAAAGCTGTTGACCGAAAAAGAATGTATGAATTCTAAATTTCAGTAGAATTCAAATATAATGCTTTTATTCATCGATATGAGTGCTTTTTTATTTGAATTAACAATGATCCCTTGTAAAGCTCTTTTGAAACCCACAAAGCAATATTTTTTTGTTAAAATTTATTGTTACACTAAATTCTTTTTAAAAATTTATCTTTTTGTTATGATTAATTATTAGATTTGATTTAAAATGATTCAGAAAAACCTTTTGCTTTTGGTAGAAAGAATATCTATTTTTTAAATTTTTTACTTTTATATTTTGTAAATTTATTACATTATGTGTATCTATGTAGGGTTTAATCCTGAACCTTCACCTGAACCCACCTGAACCCAACCCTGATTCCAAAACCTTAATACCACTATCAGCTAAGTATGAAGCTGCCTTGTTTTGCATCATAATTCATCCCAATAAAGTATTAGGACAAGTGAAGAATTGAAATGATATGTTTCCCTTTATGCGTAGCATTCGGTTTCTGTTTTAAAGACAAAAACATAAATTTGATTGTTATGATCTTGAGATCTTTGACCTTTCAAATATCAAGTAGCTCCTTATCATAGCTTTTTGAGGAAACTTAGAATTAGATATATTTTGTCTCTTAAATATATGTTTTAGGTCTCGACTGAACACTGTACAAAACAAAGAAAACATTTTGGTAAAGAAGGATTTACCTAATCTGAAAAGCCCCAAAAATATTGTTGGTATGCATAACATTTACACTGCATTGTTATACTACCTTATTTGCTTTGGGTTTGATAGATCCAGCTCAATGCAGGTAACTTTGCAGCTGTGAAGTTTTTTGCTAAGTTCTTTTAATTTACTATTGATCAGTTACACTTAAAAACTATAGAAATGTTTACTCACCTTCTCACCTTCTTAAATTTAAAAGAAGGCGTGAAGTTTGTTTCAACTGCTAGTTTAGATATTTCATCAAAATGAGTGTAAATTTTTTACAGGTCTTTCGGGCAAATTTGAGCAGTGTTGATTTTTCCTTTTTAGAAATTGAAGAGCCTAAACCAAAAATAGAGGAGCCCTTGTCTAAAGAAGAGGTTCAGATGGTACCTGCACTTTTCTTTTTAATTTTTGCATCCAATAAAAAGAGCACCATTTTTTCAAAAATGTTGCAAAATCCTTGCTAGAATTCATGTTATTGCTGTTGGATGATTTCTCTAAGTTCAAATTCCAACAATTAAACAAATGGATTAAAGATCCATCACCTGGGGGTTCTTGGCAACATGAAACATTGCAAACTTAGAAGGGGGAAATAGTATGTAACCAAAGAGCTGATCCAAATGTAATGTATATAACATAACAAATGTAAAAAGTTTATAATAGTTTCAATTTTTGATGGAAATATAGGATTCTGATGGTTGGGGCAAGGAAGGTTAAATTTCTGGTTAACTCTAAATATAAGTGAGAGTAGAAATATTTTCTTATAGAAGAGAAAGAACAGTAGACCCAAAAAACGTGAATTGTCCTTCTTTAAAAGAAAGAAGGGAAAATTGCTTCTTTCTCCAAAGGAACACAGGAATAAATACTACTTTTTCTTGAGAGATCACCGGTTTGTTGAAGAATTTAGACGTAAAGTAAGTAAGACAGTTCTAATTTGTTTATATAATTACTTCTTTAAAATTACATGAAGTATTAACAAACTGTTTAAATGTTTTTGCTTGTTTTAGTTTGAAGATGAAAACATGAAACTACTCAATGAACTAAGTGGCTTGGTAGATGAAGTGAAGTATGTATTAAGAGTTTGTAAACCCACTACAATACAGTATCAATATGTTGAAGAAAGTATGGTGTGGCAGATGTTTTTTATGTGCTAGGATATCTATAAAGTCCATCAAAGTATTGTTGATTAAAATTAAGGTCACAAATCACTATTTTTGTCTTGCATTGCTATTTTTGTCATTTTATTTTGAAGAAAAAATTTTGATACAGATTTAGTTTTATTCAAAAACCTATTCCTGGGATATAACTCCCTAAAAAAACAATACTGATTTCTGTAGGCAGTTGAACAATTTTTCAAATTTGAAAAACTACTTAGCAAAACTTTTGCCAATAGTATCTTCCTAACAGATTTTAGTGATTCTTGCTAACATTATTTCATCAAGTTTTATTGATTCTATTCTAGACAAATCGAAGGAAAAGTGATTGAGATATCACAACTTCAAGAAATATTTTCAGAAAAAGTTCTTGATCAGGTAAGAAAAATTGTCTAGCTTTTGAAGTTTTCTAAAATTTTTGTTTATTTTTGCTTATTATATATCTGTGTGTGTGCGATCTAAAAGGCATTTAGTCATGGTAAAGAGGCTTATTGCTAGGAACATAAATATTCCAGGAATCAACGCTAATAATGTCAGTCCTCACAGCTAGAGCCAAAATTGAAAACAGAAATTATTGCCAAGTGCCTGAATTACCTCTACCAGGCATGCTGGAGCCAGGGGCTGGGGCCATGGCCCCCTACATTTTTGCTGAAGTTTTATATTAAGGCAGTGGCATCAAAGATGATGGTGGCAAACTACCATAAAATTTTGCCAACTTGTCTAGAGAACCCCCCCCCCCACTCAAAAATGTGCTCCTGTGTCCCCTGCTATACTCAAGAATGGTGGTAAAAGTTGTAAAGTACATGATCAGTGAGCTACTATTGGAAATACCTACATGTATTAAAAGAGAAACGTTTTCAGGCATTGTGCAAACTTGTGTTCTTCCAAACATACACTTGAGTCATCTTCTAGGCAATTTTCTGAAATATAAAAACCATTTCTCTCATGGTGAGTTCCTAGCTTGTTGTACTGCATTGATGAAAAAAAATTGGAAAATATGGAAAAGCTAAAAATTACAAAAAGGTCTTGGCTGCACAAAATATTTGCTGAATGCAAGGAGAAGAAAACTGATCAGCTTCTTCCTAATTAGCCAGTTTGATTTTTTTGAAAACAAAAAAGCATTCGCCAAGAAAAGTGATGTGGGTCCAAATCTCTTCTCAAAGAAACTTTTTTCCCAGGCTCTAATCACATTAGATCTACGTTCATTCCTTTTTTGTTTCTCTAAGTACTTATTCATTCATTTTTTACTGCCAGTGAAAAACTTATTTTGTTTAGGATCTATGCAACGAATGCATAGTAACTTATACGATTTTAAAATTTATGAAGCTCATTTTTAGCTTGAAAATTTGTTTCTCTCTTGATGGCTGTTGTTTATATTTTGTCGTTGACAAAATCTTTCTTGTAAAAGAAGTAAGAGGCAACTTCCACGTGATCAGTTGTCATATTTTATTCCGACTTGATGCTTTCAAATTACTCCTAAAATGCAATTAAAAACATGTTTATTAGTGTGAATTATCGCCCCTTTTCCTGTATTCCACTCGTTTTCGCTGTCCTAATCATTGTTTAAACATCAGCCATTATTTTAGGCATCACAAATCGACAAGGTGCACGAGACAACTGTATCAACAACTGAAAACGTCAAAGACGGCAATGAAAATATTCGAGAGGTATGGAAATTATCATTGAAGTGGATGTTCACTATAACGTACAAATAACTCGTGGAAACAAACCTTCTTGATTGCCTTAATAAAGATACCAATCCAAGCAAATCGAAACTTTATTCACCCCATCCATTCCGAATTATGTAAACCCCATTTAAGAAACGAATCCTTTGACTTCTTGCAACTTGCAACAATGTTGGTTCCAGGCACCAATTAATCTTGCAACTATCCTCGTGATATGCAAAAACTGTGTGATTCAACGAATCGCCCAGGTGAAGCACATTAAAGGCGCTGGCGCAACTGGCATGCTTTGCGGTAGCTGTCTTTTTATGTGAGAAGAAATGGGTCGTTTTTTGTTGTAGTTTTCTAAATTTTTAGGCCGATCCAAGACACTTAGGCCGAAGATTAAAGCAGCGCGTGTCTATAAACTATATTTGTATTTTCATGCAGGAAGATATTAGTCCCGTTTAGAAAATAAATTCGCAAGGCGTTTGTTGTGCAGGAGCCTTTAACTACTATTTGTACCTACTGCTAGAAAGGATTTTTCTTTTTCACAGGCAATCAAAAACAGTGCAACGTTTAGAGTTTGGATTCTGTTTTTTCTGGTTATGTGTACATTTTCACTTTTATTCCTTGATTGGTATAATCAGTGAAATGATAAAATTCTTGTATATATTTATATTTACAAAAAATCACCACTTCCAAACAAGGACTATTTGTCGTTCCAACTCTACAATCTAGTATTTTTCTTCTTCGCTTTTGTTCAAGTGTTTCACAGACACATAGATCCTTGGCAGATTGACTCTTGAGCAGGCCAATATTGACTTTTAAGTAGGCCGAGCTCCGAATGACGATTTGACATTTCCGAAGTCATTGCCTGTGCTCCATTGCAGGCATCATCATGCAACCCTTTTTATTGTGCGTGTTGTTGCATGAAGAAACTTTGAGGAGACATTAGTAGTGTGTCGTGACGTCTTCCCCTCGTATAACAGAGCACAGGGATCCAATGGCAGCAGTCGTATCAAGACTTTCGCAGTTCATTCACAATCTTATCGACCATTGTCTTTATTTCTTTATCACCAAGAAACTCTGAGTTTGTTATTGCATTTGCCACAGCGATTGTGTTCAGTATTCCTTTTGAATTGATCCAAATTCGTCCATTGAGACCAACAGTGACTTCAAAAGGAAAATGCCTTCCTAGTAAAGCGAGAACTATGTGGTCTGGTCGAAGTAACCTACAAAAAATCCATCGGAAATCAATTATCAAATTCGAAAAGATTTTCAGGAATATGTTTTGCTAATAAAAGCTAATTTTTGTGGGGAAGATTCAAAATTTTTTACCCGCTTGTTTCACAAAATTTGTTTAAACTTATTGCATTCAGTTTTTGACACTAAAAAAATAGCTTTACCTTTTTTTACTCTCGCGATAAAAAAACAAATATAGGTAAAAAAGAATGTACCATAAAAGGGCCGGCAAAACCATTGATTTGGGCACTGAATTTAGATAAATGAATATTTTGCAAAGTTAAGTTATATCTAACAGCACTTTCTTATGTGTTTTACAACCGGTTACACAGTCTGTAATATGGTTTGGTAAGGGGTGGATTCAGGGTGTCGCACAGGTCGCACGGAAGACCGTCAGATTTTTAGAATTTAGGTTTAGTCTTCAGTCATTGAAATAAGGCAATCGTGTTTACCAAAATCTTTTATTTTCCTCCTTAAAGATAATACAATCTGCTCTCTTTACACAATGAACACAGGACCGAACTTTGTCGATCTCACACACAATGCTACGATTTAATTCAATATAGAAAAAATTCCAATACCATCCTAGACCGTAAACAGTATGATTTTTAAGCATGTCGCCCGTGCCGCACAAATATGCAGGGCTCTTTGTTATGCAAATATTTTACCAAATCTCACCAATCAAAATTCAAGTTTTCACATATTTTGCGGCACGAAAAGTCTGTAAACACTATGTTAGATTACTGTGCCGCACAACTGCTGGCAAGGGAAGAAAGTGGATGAGGCTGTAAGTTGTGAAAGGGAAGAGTCCCAATTTTCTTTATCTATA
Source organism: Rhopilema esculentum (assembly GCF_013076305.1). The sequence continues at coordinate 12,651,876 of NW_027020174.1, read as the reverse complement.
CGGTGCAGAGGAAGTGTACACTTCTGAATCTCAAGATATTTTGTTTCAACTGCGTGTTGGATTTGCTGGAAAATTTGGAAAACCTTTTAAAGCGAAAAATGTTTGACTGAACAATTTGAGCGTTTCAGGGCCCCAGTCCCAATTGGTCTGGTTCTGGGGGGGCTGGGCCCCCATCATGGCTCCGCCCTTGACCATGAGGGAGGCCCCCTAGACCGCCTGCTGGGCAGTGTTAATGTGCGACCGTCAACTTTTATTCTGTATCCGCCCCTGGGTTTGGTGATGGATTGCCTTATTCACAACCACAAACCACGGATACGAAGAAAATTGGTAAGAATTTCGCCAAGGTACCAATACAGTTGCCTTCTTTCACAGCCGACATCCAGTTTTGGTTGCCAACGTTTTATATGTAAAAATAAGAGCAACACAGACGTTGGGCTATTTACATTCCGAAATAGGAAAGGTATGAAAATTTCCCGGATATAATTAATCACCATACTGTACCAGGTCGTGAAGCAAGAACAATGAAAGCATTGAGGTTCAAAATCATACTGCGGCTTGTTCGCATAATCCAGGAAGCACACCGACGAGTTGGTTAATATTGTTTTAAGCAGTGACTTTTTATAAAGTAATGTTTTCCAGAAAACCTTTCGTTTCCATGTTTTATCAGTTTCATTTGGTTGAAGCTGCTGTCTATCTAAATGAGTAAGGAAGCACTGGTCTTAGAACATAGCCAAAAAGCTTTTTGCCTTATTTTGGAAAGACTTTTCCCATGCTACCATGGGTTTAGTAGTTCAACACTCTCTTAACTCATTATTTTTATGTCAGCAATTCGTTAGGCAAGTTTGACCAGGAAATTCAAACCTAACATTGACACTGTGAAAGAGGAAGATGGAACCATTATATGTGAGAGTGAAGAAGTAAAAAAAGGTGGCAGGAATACTGCACCAATCTATATAAGAAAAATGGCAACGTTATTGACCCATCACTTACAACCACTGCTGACCAAAAAGGAGAACCACCTCCGTTGTACTCAGAAGTTGAAAAGGCAATCAAGGAACTTAAGAATGGTAAAAGTCCTGGTATTGATGATATAGTGTCGGAATTACTGTGATGATGTTGTCTTAATAGCTGGTAGCATGGCAGAATTACAAGACCTAGTTAACAGAGTTAAAGACGCAAGCTTGGAATTTGGACTTGCACTAAACGCAAGTAAAACAAAAGTTATGAAAATAATCAAGAATAACCAGAATGAAAATGAAGCAGAGCATATAATAGTCAATGGAAATGAGAGAATCGAAAATGTAAAATAATTTATCTATCTCGGAACACTGATTACTGATAATTATGATGACAAGAAAGAAGTTCACAGAAGATTATGTATAGCAAGAAATGCAATGGTTTCACTAACGAACATAAGTATAACAATTGCTACGAAGAAAAGGCTGCTACACTCATTGGTTTTTAGTATAGCGAGTTATGGCTCAAAATGCTGGGTGCTGAAACAGTCAGACAAAAAGAAGATAGAAGCTTTTGAGCTATGGTGTTGCCGACGCCTAATGCGCGTCAGTTGGACTGAAAAGAAAACTAATGAATGGGTACTGGAAAAGATGACTGTAAACGAGCGGCTACTAACAACACTAAACAGAAGAAAAATGTCTTTTATAGGTCACATACTTAGGGCGAATGATATAACAACATATTTATTTATGGGAATGGTTTATGAAAAGAGAGGAAGAGGAAGGCCAAAAGTTAGACACAGCGACAATGTCAAATAAATTGCAGATGGAGGAAGTATTGTAGAGATATTTCGAATGGCACAGGACAGGAGAAAAAGGAGAGCCACGGTGGTTTATTTTGAACTCTCCGTCACTTGATGACGAATTCGTTAAGCAAGAACTAAAATCAAATTGCTCTTACTGTGGAACCTTTTGAGATGTTGTCTTGTAAGTGTTTTCCCTTTTGCAAACCATGTAAAAACATAATCATTACTTTGCAAAAAATAAGATGGATGTCCTTTGCTTGCATCATGCCCTGCTTAAATGCTGTTTTGAAGTCACATTGGCATCCATTTTTATATCTACAAACGCTTGGTTTTACTGCTGTGCAAAGAACATCGACTTTTGACAAAATCTGTAAATTAATCAACTTTGTGGATATTTTTTGAAAACCTTGAAATATTATTTAATATTCTATTGAAGTACAGTACACCACAGTCCAACCATTTCACCCCAAAGTTTTTGCTAAGTGACCAATAAGTGTTTAATTCGTGACTGAAAACATGGCAATAGCTAGCCCAGTTAGCAAAGTTAATTTGACTAACAGGACATCATATATTAAAGGCCGTCCATGTTGATCTGATTTTGGCACACAGGTCTTTTCCAATGTATTGGCAAGGGTCTTTCTGATAAAGGCAATTTTTTAGATTTATGCGAAAGAAATCGCCTTATTGAAATCCAGCTTAAGTTTCCAACGTTTCTAAAAAAAGGATTCCGTTGGCAGTTTTTTCTATCATAAATACAAAATTTTCTTCCCAAGGGCAAGAATTATACCGACTGATTTTGCTGATAGCCATTAGTTTTCAACTTTTTTTTAAAATAGCACATTGAAAATTTCTGACATACTTCCTCGCCAGTCTGAGTGACACTTTTATCAAGAAGCCTCCATTCAATTGTCCCAGGCCATTGCTTTTTCCTGTTGTATCCATACAAGTAAGTTCAGGCTCCATATCTTTATTAACCATTGACAGTCTTGCATACACAAGGTCCCCAATCTGAAAGATTAGAAAACAGCTAACAATTAACAATTTATTCAAACTGAAATGGTAACTTTTTATTTAAGTATCATCTTATGTTCAGTAACACATGGCACAACGTTTGCTGTGAAAGGTCGAATTCCTTTTTTTATTTTACCTTAACCAAATGTTCAGAGTTCAGAAAACGCCTCAACATTCACCCAGACGAAAATTTGCCCTTCCTCAACCTTTGTATATCATTTAATTTAAAGTTTTTCAGAACTGCATTCTAAGAAGAAACATCTATGGTTTGGTCTTTACGCTATTAAAAATGGCTTTGGAAAAAACAAATACGTTAAACAATACTTTAGCTCTTTGTCTGAAAATCGTCAGAGTATAAAACACCAGAACAGTGGTTGAAAATTTTAAGTTAGGAATTATAGAAACCCAGTTGTGGATAAAATAAGCCAGTCAGTTACGATTGCCAATAGAGAATATTACAAATGGAGTCAAAGGGTGAAAACAAACCCTTTGCTACACATAAACTCTTCACATTTTTATAAAGGTATTATTCTGCTCTTCAAATATGTTTTTAAAATGATGTATTGCCTTTTCATGCCCTACTTCAAATGTCAACCAGGGTTTGACTTGCCAGCTGGGCAACTGAGCTGCAGCTCAAAGGGCCCTCTTTCTTGAGGAAATTTACAGGGCCAATTTTCCTTTCTTGTAAACAGGTCACAATATCAAGATCACCAAACATTAATACCAAAGAATACCAAAAATTATTCAGGCGATTGAAGAGACGACACTGAAGAAAGCTATGAAAGATATAGTGGGAAGGAAAACACTTAAAGTGGGAAGCAAAATAAAAATAGTCTTGAGTAATGAGGAAATTGACATTGTTCTTCCTGTGGTTAAATTTTGGTGTGAAAATAGTGTATGACGTGAAAATAGTGTATGACGTGAAAGTAGTGTATGATTCCTGGGACTTAAACTTATTGTCGACCTTCTCCTAAAGTTTGTAATGTAACCTTATCCTAATTGGTACTTTTCAAAATGTTCTGAATCCGGTTTGACGACTAATTTCTCCAGATTCTCTTTTGGAAAAGTTTAAATGATCTCAATATATCTTGACATTTCTGAATAATTTAATCATTGAAAGCTTTGTCTTCAATAGAGTGTCTTGTCCAATTGCTTCTATGACCTACTCGATTACAAGAAAATGCATGTTATGCATCCTAAAGCAAAATCAATAGAATAGAAATGTTTCATGGTGTTGGGAGAGTAAGGCAGTAATCCTTTGTCTCTAAGCATTAAATAGGGAAGGAGAAACTTTTGGGGTAATTGTTTTCTGGAATAAATAACCAAGTGTTTATATGTGAACATTAAACAAATGCAAACTTTTCGGAGGTGCAGGGCTCCTTTCAGATGCTTGACCCTGCCTGAATTCAAATTTTATAAATATGAGCCTTCTACTTTTTATCTTACTTGTATCAAGGGGATAAGGGGATGGGGGGCTGAATGACCACAAGTGCAGTCCTCAGTGTATTTACATTAAGATTGATTTGCTTATGCATAGTTTAGCCAGTTTTGAAAGATTGTAGTTAAGATAAGCAAAACAAATTGGTATACTTGTAGGTTAGGCTTGTTCCGTTTGGTGGCTCCTTCAAAGGAGAGGTTGCCAAGTCCTGCTGTGCAGCTGGACCCAATATCCACTTTGTAGCTTTCCTTTCCTGTTTTTGTTATTATTCCAACCACCTTGTCATTTCGGGCAGGAACATACTGAAAATAAATCTGAGCATCAGAAAAATTCAATACTGTTTGATTTTTAGGGGAATAAGTTTGATGCTTGAGAAATAAATTACAGGCCACAGGTTAAGGCTAAAAGTGGTTGATGAAGCAAGTCACAATTTATCTACTCCTGAAACAGTCTTTATGGAAATTGGAAACCTCAATGTAAAAGATATAAAATATGTCATGAAAGTACCACTCATTAATTGAACTGTCTAAAATCTGGCTGGAACCAACACAAACACAGTCAACTTGTGTACATTATAGTATAGTCAAGTATGTATGTGCATTGCTGCTAGCAGCTAATATCATTTGAAAAATGCCTGTGCTCGCAGGTTGCAGCTAACAGGGTGCTGTTGGTTGCGTCATATGTTTTCCAATCTGGCAGTATATTTTTCATGACGTGTTTATGCCAGTAATGAATAGAATAAAGAGCTTAATGATCCAAATTTTTTGACAAAGCAAAGACAGGGAATGGCCAAGGTTGGAAAACATTATTTAGGCTACCTGTGGCTGAAGCAAAAGCACTCTTTAAGCTGTAACCTGCGAGCAGAGTCATTTAAGCTGCAAGCATATGAAAGGTTTCCAGCCAAGCAAATGGCACTGATTCAAATCTGGACTGCAGAGTATGGCAGTTTCAAACAAGATTTTGAGTGTGTACCAGCAAAATTTCCAGTGTGAAGTGTGATTTTGAGAAAACTTTATTCTTAATTTGCCCTAAGCAAAAGAACACATCCATGTCACACCCATACCTCAAAATGTCACGCACTTTACCAAATGCAGGAACATTTTAGAAAAATACCTCATGTATGGACTCACCAAACTCTGCACTTGCAGCCTGGATTCAAATGACTGCTCCTTGTGGAACATTTTTTGGCTTATTGGAATTTGCACAAATTTTCACTTCATGTGAAAATGCAAAATTTTGCAAAATAAAAGTTTTGAAGTGGTATTTTGTAAAATTGAAGAACTGATTTAAAAACTTTATTTACCCTTATCAATGACTGAAAACAAGCAATTCACATCCAGGGCAGTTCTGTTCATGCAAAAAGCCTAGTTCCTGCCCCATTAAGCGTTTGACAACTCATTGAAACATTCTGAAAATGGCCCAAAAACCAACCCACAGCAAAGTCCTGAAAGGCCTAATAGTGAATTGCTCATGCCAGCTAAAGAAGAGGGGTGACATCAAAGATTTTCACAAAGTACATAATATTTTTGTATTTTGCAAAAACTCAACCAACCTTTTCTGAACATTAGTTTCAAGTAATTGTATAGAAAGGCTAAATGGACTGTATCTAGAATCATGTCAATCGTGTCTATTAAAAAGACTTTTTCTTGACACATTTTATGAAACTTAATGGACCTCTTCTTCATACTCAGTCTCTGTCTTTTGATGCACCCGATCGCACGCCCACGCAATGGCACACGAATGGCACCAATCATGCAAGCAATTGATTGCACACATGAGAAGTGCATTTGATCATTGTTTTTGAACTTCATAAAATTATTTTCTACAAGGAAAAATTGTAAGTTTTGATTTTCATAAGCTGAGCAACATTTATTAATACTTTTAATTGTGCCTATTTTGTGATGTGTGGATCAAGTTAAATATGCTAATCGCTTTGCTTTGTTCAAATTTCCCCAGAAACAGGTTGGTCATCAGGTAGATTACAAAACATCTGCTTTCTTGTTTTCACCATGATTAGGGTAAATATCGATTAAATTGCTCAAAGGAAGATGGGTTTTTTGTCAATGATGCAGCAGGGGACAAATAGACCCACAAAAAGAAGGTCCTTTGACAATCAAGGTTATTATAGATAACAAAAATCAATCAAATAAATATAGTTGTCCTGTAGCATAGAATGTTCTCAGAACATACGCAGCAGAAATGCTCAAGCGCTTAGGCTCTCTGTAAATCGAAATATTGGCTTCACAGACTATTTAGATATAACTATGCTGCATGTCAGCAAAAGATTTTCCGAAAAAACATTGTCATGTCAGAAAATTCTTAAACTTCAGCTGTGGGTAAAAAGAAGAAGTAAATGAACTTTGACATAAATTATTTGGACTAAAATACTTTCTGTTTCTTCCAGAGACAATTCACTTTTGAATAGAAAATACTAGATTTCCACAAAAACAAAATGATTTCCCAGGATTTACCGATTTCTACCATAGAGTGTTTTGCTACTCGGAATTTGTCAGTTAAAATCCGAATCTTCAAGGGCCAAATTTCACATAAAAATTTACAACGACAACAATTACAATACAAAAGCCTAGGGAGCATGGAAATGCATAACAACCCCAAGACTTACACTTAACATAGAGACACAAATATTACAATAATAAGCTACAAAAGTGATTGGAGTGGTGTCGCCCATCGTTCCAATAGGGTTGCAGATATGACAAATACTCACAAAAGCTAATTTTAAAAGAAGATATCAAGTCTACCTATGTTCCTTGTTAATCAGACAGATTTGCGCCCAGACATGATGAGTGACACCACTCCAATCGTAAAGGAATAAAATTTTTTTATGCCTACTCAATTAACACAATTTTTTTAGATACAATCTAAAGCCTTTCCGTACATTTACTCAAACAAAAACAAATATTTGGACAAGGTTTTTGCAAAATACAAAAAAAACTCTAGCTACTATGTATTTTGCAAAAATCTTTGATGTCACCCCCACCATTTTTCACAACATGCGGTTTCACCGGAAAAGGTAACAGGAAAGTGGGCCTTGTGGATAAAGACATAAATTACGCAGAATGGCAGATATTTACCAATTAGCAAGAACTGGGATGATTACTGTTCTCATCTTCAGCTGGCATGAGCAATTCACAATTAGGCAGTTCAGGACTTTGGTATGAGTTGGTTTTTGGGCCATTTTCAAAATTTGTCATGAGTTGTCAAACGCTAAATGGGGTAGGACAGGAACTTGGCTTTTAGCATGATGAACAGAACCACCCTAAATGTGAATTGATTGTTTTCAGTAGTTGATTAGGGTAAATAAAGTTTCTTAAATCAGTTTTTGCATTTTACAAAATACCACCTCGAAACTTGCATTTTGCGAAATTTCGCATGAAGCAAAAATTTTCGCAAATAACATAAACATTAAGCCACATTTTTCAAGAAACTTAAAACAATTTTGCAGAATACGTGACTACCTAAACACAAAAATAAATTTTTCGGTAGAGTTATTCAATCTTTTTCTTTGAAGGCCGTTCAACTTTAGTCTTTAAGAGAATTGCTTATTTGACAGCATGAGCATGTGCCGATACCTACCCTGCGTTGATTGCTGTCAATCCACAAAATATTGGGCTCTTTCGTCCGCAGTACCCCAGCTTTCGACGACATGATCTTGCCAGATTCTTCCCGTATCCCTGGACCAAACCTGAATGCTTCTTTGTCATCTGAAGTTGCCTCTAATTCGTAGATAACGTCTCCTGGAAGAACAACTGTGTTCACTTTCTCCTCCATGTTTTTTATTCACACCATGCATGATGAGAATCCAAAACGAGGCAGATAAAGCCTCAGTTCATCTTGCTGTCTGGCGCTGGCGGGAAATGCATCGTTGCCTTGTCCCAGAGTGATCGGCGTCATTTTGATTTGAATTCGGCTTAAACAAACACGGTGATCCTTTTCCTTGGTTTAAAACTGGTGTGATTGAAAGTAAAGAGATGGCTGTACAAATGATACGATACAAGTTGTACACATCCTTCTCCTTAAGTTGGCAAAGTTTATAAAAGAATATATTTTGACTGAAAAAATCCAAAATGTTTCTAAATTTTCTTTAAGAAGATAAACTAGGCAAATATACTTTCACTTTCAATGAGCAAATAAGTATTTTGATAAACAAAATATATTTATTTTAGAGAAAATCGATCCTCTGTATCATTTCAAATGTCTATTTCTCAATTACTTCAAAAGAAAATTTCGATCAGTAGTTCGAAATTTCGATCGTGACCAGTGTTCATGTTTCTATCGACAATTTTGCCTTTCATTTAACAATTTTGACAGATTCTACTGGTGAACTTTTCTGTTCCTAAACGATTATTTTGTGCCATCGTGATTATCAAAATGAATTATAAGAGCTAGCCAGAATAATGGGAGCTTGTTAGTTTGACGAATGGATCGTTTCCAAACCTTCAGTTATCCTATACAGAGGGAAACTGTTATCAATTTTTAATTACCAACTTTTTCAATCTTGGATATGCAGCAAATTCATTATGAATGGCTTTGAAAAAAGCAAACATCATGCGAAAGCTTTTCGTATGACACTCTTCAGAGTACAAAGCGTCAGAACATAGATCGAAAACTCTACACTAGGAAATATATGTACCCAGTGGTGCCATTTTTGAAAGCCATTTGTGAGTTTTGTACTACCAAAATATTGCTTGCAAAATTCATCATACAAAGAACGTTTTCCATTTTATGAAGGGCCCCCACCCGCCCCCTCCCCCCAACATTTTTGTGTGATGTGTGAATTAAGATTCCTACGTGAAGCGTGAAACATGAGTTTTCCTTGCGTTATGTCGTGAAAAGGTTTTAACTATCCGTGAATTCGTGAATGAAATTTTGAATGATAATTTGAAAAATTGCCTCAATTTGGCGCGTAATAAACCAATAATAATTAAATCTCAAATTAGTATTTAAAGTTTGAAAGTCGAGATGTAGTCCTTCAAACAAGACTCTAATGAGCAATAGCTGTTATACATTTATTGCTTGCATGAGCGTGAAAGTCCAATTTTTTAATGGGTGAATGCGTTAAAAGTAAAAGTTTGTGCTTGAATGCGTGAATCACAACAACTATGGGAGGGGGGCTATGAAATCATGCACAGTGTCAATTGCTGCCATAATCATATACACATTCTCTGATTCAATCACAACTTTCAACTCTTTCCACAACGCTCCTTCAGTTATAAGTATAGTGGCCCAATCAGCGACATCGTCGGAAATTCGGGCTTTTGCGGATAATTGACAGTCGTTTAACGTGTCGAAATTACTCCAAGAAAACGTTCTGAAAAGGTATTTTAAGCTAATCTAAGGGGCGTAATTGCGAAATTTTCTGCTCGCTTCGCTCGCAGGTGATCCACGTTTCCTTTTTTACCCCAGGGGCCTTTATAGCCTCTCTGTGCCCTTTTTGCAAAATTTTGATATAGCATAGCTGATAAAATATTAGCCATTACCAAATAATCAATCAAACAATGTATGACCAAAATCAAAACTGCTTGTATATTGTATATCTAATTTCAATTCCGTAAAAATTAGCCAAAATTTCCATTGGATTCTTCTGAACAAAAGTTATTTTCAAACGTATTTCTGACTGACAAAAAGATAAAATTTATAAAATGAACATACGACTTGTCAAAAGTGTTATCGGTCTACCTCTTGTATCATCAATTGTCTTAGATGAGATATCAATCTTGATATCAAAAATCATAAATGGATTGTTCTTCTTGCTACTTAATTTTGGCGTGGTCAGCAAGATTTCTAAAGAGTCCCGTCAAAAAATCAACTATTTTTATCAAAATGTGCAATTACTTTAAAATTATACATGGTCCATGATGTTATCTTGTCGGAAAATCGTAGACCTAGGCCCCCCCAAATGAAAGCCTGAATTTCCGCCACTGTTCAGTTGCCCTCCTTGCTCTTTTTCTATCAGTTCATATCAGTGTTATTAAAAACAGAATCAAAACTGTGCCTTGCAACAGCAATCAGTACTTTATCAGATCAAGTTGGAGTTCAGTGAAATTTACTTAGTAAATTTTAAAAGTTGTCTTAAGAAGTCAAATTTGTATGGGATTGGTATAATTAAAGCTGTAAGCGATTGCAGATTAATTTGTTCTCCAACTTGAAATTGCAACATATTTATTATAGAAGAAAACATTCGTGTTCATATGATCATACACAGTTAGAGACAGTTAAAGACACACAAGAAACTACACAGATTTAAAAAACAGATGAATATGGTTAAAACCAATGCCTCCTTTATAAATCTAATATACTTTTTCTATTAATATTTTGGCATTCCTTACAACATAAAAGCGTTCTGCTCTTACAAAACAACTAGCTATTCATATAAAAATGAGTCTGGTTGCTATTATAGCAACGGAATTAAGTTTCTTACTAGCATATTTGTACATAGTAAAAAATCTCCTCATCATCACGGCATAGTGCCTTCAGTACCTCTGTAATGTTTAGTTAAACATTCTAAGTATAAGCTTTCTTTTCACATCGTCACTGGTTCATCGAAATCTTCCGAATAAAGCAAAGTCAAGTTCGTCACTTTGGCGTTCTTCACCAGTGGGCTCTTCTTCGCATTGTACGCTTGTGCAAGAACCTTCATCTGTTTGACAATGTGCCAAATTTCCGTAAGACACTTGAGATGCGTACCAACTATTTGCATCATCACAGGACTCCTCAAGGTTTGGAAACAGCTGAGAAATTCTAATGGCGTCATCATCTTCCAAGCAGCTACCTTCCCTTGATGGTGAATCATTGTCAATATATGACAGGGTATCAAATGATGTCCCAAAAGTGCTCCTCTCCCCCTATGGATAAAAATATATAATTGAAAGCATTCTATTTTTAATCTCTCCTTGGCAGAGCAATCAATTAGTGATGCGAGCAGAAAGGGACTGTTGAATCAATCGAAGAATAATTTGCCATGAAATGCGATATAGCTTCAAATCTCTTCTTATTTGATAATAGTTGTGATTTTTGGAAGCAGTGACACCAAAGCTTTACTTATGCAGAACAGCACTGTGTGCCATGTCTAATACAAAACAATTTGCATTTCATTTGATTCAAATTGTGCGAATCATCACATTTCAAATTGGTATGAAAAAAATCAACGAGTTATCTTTTGCAAAATTACTTTGTTTCTTATCCAAAAGTAAAAAGTATTTTCTAAGCTTTAGAGGTTTCTTATTCAAGATCATTTCTTACATTACCTTATAAATACCAAACCAGATTGAACTGTTGAAATTCGGCTTAATTAAGAGAGGCTACTTTTAAATAACTTATTCCAACACGATTGGTAACATTTAATTACAATCTATGAAACGAAAACTTTTCAAATGCAGATTCGTGAGCTATTATAGACGTTGTTTACAGAACAAGAAAGAATTTCAAGAATCTACCTCTTGGCTTCTGTCTAAAAGTGACTCAGTGGCTGCTCCATTGCCAAATTGCCCCCGCATGTGTTGATTTTCATCAGCTTGATTTCGGCAGTATTCACAAACACAGAACTTGCCTAATTCTTTCTGTTCTGTATATTGAACACGTTGCAGATTTGTAACAGTCCTTTGCTCGACATCTTCAGCAGAACCACCTTGTGCACGGAAGCTCTCCATTGGCAGTTCTAGTCTAAGAATTCTCTCCACTTCACGATCACTTCTTCTCTCTTCACACTGCTGAAATCGCAACCATTGCTCTCCTTCAAGGCTTTCATCCAACCCTGACGCACCAACTTCCAATTCTGCATGATTGGTTCCTTCAAGAAATGCTCTATTGACAATTTCACCAAGACTAGTCACACTGTTCTCCGATTGGTCATCGTTATCTTCCCTTGAAGACGCGATTTGGACGGGGGTGTCTCTTCTACCACTGTCAAACTGTTGCTCTGCTAAATTTCTACCATCATAAAACTCGTCTTCAGAATCGCTGTCAATGACTATGACATCATGATGGTTATTGTTGGAAGGTCTCTCAATTAAGGGTTCATTGAAAACTGTAGCGACGGCTCTTTGCAATTCAAATTGGAAATCTCTCGTAGCTTGGTCGATTGAAGGAGGATGATGTATAGTAAAAACACCGCTATTGTGAAGTTGTCTTTGTTGCAGGGCGTTGATAAACGGAAGAATTGCCTGAAAGTCATTGAATCTGACGCAGACTCCTTCATGCGTTGGTACCAACAGAAGTGCCTTATCGGAACTATTTAGACTTTCTTTGTCAGATTGGTATCCTTCGTCACTGTGCTCTTCATTTTGTGGCTCATCACCTGTCAATCAAATGGAAAAAACCATAAATACCGAGACAGAATATTTATTTATATTCTTGTCAAGTGCTGACAATCGCAAGGAGTGTTAAGAAAAGGGATTGCACTGCCTATTAAAAATGCTCTTTGCATAATTTGTTATTGCTAAATGAAAATCAAAATGTTTTCCCTTGCTTGTTAAACAAAGTCAAATGCCCATCTGCTATTTGCAAGAAGAAGAAATAGTCTTGCTTTTAAGTCGAGTTGAACCGGTTTGAAAGTGGCAGTGCTTTATCAAATGACTGCTTTTGGTGTTGGATAAAGAAATGTAAATGAAGGCTGTTGGAATTGGGTAGAGCAGGGTAGAAAGTATTTTGAAACGATGAAAGTAGGAATTCTAATACAAAAATTGGAGTCAAGTGGAAGGGAAAATGTTCTTTGATTTTTGACACTTTGCTGAGCAAATTCTATGTATTTTTCACTGAGGCTAATTGGTAGAGATGCGGAAACATTTTCATGCTCTATACAATTGCCATTGTCACTGGCAAGATTAGAAGAAGAACATGATAACTTGATAACTTACCTTGCTGAAAGTGATTTCCATTGGCATTCCCTAAGTTTTCCACATCAGCGTCAATCATTGGATCGAAGTCAGGTAGGGGCATTGTGCGATCGTCTCTGAAGAACATTGGATCGTCAATCTCAAAATCGGAATCCAACTCAGGGTAATCTGAATCTTCACTCGCAAGACCTTCTGCGACATGCCCCTCTTTTGACCTCACTGATGCAGCTGAGCTTTGAACAGCAGGCTTTGTGTCACCAACAACTTTGGCTGGACAAGTAGACGTGCAATAGTCAACATCATCTTCACTGTCACTATCATACCCCGATTGCACTTCCTCGGTCTCGTATCTTTGATTCCAATTGACCGAAGAATTTCCGAAATCTCGTTTGACGTGTTTGGCTTTCGAAAGATTCCTTTTTCGATATTTCTTTCGCTTCAGGCCTTTTGATTGGCTGACGGAACTTTGGCATTGATGTTTGCTAGTAAGGTTGGTGTTATCTCTCAACTGTTGATGAACATCTCGCTCTTCTGAGAAGACAAAGTCGTCATCCTCTTCCGACTCGTTACATCCCCAGTGACTGCAAGATGGCCTTTTAGATGCAAAATAACTTTGCTTCTTTCTTTTGCAGCCATACTTTTTCTTTGTTGTCATGAGCGTTAGGTTGTTTCTGCTCTCGATCTTTTCCTCAGATCTGGGTGTATAGGGATGAGAATTTTCTTCATCAGAGCTATTGATGACAATCACATCATCGTGGATACTGCCCCTGAAAACAAAATGAATTTCAACTTGAATTTTGCCAGTTTCAATCCAGAAAACTGGTCATCTTAAACAATCTTCAATATTGTTAGTTGCTTTTTAGGCCTAAATCATTGTTTTTGTTTTTGTTTTAGATATATTTGAATTTCTTTCGCCTTACCTCAGAAGAGTCCGATCTCCGCATTCTTCTTCCTCAGTACGATGTAGAAAAAAACTTTCCATCTCAATTCCTCGCCTTTAATCTCTTTAAATAACAAGTAAAACTTGGTTTATCTTCGAAAAGTTGTTGCAACTTGATCAAAGTTCGTTAATGATTACTAAACGTCGCATTTAAAGCTTTCGACCCAGTCCGTGATTGTTACGTCAAATTGTCGAATTTGGGCTTTATTGCGTCATTTAATACATGATCTCGTCTTAAGGGTTTCAATGAAATGTGTTTGGGCAAAAATATGAATTTCAAATTCACTTCAATCAAGCATGTTTTGATATCAGAAAACTCAATTTGAATTACAATATTTCATAATCGTTATTTGATTAAGTATAAATTTTCCAAAGTTATAGATTTCTTGTGGGTAAAGGTGATATTTTCGCAAACTCTTTCCCTATTTATTCATTGAAAATCCTATTCTGTATGCAATCAGAATTAGGAGGCCGGTTTCATTTCTTTGCAGTTAAAACTCGCAGAAAATTCCGAGAGTCTATCATATAATTTCTTTGTCGAATCCCATGCGAAGATGCGAGTGAAGACTACATTACATCTAACGATATCAGTTAAATAGATATGTTTCTTTTTCATTGATACTGTATTATTACATACAATATATTTTTCAAATCTGGAAGTCTTTTATGCTAAGTATCTCATCAACAAAGATATAATTGTTTGCATCATCAGGCGAATTTGCACTTTGTGTCGCTAAAGAAGCATTAAAGACTAATATTATCTCAAATGATAAAATTTACAGAATATGGAAACTCTGGAATATGGAGAAGAAATTTGGGTATACAGAGGAATATGAACCTGGAATGAAATTAAATTCCCCTTACTAGACCCTTCGGATTCTGCCGAACAAACTCCTTAAAAATTCTCCCGGTATAACGAACACCAGATATAACGAACTCTCGATATAACAAACGACAGATATTTTTGATTATTCCATTTGGTCAACATTTTATGCATAATTTCTTACTATGCTTCAAGCAATTGGCTTCACACCCCATTTAAACAACGAAAAGGTTGCCGGAAAAATGGGGAAAAGATTTCGCGCTTATTTCCTGCAAGTAAAATGCATCGTTCTGAAGTGTTCAGTGTTGCACTTTACATACGGTTTTCAAGAAGAATTTGGGTTATGACGGAAAATAAGAAAGTCATAGGACAGACACTATTTCCTTTTTGCAAAGGAACTTCTAAAACCTTGCTCCCCATGTCTCTAGTTAGTTTCAAAGTCCTGTCGGATTCAAGTGGGTGTGCAAATGAAATTTCTTTCCGACAACAGCTTTTATTGAATTTAAATAATATAGAACCATTTGGCGCATGCTTAATAAGGGTGACTGCTGAAATCTATGCATGTTGAGATATGACTGTGGGCTCATTCGCTTGTGGTATCTAGTAACACTAAATGCATCACAAAGATGTGAGCAGTGTTTATCTCTAGATTAGTGTAGAGGAAATTGCGTCATTTTTAAAGATGAAGTGTGTCAAGGAAATTGCGTCATCTTTTTCAGCAAAGAACATCTGCGGGTACAGCAAAGACAATCTAACAGTATAGTGAATAAAAATTTTCAATACGTAACACAATTTAGTTTTTTGCGACAAATCATCAAATATAAATAATATTCTCATAGAGATCACTTGCCTACTTTGAAGACTTTCACTACAGAAAATTCGACCAGTTTTTGACACATGATGAGATTTGAAAATTGGTTGATGATGGATACATGATAAATTGTCTTATGATATTTTAATGAAGAAATATATCAAAACAGGCAAAAATGAAAACCTACATTGAAAAAGGAGGGCTTTCCAATAAAACTTTTTTAACAAATTCGATATTACTCTGGAAAGGGGATGGGCATCAACCACCATTTGAACTGCTTCTTGTGACAGATAACAATGATTATAAAGATTTCTACAATTTTGGTTGACAAAAGAAAGCAGATAGGTGTCAATTGAAGCAAAGATTAAAGACTTCTGTGTGATTTATATATATTCTATTTCAACAATAACTAATTAGAATATCAACAATTAAACACATCTTAACAGCTACAATAAATTTAAAGATAAAAGAAAATAATACAAAAACTGCAAACTAAAGGAAACAAGAATTGAGAATACAATCGAAAAAAGATGAATAAAATTTTCAGCAAAACAAAGCAAGACTTACAATATGCTGCCAGGTAATATTAGTAGCTCTGATAGCTTTGCCTCAGACCATACAATTGTCGCTAAAATTTGCTAATCCTTGCTCACAAAATGCTTTTGAAAGGTCATAAAAACAAGTTAACAAGTCTAAAGAAAAGTATAGTGAAAATTCACTTAAAACATATTTTATAAACATCATATATCGAACATATAATTGAGAACCCTAGTGACAAGGATCATTAAGCAAAAACTATAACTTCAAGCTCAACAAATTCACCAAAAATAGTCACAAGCACCTCATTGGAAACTATCCAACTTACATAGTAGAAAGAACTCACTATTTCATGGCTGGAATGTTTGTAGATCTATTGTGCCTTGGGCAACTATTTATCTTGGAAACTATAATCAGTTTAACTAATAGTAATAGTAATCATATTGTGACTAACTGGAGTTTATTCTTATGATGAATTCCCCTGACCCAAAGTCAAACCATGCCAAATCTAGCATTGCCTGAGATTAGTGTGGTAGAGCTGAATTGATTAGAATTTAGATCCTTCAATCTTTTATATCATATCAGATTCCAAGATTCCTTGAATTTTTGCCATTTGAACTCTAAATATGAAAAATATTTTATTCAAACCTTTAGCATATATACCCTCAGATAACAAGAAATATATTTAAACTTAATCACCTAAAAATGACCTAACACTTTGATAGCCCTTTTCCTTTGCAATGTGGATGAGAATTCCTGTTGCTCGTCTCCCTCTTTTTGCCATACAAAAGGAGCAATTGCAAATACCTCTGCATGGAGGACAGGTCCAGTTTTTATCCATTATTGCTACCTTTGCATCTTCGCCATATCTGTTCCTTAAACATGGTCCACAAAATTGTCCTCTTATTCCAAAACACGATGGAGATCGACAAAGGGTCTTTAAATCATCAGTCTTCTGCCGACATTGATGACAAGAGGATCCATTCTGGTCATAATTCTTTTCAGATGTTTTTTCAGCAACCATGTTAAGATCATCTTCAGTCAACAAATTGTATCTTTGCAAAAGGTCATCCCTGTCAATAATTGTCTTTTTTGGAGACCTGGCATAGACAAGGTAACAAGGATGAAAATTGTTTTAAGCCAATCAGATTGTTTGCTTATATTTTCAACAAGCTGATGATAATGTCTAAAAGACAATAGAAATCTGAAGAGAAAATAGCATTTGATCAGATGCAATAGTAACACTCCCTTCTACTACAAAGCTGTGAGGAGAAACTGCCATTTTAAAAAATTCAATGCAGAATGTGACAATTGTTCACTCCTATTTGCAAAATATGGTCTTCAACAAGAGAAAAGTGATGAAACTTTTAACCCATTTTCTGTCCCGATTGAAGCTGCTCACCTTTCTTGCACTTCACAAGAAGGGGTCATGTCATTATAATGCAAAACTTTTTACCAATCCATTAGCAGCCGGTTAATATAGGTTTAACAAAAAGAAAGCTTACTTCTGCATACTTTTCTTGTTATTTCACACATTACTTGTTCAAAAAAGCGTAAAATTATTGAAATCTCTGCAAGACCTGCATGGATTTAAATAAAATCTTAAACTGTAAAAGCTGCTGAAATGTTAAAATCAAAATAACATTTCTAAGCCCAGGTCATCTAATGTCAGTAAATTTATTACCTCCTTTTTGAAGGGACTTTATTAACATCAGATTTTCTTCCCCATAGATTAACTATCATGCCAGTTGGCTTGAAATCTTCTTCACAGTCGCTTGCTTCCTCTGGTTCATAATCTGATGACCTTTCTTCTTCTTCACAATCAGAGCCATATCTGTATCTCTTGCGCCCTCGACAGAATCTTGAGGGGTTTTTTCGTGTAGGGGAAGTTGTATATGGATGCATTTGATCAAGTCTTTCACCTTTTTTTGAGAAACTTTTCATTTTCTGTGTTTTCTCCTCCCTCCTTTTCAACAATGGTGAAACTGGGAATAAACGTTTCAACATGGCTTCATTCTCTGCAATATTCTTTGCTCTGAGTTTTTCATACTCAGTCTCTTCTTCAATCTTGTGATGCATTTTATTTACTAAAAATTAATAAAAAGTTATATTGAGTTATATTTATTGTTTCCAAACGTCATTTCAATTTTAAGATTTCCTCAATCTAATAATTTTGAGTGTAGGCTTTAAGCCTACACCAAAGAATAACTTTTAATGAGGTGTTGGTTCTGATGCACAGGTATGTTGTTTTGCATATCAAGATTGGGTGCCATTTGCATATCAATATTTTACCTCGAGAAACGGCTTTTAAAACAGGGAATTAGTGCTATCAGAATAACAAGGGGCCTCTCGCACAAAATGTTCTAAAAACAATTGCCAACTTGAAGTAAAAAATTGCAACTTTTGGGGATTAAGAAGGAAGGCTCACCCTTTTCGAGCCCCTAGCAATAGGCCCCTGTTTTAAAAAAATAATTTAAAGACATGTCGCCTATTTTAGGTAAGGCTGTAAATGAGTGTAGTGCTTTTAACGTATGATAGACCACGCAGAGATGTCGCCAAAATATGCATTTCAGTTTCCAATTCGCAGCTTAATAGACTAATCATTAATTTGATATAATAAACATCAACAATCTGAAAGACAAATGATTTAAGGTTACATCGAGGATGAGTACATGAGTATTCGCCTTACCTCGTGCCGCAAACTCGTCTCATCTGTGCAACGTGCAGAATTGGCGGGAAAGGCCTCGTTTTGGAAGTGACACGGGGACGGGGGGAGGGGTAGGGCGGTACTCTCTTTCTTGCATGATGAAGGGTATGTCTCCGTTATCATGCATTGATATATGAACTCAAATTTTATTTTGCAAGTGTCGTTCGTCTTTCTTTTCCCTAACAGAAACACTTTCGAGTTCTGACCCAGCTACCAGAGATTCAATTTTGTTAAAATAAAATGACGATTTTTTCTCAAGTAAAGTCGTGTTGCTTCAGATTTTTTGGGGGTCCAGTCTCCCCGTCACCCCGGGATTCACGGCCCGAGCTACAAGATTATTATCATTGATAGGGTTGCGCTTAGGGGCATCGATTCTTGCCCCCTGTCAGACTATATGGCACAACAGCAACAACTACATTTTGACACATTTTCAATATGGCTATCTGAGTTTGTCGTTGGTCAGTGGAGTTGGTACGCTAGGCGATTGACCCGATGTTCACTTGACTGGTAAGATTAATTTGATGCGTAGGATTAATTTCAAGCAGACTTTGGTAGAGAGAGGTGCTCATGGGCAAAAAATATGGAGGCTCGGCCCGCTCGTACAACTCGTTGACGTTGTGTGGAGTGTGCTATCATTTTACTCAGACTAATTTTTTAATTTTGGATTTGAACCATTCTTAACGAAAGGCACGCAAAGAGATCTTACTTGAGCAATATTTTATATGCCATATAATTTGAGCAAAGATCGGGGTAAATAATCATGGATAAAATGTCCAGTGTTTGATATTAATACAGTGCAGGCAAGGGTTTGCTTTCGCACTGTCGAAAACAAGCATAGATGAGACTTTCGTTGATCTTTATGAAACTAAAACCAACATGTATTGCCACCAAGTAATTCACTATTTATATTAATCAAGTTCATGTTGAGAAAAAGGTTTGACATTGAATGCCTTGGTATCCATCCAGATTGGAATCTTTGAAAGTTGCGCAGGGGATCTTTTTCATGTCCATTTAAACTGCGCATTTGCAAATAGCACTGATGGAAATTTTGTGTTGCTGAGACTAATTACAGTAAAATTACGCTATGTAAAAGACAAATTTGCTTTCCTCTTCAGTTGAAACATCTTAATGGCCAATAAAGCAGGAATTAAGGAAGTGGCGGAGTGTCTTTGTCAAATTTTGAAAGGATATGGCATTTCAAAAATGACCCCAGAGATTCTAAGGCAAGCCAAATTTGATGTGAAAGAGGCAACTAGGCCTATGTGGCTACTGCTCTCTGATATTTTGCATGTTATGACTGACACCAAAAATGTAGTTTCAGTACAGAGTGACAGTGATATTCTTGGCTTTGTGAAGTCTTCCTTTCGAGCTATTGGTTATAACTCCAAAGAGTTCAATGATTTGACAATGGCAAGCTTACATGGAAGCAGAGATCTTTTGATAGCATTTGGATGGCTGTTAGCAGAATTCAACATTGTTAATTTATTATTAGATGATTTGGAAACACCTTTGTTTGATTTGCTTGTTGAAAGCAAAGATAAAATGATTAAATCTGCTTTGAAATTTGATCAACTTGATAATGCCCTTAATTTGGTGGTTTTTATGCGTCAGAAACAAAGAAGTCAAATCAAGAGTATTAAACAGTACTTAAAATATATCTCAAAGAATTCTAGCAACTCTAGTTCATCACAACAGTTACTGAAGGCAGTGCCTTTTCTATCTGAGGCAACAACTTTGGAATTCTGTCTGTCTCAGTGCACCAAAAAGAAGTTTTGCTTAGCTATGAAGAAATTAGAAAATGAAAAATTGTTGCTAGAAGCACATATAAGATGGATTGAGCATGAAGACATTTTTTGGAAGTGGATGTCTAGTGTTATACAAGAAAAGCAGACTAGTGAGGAGAAACAATGCATTCATGCTGATATGACAGCAGAAATGATGAGACGTGTTGACAGTCTTTCTTTATCTGACCAACTTCATTCATTCTCAAACAGCAGTGAAGCATTTGTCTCATTCAGTTGCATCTCCAAATTGATCCAAAAGTTATCTACAAAAAGACTCACACAGCTTTCAAATGAGCATGTTCAAAAGAAACCCTCTTTGGTCAAGGGTGAGACCCATATTCAAGGAGCTGCCTCAGTCAGAGGTGCTATCAAAATGTTGCAAGGTGGCATTGATGATATCAGAGCTAAGCTAACTGATTTGAGAGAAGAGTCAATGTCACTGTTTGATTTGGATTCTGATGACATCATGAAGGATGTCATTCATCTGCCCATGCCTAAAAGATAAAGGTGAGACTAAATGATTCTCATTTACCCCAAAGTCTTCTGAAATTTGTTTTCTTCCAGTTATGCAAATTACTGATAGATACAAACTTGATAAAACTTTGGCTCATACTTTAAACCAGGCCTTGTAAGGGGAGTATTTATGTGTATTTAGTGTGAAAAGTATCAACAATTCCAAACAATGCTTTTTCAAACAAAGCTCACTTTTCAAATAACAAACAAAGTTGCTAACTTGTTTTGGTTTGATACTCTGGTCCAGTTTCTGTTGTTGTTCTAAACAATTCAGCCATTGTCATTGCACAGAGATTTGACATGATCATTGAAAATTAGTTGATCAACCAGGAGTCAAAACACCATCTAGCATTGTTCAACTTAAATTGTTATCTTCGTCTGTTTCTATGCATAGTTTGTTATCTTTCCCTGCCCATAAGCAAAACAAATAAAATTTTCTTCACTTGACATCCACCTTATATTGGTCCTTTCATTTCGACAATGATGATATATCAGCTTGGTCGATTAGGTCAGGAATGTTCTCCAAATGATAGATGCTCTCCATACAGCAGCGACGAGCAACCTTTTTTATTTTGGGGCCATATCCATGACTTTCATACCCAGGTAAGGTGGGTCGTTCTAGGACAAGTTTAGCAAATTTTTTGTTTCAGTGTAACACCTCAACAGGTTTCAACATAAAATTAAAACCGTATAGCAATGAAGAACTGCAATCCTCTTGGTTCACCAGGTCTTCTCCCTGGATCAGGGGTTTGCTCCCAAATCAGAATATCAAGAGAGCTCAAGCTTTGCTGGCATTTTCAATTTGTCCCGTGCTCCTTGTTTACCTATTGTCATGACTGCTTCATTTAATTTCATTTTTAATTATTGACACAGGGTAAAGTTGTCAATTATGTATACATAAATTCCTTTCCAAACTGTTCTATACAAAGAAAAAGATAAACCCTATAAAATTACAATACGAATATACAGCATAGAATAACAAACCAGGAATAAAAATGGTTCCCTTATGTCCTGGAGTTTTTAAGACAGTTTTAATTTTGACCACATTTTTGGCCACGGACACGTGAATCTTTTACGATCAAGTCACTTACTGGCTGCCAGCCAAGTTTCCTACGATCAAGTCACTTACTGGCTGCCAGCCAAGTTTCCTTAAAATTCAAAGATCAGTAGCGTTATAGGTGCTTTTGGTTACGATTCTAGCCGCACCATTTTGTAGTTTCTGTAGCTTTTCTATTGTATTTTATGACTTGTATGTCTACCATACCATATTTAATTGGG
Source organism: Rhopilema esculentum (assembly GCF_013076305.1). The sequence goes on along the minus strand of NW_027020174.1, from coordinate 12,629,420 downwards.
GCACCTCCCTGTGTAGATGTTTCTAATGATCCTAAAATGTTCTGTTCATAAAGTTCAATGTTAGTTGGCAGTTAATATTACGTCGAGAAGAAATTCGCTGGTTGGCCGGATTTGGACCGTAGTTTGCATCGTAAGCTAATTCGAGTTACCTGTGGCTGTTTCTGGTGAAATGCAATTTCTGTGTTCAGGGCATCATTTTCATCACACACGAAAAACACTGGGATAGCTCGTATACTTCTGCAAAACATCGCTACCGGGGCCTTCCGTACATTCGAATAATGGCTAACATCCTCATCTTCTTCGATAATGAACAATTTTCAAACTATTCCATCCCTTTGGCCCGTTAACACAACCTCATTAAAAGGTAACGCAGGATTGATTTGTATTTGTAATTTTTCCTTCAAATGATCGTGTGACCTAAAGACTTATATACGATCTCTTTTTCTATTGGAAGAAACATTTCCCCAGGCAGGATAAACTAGATTCGCGTTATTAGATTGGGTTCTACATCTACATCTATATCTACATCGATACTGAGCAGGACCGAGTATCAGTATAATGCTCAGAGTGCAAGAAAAAATGAAATAAAAGTTTAATGGATAAAATGTGCTAGAAGATGCCACTGATCAATGGTTAGATTGATTGAACATTTACATGTCAAATGAGAGGGTTCATAATATATCTATGTTCTCCATTCCGCCATACGATTCGAAGCTGTGAAAGCACTTTCATGTAACAGCACATGCGTAACTAGAAACTTCCAAACACGAACCTGAACCTTAAATATATGCAGAGAAGGATATTACACGTATTTGACCTATACTTTTATCGCACTAGTTTGCCTTTTATTTGTTTATTGTTAGACATAATTTCTGTAAGAAAACACACATGATTTCTTTTTTCAAAAAACTGCATTCTAATAGCGAGGTAAAAAGACAATTCTAGCCTTTTTTCGGTTCCCAATATGGACTAAAGTTGTGGATAATTACTTTTTACATTTTTCAGGCTTTGCTTTGTGATATTGAAGTGGTTATTACGGGCTAGAATATAACGAAGTGGCATTTCTATTGTTTATACTAAATTGAAATATTCTTGATTATGTTATCATGAAGTTATATTTCCAAAAACACAACTTAAACCTCAAAAATATTTTAGTTTAATTATGGAATGAGGGGTTTTCTTTACTGTAAGTACTGTCAGTACTGTAGTCATTGGCTATACCCAAAACGAGGCCGATTTAGCATCAGAGCAGTCCTCTAAAATCACTGTTTTGACGTCACATTGAAGTTAGTTTACTTTTCTTCATGTTGCGCTACATCCCGTCATTTGCACTTTTAAACTCGTAACAATTAGTCGCATATTTGCAAAAATGGCAGATTTTGAGTCGGATGACGAATTTGTTACATCCGGGGACTATTTAAAGGGCCCAGGAGAATATGATGGAGACAGAAATGAAGAAGGGGAAAGACATGGCAACGGCAAGGCGACGTACAGCAATGGTGATAAGTATACAGGGCAGTTTGAGAAAGGCAAGCGTAGTGGTGCTGGGACCTATCATTTCAAGAGAGCAAGGTATAAAAAGATCACGACTGAAACAACGCATCGCATTGTAGATAAAGCCGTCGCTTTTAGTTGTTACGCTGAGTTGCTCGCGTTTGGTTTTAAGATTCTGATGTAGTAGTCGGCATTCTGCAATTAATAGCAAAAATTATCTGCTAAATTTACTACAGCGACTTCTGCCAGTCCATGAACCAGTCCAGCACTCAGTATTTGAAAGGTTCTTACAGTTTTTCATTCGTTACTTTCTTGCTGGAATGGTGAACAAATTTAACGTGTAAAAACGTCGTTTGTATCACTAGTTTGTTTCAAATTTCAGGTATTTTGGGGATTACAAGGACGGTAAACGGGATGGGAATGGCGTCATGATCTATCCGGACGGAAGCAAATACTCTGGAGCTTGGAAAAATGGATTGAAAAATGGCAAGGGAACCTATACATTTGTCAACGGAGACGAATTCGATGGTGAATGGCAAAATGACCTAAAACATGGGCGTGGTCGGTATTGCTACAAGGAAACTGGGACTGAATTTCTAGGTATGGTAAGATGGTTGATTTTGTACAATTGCTTTGTATTTATTTTATTTGCAATCTTTCATAAAGTTAACGAATCAGTGCACCTGTTCATCTGAGAAGTCATAATACCTAAGGTTTATATATACCAAGATCTTCCGTAAACGAAATATTTGTAAGAAATAAAGCAGGAGTAACAAGTTTAATCCTCAGAAACAAAGAAACTTGACAAGGGTTCTAAAGCCAAGAATAGAGCAGTTTGTGTTGCAGCAAAAATCGGTTTGCTGACTGTTTTTTTAGAGAACATCATGAGGGTTATTTTCTGGGGAAGTAAAGCGGGTTTAAGATCCCATTAAACCTGGAAAACCAGCTTGTTACCCGAACTTGAAGTTCACTAAAAATTGCTTGCTGGACTTCCACGTTGAGATTCACCATTTACTGTTGAATTCGATACTCAACTGAAGCTGCATAATATTTGCAACCAACCTTAATTACGTTATCAGCAGGAAATAACGACGAACCTTTCAAAATTCACTTATCTTATGGACCAAAGAATGTGTTGCTTGAAAATGAAAGATTTTAGATTTTAGTAGCTAGGTTGTTTAAGATATTATGTGCCAATTTTATGTGCGTGGCGATAATACGATATGTTTTGAAAAAAAGGCTAGTAATTTTCTTTGCCTCTTTGCAGCAAAATGGGTTGAAGGACAACAAGTTGGCACTGCACGCTGGGTGCACAAAGATCATGAATACGAGGGTCATTTCAAAGAAGGCAGTCCGTGCGGAAGAGGCAAATACTCATTCAGGACTGGGTGTGAGCTTCAGGGATATTACGTCATTAAGGATATCGTGCGGCAGGTAGACAAGAGAATGGAGCTAGTTGGAAGGGAACCAATTTGGCATGCCCAGTTGCTGTCTCATTCGATGGCATCGAAAGAAGTATGAGAAGATTGTGTTTGTATTGAGTAGACTATGGCTTTTAGATTATTACATATTCAAAAAGTGTATTCTCATACATATGTATAGCTAATTTATACTGTTACTGACGAACACGTCAGTGAACTTAAAGTTTCTTGCTTTAGAAAAAATACTCTCCCATCTACATCCATTATTAGATACAGCCAACAGCGATCGCGAATTACAAAGATGCTTACAAAAATCCATTGCGTATGTTAAGCGCCTGTGTTTAGTGGCTTACTCCGTATTTTAGCGAATATAAGACGACTCAGCCTCTATTTTGGTTTCTCAACTGTAGCGGCTGAGCATCTGCCTTTTTCGGTTCCAACATACTGATATAAAATTATTTCAAAAGCTGGTTTAAGTCTTTCCTTGCCAATTATTATCACGTTAGTTTTCTTTGCCTATTTTGAAAATTTTTTGCTTACGTCTTTGGTCATCAAAGAGTGTCGGATTAAGGTAATTCAGTATGCTATGATTCTGCTATTCGTGCTTTTTTTAAGCAAGTTATTGCAGTTTAAGTTTTATATCTATCAAAACTATGAATTCGATATTACTGAAGATTCCTAAAGGTTTTTTGTAGGGAGCTATAGGCTTGTTGTCAAATCACATGTCTTGTCAAGTAACGTTTTTGCAGCTGGGGCCCCATTTTGGACAGGCAGTTTTTGGATGACACCAGAATATATGTTTCTAACTGTAATTTTACGTTCAATAGTCATGGAAAACTTAAAATAACCATAAAGGAGGAAAAGAGTTCCTCGTGAAAAGGGGGGAGACACTAGCAAGAAGGAAGCTAAAGGAAGGTTATGGATATTCAGAAGATCAGGTGTTTTTGAGACGAAGCAAGTCTAGTATTCTTAAGCATCACAGAAACTGAGTCATCATCCTTGTGCCACGTGGAAAAATGCAAACTCGGAAATTTGCTGTAAATTTTCATAACCTAGTACTGGAAAGCCGTATCATACGAGGCAACAAGATTTCATGGCAAAAGATATTGTAAGATTACATTTGTGCTAGGAAGTATACATAAAACGTTTTGCACTGATTTATATCTTTAATCTTCTGAAAAAAGCTTACACTTTTTAGTTTTTCTATTTTCAAAGAATTTTCAACTTTGGGACGAAAATGTCGGTCAAAACCAATTTTCAGCCAAAAAAAGTCTTGGAAAAAATTCAACATTTCAAGAAAATTTTTATTTTCTGGGCAAAAAAGAAGGAAATCAACAAGAATTTTCAAAAGATACACACGAATCACGTTTGGGTCCTGTTGATAAAAATTCCATATACATTGCCCTTACACTACTAATTTTTAGATACAATTTCACTAATCATAATCATATACCAAGTTTGCTACTAATGATAAAGTTCTACATTAACAATGATTTCCTTTCCTCCCTTTTAAATATCAAACAAAATTAAGGAAGAAACAAGCGATTTACTACTTCTCTAACAATTTCACAAGTATTATCTAACATATTTTGTTCGTATTTCATAATGCTGTACGTCAGCTAATGTTTCCAAACCGAAACATGATTAACATATTCAATTCAACAAGACCCGCTTCTTTTCTCAAATGACTCAAACGTTTTCAGAACCTTTATGGAGAACAAACCACCTGAAATGTGCAGGCTGTTGAGACAAAACGTTTGTATTTATTTTTCCTCCCCTGGCGTCATATTTAACGTGACGTCATGGAATTCAACCTTTTGTAATTCATCCTGCTTTTGTATTTGCAACATTTTTTAATACGTTACAAAACTCAACATTGAGTAATACTGTAAGAAGGTTTAAGATTTATTCAGTAGGCTGACATCAAGAGAAGACAATCAGCCAGGATGGTTGTTTTCCTTGAAAAGGTTGCCTAAAATCGAAAGCAGCATGTTGTCCATATTGAGAAATTATCTTGGGATATGACACAAATGAGTGAACAGAATTTGTCTATTAAACTTTGAGCCATTTAACATTCAGATGAAGTACTAAATGGTCTATTTAAACAGCAGCCTAGAAGCCCACGATTATCTTCGATAAAATATATCCGCATAAACTTAACTAAAGTAATAAAAATATTATGTGATAAAAGTTGTAATGATAACCACAGAGGACGCAATTAAAACTTATTAGAATCAATGCGTACAGATCAACCGTGGTTTGGAGGGGCAACCGTAGGTAAACCCTTGTTAAGTTCACTACAAGAGAAGCTTTGCTGCTTTGACGCTAAACTACAGTGGTTATGCCCTAAATGCATCATGGGTGGGCGTAACATTGTTAACAAGGATATTAACAAAAAGGCAAGGATTTTAGAAATTATTTGAAAAATAAAATTCTACTGTGATCTTGTTTAGCTCGAAGGATAAGCCGCAGGAAACTCGAATCTATGTTGTCAGATATTGATTATGCAATTTGGTAACCCAGCCTACCCTTCTCGATCTTCAATAACTAAGCTGCTGAACCCACAGGCAACGCAATTACAGCGCGATCGATAGAGCGAAGACTAAGCTCAAATTGAGTTCAATTGAGAAGCTGCATTAAACAAGCTTAACGTCAGTCTTATCTTCTTAGGCTAGAGCACCTGGTTGGTAGCGCTTCACTTTCCTTAGAAACTATGTAAGTAAGTTAAGCATGCAATTCGGATAAAGAAACAAAGGCATAATTTAAATATAGGTAAACGTTGGACATCAGGATAGTGTCCAAAGCATGACATATATAAATCTGTGGCAGCAAACACTACCATGACCCTTGGTATATTACACCGCATAATGTCAGTCAACATTCAGCGATACATTGACATCGTTACATCAAATCTGTTCATGAGCAGTCGATTAACACAACAGCGGAGGCCCCAAGAGCATGCCTAAAGCGTTTAATGCTAACGGACTTTCTGTACGTAGCAATAACATCATTTTGTTCATTATGAGGCTACCTCGGTTTGGTAACCGTCGTTAATCCCAACAAAGTAATCCCACGCCAGTCCCTATGGCGGTGTTACCTCTGTCGAAGCATTTTTTAAATTGCTCCATGATAGTTGCTTTAACACTGTAGTCCATTGATAATACGACTGCAGGTATGTTAACTCCTTTCATGCATGTTGAGTTTATGATTCAAAACCTTCTCCTGATTTCCTGTCAAAAATACTCCCCTGAACCCACATGATTGTCAAATTCGAATTTCTTTACTTCTTCCTTCATGGATTCTTTGATTCGCTGAATCGCCACTGATTCGTTTGTGTCCTGAAACAAAACCAGAATTTGAGATCAGAACCACTGAATCTGGAACTGATTTCTTTGTCGCCATTTGGCTGCCGATGAGCATTGCTATGAAGTAAGCGACACAAAGCATTCGGAAGGAGATTTACTACAAATATTTTCAGAAACCAAGAACATCTGTGCAAGATTACCGTTTATTTGATAAGGTTTCCTTTGGCGTTGGGGCGCTCATAGATAACATTTGGAACTGAATGATCTCTCATCAACTAAGTGAACAAGATATCGTGTTGCAAGGAAACAATGGTAGTTTTGTCATCCAAACGTTTTGTCATCAATTTTGTCGTCTGCTCAATTTCATTCTACGCTGAACATTCATTCAGGAACTCAAGTATGCATTATTGGTTGCTGCATGGGGCCCCGAGGGTGTTACCGGCACAAGTTTAGTGTGGTATTCAGTGAGGAAATTTTTTTTTCATGAAATCGATAATGCCTTAAAAAATGACTCACCTCAGGCATACCATCTATGGATTCGCTACCATCTGTGAAAATAACGGGTCAAAACTGAGAAAACGCTAAACTTACTACCAGAAAATGGGGTATTAACACAGGACCTCTTCATATATGAAAGAGAAAGTGTTCCTAGGTTAAAATATTTTACTGGGCCAGAAATGCGGGTAGGGTCTTCAATGACTTTGAAGTGACTGTGGAACGACTAACAATGGGCGAAACATCCATTTTAATGTCTACCCATACAATAAACCAAAATAAGACCAACAAAGCAGCAAAATTCTACTTCATTCTCACGATTCTAACAATTCTGGAAAAAAACTCTTGAATAATTTGCACTAATGATTTACTACTTCACTCAATGATGAGAAAATTAGGAAATCATAAATCGAAATGTAAACAGACTTAATTAGGACTTATCAAGCTTTCGAAGAACAATTTTAAAATACTAGAAAGGATCAACATATTTGATTCATGGATTTGTCGACAGGACTCGTGGCAGAAATCGAAATAGAAAAGGAGAAAATGCGATGGGTACCATTCATTGAGTCTCCTTGAGCATCCGTGCCAACGATCCCGTACTATAAGAAAAGCAAAGATATTAAAGACATTAATAACCAGTGTGACATGACACTGAATATTCACAGAGGTACTTGTTGGCTAATATTTCTTTATGTCTCCACTATAGTAAGTGTTTCAGATGTTGATTGCCATTTCCTCAGCATGACATCATTTTCATGGCCACATGTTTTTTAGGATTTTCTAAAGAATTTTACGCAACAGAACCCAAGTGTTCTAAAGCTTCAGAATTAAAATGCAATTGAACCCAAAAATGAACAAAAATCTCAGTTACAATAATTGAAACTGTTAGGTTTTCCTGAACGTGTCCTTTGTTTAGATAAAGCGCCAAAAGTATTGACTTTGTTTACATAAAACGCCAAGATTGTGTTCCCAGTCAAAAAAGAAACATTAAGTAGTCTTGGATGCAAACAACAGAAGAAAGGGAGAAGGCAGTCAGATTAGAAACCAAAAAAGAAAATGCCGATCAAAAACAAATTTTATACTGATGCAGGAACGTAGCTTATTCAAAAAATGGAAAGGAATTATGATTTTGCTTCGCATCAAAATTTTTCATGTAGGGGAAACTGCTCTGATAGAAAAAAGCCCAGTAAAAATTCCCACAATTAAAATTCTGACTATGATTTTCTTTCATCGAAGCAAAGTTATTCATCAATTTAAAGAATTATTACAAAAAGAAAGGCTTGCAATGTAGAGCAATTGTTGTGGCAGAACAGGCAAGCCAAAGTTAACAACGAAATCAGTATGTGACGCGAACTGACAACAAGATGGCAGCAAATTGGTACTTACCGGGGTCGTTGGATCTAAAAGCGAAACAGAAAAAACTTTTGTTACAACATGATATCTTAGACAACATTGAAAAAGTATTCTTATTTGAGCTTAAAAGCAGAAGTAAAGAATAGAGAGAGACAAATTATTTAGCGAGTAACCAGAAATGATGATAGAAAAAATATATATCTATATATATATATATACTCGAAATTTACGACGACGGTTTACTGCAATATAAAATACACGGATAATTGATGTAGCAAAAATATTAACTCTGAAGATAAACGATCTGCACTGGTATTTCATACCAGTGAATAACAAATGCTTACTACCAATCAGTTAAAAATGTCTTTCCCCGCTAACTCTAAGCTAAGTATATATATAAAACACGAATACTACGTCGCGAACAAAATTAAACATCAATAATAAAAAGTTAGGGCAATAATGTAAAATAGGTTTTGAAAAATTTGGGTTGTTTCTTCCAATGGCCATGGATGGAAACAATGATTGCAAGTAACCATTCAAAATGATACAGCTAGACTAGTAGGAGGCAAAAATAAGGGGAATTCAACTGCCTTTCTTGGAAAGTTCTTCAAATTCAATAAGTTTTTGCCTATTACGGTTTTTAAAGAAATAGCACCACCGTTCCAATTAGGGGGACAGGCAAAATGCTTCTCGAGTATTTAGCAAATGTCTTTGGACAGTTAATGTTACAAGTTATGAACAATGGTGTAGCAAGAGATCTCACTACAGATGTCCTTCACGAAGCAACGACTCGAGAACAAAAAGCGATCTCTCCTTGGCCTTGGGCAATTTAATCTCCTTTAACTCTTTCGACTTGGTTCGGTAATTGGCTAAACTTTGACCATTTATCCTAACAAAGCTCATCTTTCTTGATAGGAATTTTCACATCGTTTAGGCCTTGGAAGTAAAAAACCAAAATAAAGATTTGAAGGTTTAAGTATATGCCGATGTGAACGTTAGTAAATAAGCAACGGGAATGGACTAAAAGCTTTGGATTATCCTCAGATGATCTCATTTCATTTTCAACTTTCGAATAAATGAAATCAAATGAGCCAATTGTTGGCATCAAGCTTTTGTTCAAGATGCATGCAGTACTGAAAACGTACATTGTCGAGAAGAGACTCAGTGGAGTTTTGGTTAAAAAAAGTGAATGCTCGGATATCTGTTCTTAATACTCTTCTTTTTTAATATAAAATCAACGACGTTTGATTAAGTTGGAATTTTTCTCACATAATGTCACAAAAAACATTGAATTACAAACCTTGAGGACTCGGCAAAATTGGCGTCCCTGGGGGACCTGGCGTCATTGATGTCTGTTAAAAATGAGATTTAAAGTGTAGATAAAATCAGGCAATCGAACTTTTTCAGGCTTTCTTCGCTGTTTTGTAATAGAAGTGATTAACAGTATTTGAAGAATCATATCCGGTCAATATGACGAGTTACATTCGACACCACGTGTTTTTACCACGAATTGAATAAGAATAAAATCAAGACTAACCCTTGTTTTAAAAAGTTCTCAAACAAGGCACCCTAGCAAATCAAGCCATTATGTAGTCATCTACGCATCAAACACAGAGTCAGTTACATACCGCATTCTCTCTAATGAGCACCGGTGCGCTCATTCAAGTTTTTGCCTCAAAGAGGGGGCACTCATTCAAAAAAGATAAAAATCCAAAAAAAGGCGAGCTTTTAAATTCAAACCATTATTGTTTTTTAAAAAATAACATTCCATCTGCATCACCGTGTCGGAACCCTCGTCGATTTGCATAAATACTGGTGTGATATCTTGAAAATCTAAGAATAACTAAAGAATATCTGGAAGAACATCTGGTTCTGTCAGTATTTGCAGAGAACTTCCTAATTGAAACAACATAGGTTTTATCAAATACGTGATTTCTTGATTGCGGTGATTTCTTGGTCTCCCTCTTTTTCATAATATTTGGTCGCGCTTATTAAAGAGGGGCAGCCATTCCAATTTTTGCTCAAAAAGGGGGAGCTCGTTAGAGGGAGGCGTTCTTTGCAAAATAGGCATTCATTAGAGAAAATACGGTATTCTGTATTTGTTAAGAGCCTCCACAATATAAAGCAAAATAATAAAAAATCAGCCAACAAAAAAGGCCAATTATAATCCAAGAAATTGATCTGCAGTTCAAAAAGCTAGCAACAGATTTCCGGAGACAGATCCATTCCGAGGCTGCAACCATATATTACAGCATGTTAGCAGATTTTGCAGACGCCAAAAGACACACATTACAGACGTTCTAGCTTTCACGAGAAACCCCGGAACAGTCAGGGTAACTGCTAACCCATTTAATCTTGCTTTTGTCAAACAAAGATCAAGAAGAATCCCTTTAAGAAGGCAAGTTTAATCTTCCGTTCTTATGCAAATTGATATATAATCTGTTGACATAGCAAATACTAGTAAAACTGGCATCTTGGATTAAAAGTCATTTTGGGGATTACATCTAGAATACGTAAATGGTGTAAGGTTGTGAAATTTGCTGGCTCTAAAATTCTTGAATAACTAGCATAAACGGGGTGCCAAAACATTCCTTAAGAAGGTTAGGAAGGTGGTTAACTTTCGTAGAAAGAATTTTGGTGATTTGTAAAATTGTGAATAGCAAATTGTACTTCGGTTTTTGGCGCTTTATAAAATAATCCTTTCCAAAAGGGGGTATTACCTGCTAGTACCTCTTTAAACAAATATCAAATCAACATCTTCTTCTGGATTGAAAGCTTACGAGGGTCTGTAACGTGAAGCCACTCTTATCTTCGTATCTTAACTTTTTTATTACGAATTAGATTGTAACTATTCATTTAGTTTGATTAACTTCTTACTGTAAATTTTTTCACAGGGCCAATTTTAGAGCGGATCTTAATTTCTGACCTTTTATAAATATGTTCAAGTGTTAATCGAATTTCGCTAAACCCATTCAGGTAACGAGAGCAACTCTTTTCCCATTGGTACAGAATATAAATACAGACATTGAAGAAACTGATTACAATGAACTCTGTTGCAAATAAAAGCTATAGAGGCAATGGGCACTCTCGACCTACCGGCGTTGTTGCTGCACTCCATGGGCCACGTGGTCCCCTGAAACAGGTTGCCTTTACTCAGTAAAACATTTCAGTTATTTTGATTAACATTTCCAAATACAATTTTACTCCTGCTAGACCAAAATTACGTTATCAAACCTTAAATCAATATTACAAAATGAATGAAATGAAACGTAGCCTCAAGCAGATTCTAGAAACGACCCCAGGGTCAAGGAACGCTATCAGGTAAAAGGAAATGAAAAAATTTACGCTAGACCTAGACCTTGCCTTATCTCGATCATGAGACGAAGAGAGTTGCGAACATTATGACGAAGAGGAGAAACAAATGAGTAATTAAAATTAGCAGGGCAACAAAAGGTCTCATTGGATAATTTTGTACCATCAGTGACTAAAAAGGGACCCAAAAGCTATTTATGTATCCATGTTTCTAAAATTTCGTTCAAGTTCTTAATATTTTTAAAATTCTCTTCAACTGAAGTTTCTATAACTCAGGGTACAGAGTTATCAATAATAGCAGCATTGAAAATAATAAAAAAGCTTTAGATACAAACATACATTGGCATTCCAGTTGGACCCATTGTCGAGTTTGGCATCGGTCGCATAGGGCTATAGTTCTAGGAAATCAACAGGATGGTAATGTAGATTTGGTGGTGAAACATGAAAGATATTATTCTCAACAGCTTGATGCGGCTGATTTATGGAAAAATTAAGCAGCTGAAGTGAAAGTAAGACATGAGTGGCAAATAATCAAACAACAACAACCACAACAACAACAACAACTTATTACAAGGGAGAATATCGCATAGAGTATTAAAAAACCTGGATTTTATGAAAAACTGACACCTTAAATTTGAACTTCCTTTTTAACAACAAAGTAAAACCCAACGACGGTTAAAACCCAACATATTGAGATTAATAAGCTTTTCGTTTTCTTTAGAGGAAAAGTTTTTTTTGACAAGCTGTTTCACTCGAGTAAATATAAAAAGTTTTTGACTTGCTTTTGGATAAAAACTCTCTCAAATACATTAAATGAATATGCAAGGGACATAATTTAAACCTGATTAAAAAAATTCAATAGAAAAATCTAAAGAGGAATTTCAAACTTGCTAATAAAAGTTGAAAACGGGACTGGATTGTAGTCAAAAATAGGGACCCGAAGATATATTTTGGCACAATTGTTAACAATACTAGACAACGTCCCATGTATTAAAATGGGGATCCACAGTAGGCTATTTTGTTGCCGAAAAATTTTGGCACAGAACCCCCCGCGCCTTGCCTTAACCAACCAAGGTGTCAAACATCGATCAGTTTTCCCCCGGATAAAAAAGGGCTTCTTATCCCTGATCTTGGCACTCCTAATGCGAAGGCTTTACTGATATTTGGTGAGCTGTATTTTGCGATCTTTTTATAGCTGAGATATGGAATACAGAATGAACAACGCTCATTGCAGCAAATAACAGAAACACGAATATTGATTGTCGCATTGTCGACAAGCAATGGCATTGGCTTATCTACAAATGCTACTGTAGCGGGACTGATTATACACTTAGGACAGCCACCTGCTAATTCACTGTCTTATCACATGGCATGGAACTTGAATCAAGGTACAACGAATAAGGTGCTTTAAAGTACAACGAAAAAGGTTGTGCATGTTTTATCAGATACAGGACATCAATAACATCAGTTAAATTCAATTGAAGTAACGATGGACATAATAGACTCACGGGTGGGACGGGTATCCGGGAATGGTTCATTCTCTGCATCGGGTTCATCATCGATTGTGCTGGAAAAAATCAAATTCATCACGATAAAATTCATTAAAAGCAAAGGGCAATGGCATATTGAGCGCCTTTACCAATAATGGGCTGGAGATGAGAATTGGATATTTACGGAATATTAACGGAATAGTTGAGAATCCAAATCATCAAAGGGTGATAATAACACGCTTTGATGGTACATTAAGACCGTCCCTAGGAACTGCTCGGCTTTGGGAAAATTTTGTGCAAAATCAAGCTCTTTGCCGTTCTGTAAAAAATCCCAATACAACAGGCAAACGAGCAAGACAATAGAATTAGAAATCAAAACAAGTACTTCTCTTCAAAAGTGAAAGATAATCTACCATTTGCAGGACTATATCAACTTTTCAAGGTAAGTAAACAATGTAATTTTGATTCCATTTTGATGCAATATAAGCTATTTTGTGATAAATCTGTAACCAACCTTTCGTTCTAGAAAGAGCAACGTAAACAGCACAAGAAATGACAACGAGGTGAATAACTGCCTCGACAAATATTTATGCATCTAATTCAAGTATAAAATTGGACACGAAGAACTTTCAAACAAGTTTAAGTGCAACGCTTAGGCTTCAAGGATGCAAGAAAATGCAGCCAGGCAACGATGTTTTTAGTTATTCAGAGTAGCTTGAGGTTAATCCGAATGCAAGAAAGCACAGAGAAGAGATTGGCAAAACTCACATTGGTAGGGGCTGTGTGCTTGCTGCTGACGTGATGGATCCATCGAGTTTTGCATCATGTTTTGCCCAGGAACTCCTGATGACACGGGCTGCAAGGAAAGTTGCCAGAACTTACAATATCACAAAGAATAGCATGATAAAAAACAAGTTCAAATTGGACACATTTACAAGGTTTCAATTAAGTTGTGAAAAATAACTCTTACATTTTAAAGTAGGCGTCTATAGGTTTACTAAAGTTTGGTAGTTTTTCTAAAGTGAGGATGAAAGTAGGGGACAAAGGTTTGGTGGATAAGCTTCTAATGATTTCCCTGCCTCTAACCCCGGTTTTCTGATAAACTCGCACGTGTAAATGCATATAAGTGGAAGAAAGTTAAGGGGGAATCAGGGGAATGGGGATACAGTTTATGGTAAATGGTTGCCGATAATACGTACCTGGCCTGGCATTCGAAGACCTGGCGGACGTGGGCCACCGTAACGAGCTTGCATGTACTGGGAATGAAATTCAGAATGAAGGTCAGGAAAACAAAAATGATAGGAAGCACTTTTTGAGTTATTTCTTTGTACATATTTTTACTAACAAGCAGCTCTTCAAGCTGTTCATATCTTCTCCAATGTGATTCTAGTCTTTCTCTCTATCTTGACAAAATCTTAATACAAACACAATTCAATTAAAGCGTCGCTAGAAAACATTTTTATGATGGGAAAAAAAGCAATGAATTGCAGATCTGGACCAATAGCAATGAACTGCATCTTACACCCTAGAACAAAATACAAACATATTTAATTGTAACTGAATACATATTGCTTTACAGTGTAAATTGCTTAAGGTGATTTTGACATTGCTCAAGGTGTACCTGACTGTGCATCATTGCTTGTGCCGGTGTCTGCGGCAGGGGCGACGGTTGTGGGTGCGGAGGGGTCTGCGACTGGGATAAACTTGGGTGTCGGGTGTTCGGTGGTGGCTACGATACAGAAGTAAAAAGGCTCTTGCATTGATTGAATACATAACATAACATAACATAACATAACATAACATAACATAACATAACATAACATAACATAACATAACATAACATAACATAGCATAACATAACATAACATAGCATAACATAACATCAAATTTGAAGATCTGAAATGTAACACGAAGGAAAAAACACCACAACTAAGGATTAAAAAACTCATTTTTCATTAACATTCTTATCACACAAAATACTAGCAATGTCCATTTCAGGGGTGAGTTATTATCAAGCAGCATATGACAACCACATTTAATATAATACTAGCCTAAATTATCGTTATAAAAATGTTTGTTCCTTTGGTGTACGCACGGGAAAGAGTTCTTTGATCATCAAAGCAATGCAGATATAAAGCAGATATTTGTATATATGTTGAAGTGTAAGAATAATGTAAAACCCAACAAATGGCAGAATATACCTGGTAAAATCCCGGCTGCATTCCACCCATCGGCATGTCATTTGGTGGGCCCGGCGCATAGCTTGGCGATGGTAGCGTTCCTGAATTCTAAAAGCGAAATGCGAATTCGGTTTAGAAAAAGAGAAACTATATTGAGGTGCCAATTAAACTATAAATATGCAACTGAAAGCTTATTTCAAACTTTTTTATTATTTCCAGGAAAGCAGCGCATGAGATTCTCAACCCACTAATATCGTCATCAAATTCTCATTTTTACAGTCTATATTTCGATAACGTCGGTGGATTTTGCTTTTGATTGGCCCTCCTTCTCACCATCGGGCGCGACCGTCCATATTGAAGAAATTCAGAGCTGTTATTGTGGCATTGCTGTCCTTCGATAACTTGGTACAATCAATTTACATATGATATTGTGTACCAGTTACATTCATCCTATATTCCTGCATTGATTGCGCTGCTATAAGAGTGTATGAAGCCTTAGCTAGCTTCTTTTTGCTTTAAAATATCTTGTTAAGTGTTATCCCAAAACGAGCGGCCTAGGCAAGACAAGCTTTGGCTTCGTCCAAAAATTTAGCTCCATTTTTGGGTGTCCTTATGTGAAAAATGTTGAATAGAATGGAACCTTCAGCAATATTGCTAAATCTGCTCGCCTTGTTTTATTTCGATAAACCAAATGATTAGACAAGCTTGCACTGAAGCACGAGACACAAAGCGAAGGGTAGCTGACCCTGTGTAATTTGCACAATTTACAATTTGTAATTTGCTGTGAAGTCTACATAGCATTCTAAAGGTAACAACTTAATACAGAACAGAACAGAACAGACGTGCATGTTCTTCATTTTGATTATAAACACGAAAGCGTTCCTTAAAATAACAACTGCTGGATCAAAGTCATGCCATTGGCAACTCTCCGAATTAATAAGCCAGCCACTCGACCAACGTAATGTTCGTATCTTCTAAACATGCGCTCAAATTTGTAAAGGGGGGAAGGGGTTGATGGGGGAAAGACATTGCAGCAAAAGACGAGTTCAGTCTTGTAACACATTGTGGACTATTGAGTATACGATGACATTTTTTATTGTTAACCGTCGTTAATAGGCCTAAATGGGAAAGTTCTGTCATTATTGTTGGATTTTAGCGATTGAAAGCAAACATCAGCTATTTGAACACCAAATCAATATCAAGCATGCCAATAACTCTCAAAAGTAAAATCGTGCATACGTCACGTATACAAATATATATTTGTTGGTTCCTGATATATGCATTCTCTCTATACTTTGCACCTTCTTTGGGGGTAAGGAAAATTTCGCAGATAAAATTGGACGATGAATCTGATAATTTTCGAAAGTGCTCTGAAGAGTATGGTCACGGGATGCAATTAAAGGTACCGTTTGAAAAATCCGTTTATGACAACCTTTTATTAACAGCAATCTGATTAAACTTTAATAAGGTAAAATACGGTACGAATGTTTATACAAAAGTTATTTTTTTTTCTGCATGCAATTTGGTTTGTAAAAATGTGTATATCTATTTGAAACAGGAAGATCCCTAACTACTTGCCTATAGTTTTGCAAATAGTTTTTTCTAAAGTGCTTCTTGGTAACTGCAAGCGAATTGAAAATACTGCAAAAAGGAAAACAATTCTCCTCGCATCGCATTGTCTTTGTTCAGGAAAAAAATGTTGGCATTTTGGCGGTATCTAGATGATATTTTAAAAGGCGGGATATACTACTTAAAATGGAAAAGCTAAATGGGAATTGATTGCAAGACAATAACTGTAGATCAATTAGCATATCATAATGCAGCGTATCTAACGCCATCCCCCTGGAAATTTTACAAACAAACTGGTAAGTGCAAATACGAACTTTGCATGTTGTTTGCTCCCTGCGTGCGAAGCAAAATCAGAGTTGTTCGAGAAACAAAGGGGACATGATGCTTCATAAAACAGGTGCCCTAGTCAAACACACTCTGTAAGAACATCCCCTTAGCACATCACCTGCCGTTTGGTAAACAGCATCAGCCTCTTAACCAGCACTATCACCAGCACTATCACCAGCACTTTAATGTACTGAAGATAAAAACTTATCGCGAGAAGACCTTTCTTTGAGAGAATACATTCGTTGTACGTGCTTGAGTAAGACTGGAGTATGGAAAACCAATAGTCACCAACACGTTCTTGGAAAAATTCTCAGGGTCAATGAAATTATATAAAACATTTCCTTGCCTTCTTGAAAACTGATCTACAGTGGAATCCCGATATAACGATCTCTGAAGAGAACCAGAAAATAGTTCGTTATATCGGGAGTTCGTTAAACTGGGTCCTTTCGATAGCATTTTTTTGGGTCCTTTCGCAGTTCACTCCTAAAAAAGCTGCGGTGGGCTTGTTTAGGCTATCTCCAATCTTTATGCACATTTAATTCCAAAAAATCAATCTGAATTCAATTAATACAACTGACTGGTCATTGAAAATCTTAATGTTCCTTTTATAATTTGAGACCAAGAGATTGACAAAGCTGTTATCACTTCACTCCTAGTTGGGGGTGAATGATATCTTCGATTACTTCACATTCTTATTTGCCTTCTGCTTCTCCATCTGGGTCTCTCAATACAAGGTATTCGTTAGTGTCAGTGTATCCATTCGCAGTAATTTCTGAGGCAATCAAACTTTCATCCCGTGCTCTGAGCCTTATCAGCCAGTGCTTCAAATGTTTCACCAACATGTTTTGCCGATGGCAAAAATAATTTTCCCCAAGAGAAAGTGATAAATGAACTAATAAATAAATAAACAAAAATAGCAGATGAAAAATTTATGAAAAGTTCGTTATATCGAGAGTAATTATAAAAATTGATTCGTAATAGCGAAAGTTCGTTTTATCCGGGGTTCGTTATACTGAGAGACTTAGTAAGGAGTTTGTTAGGCAGAATCCAAGGGATTATACCGGGAGGTTCGTTATATCCGGGGTTCGTTATATCGGGATTCCACTGTATATTGAGAAGAAAAACAAACAAAAAACAATTAATGCGGTTCGACCTTAAAACCAGGAAAGGCGCTTGTATTTTTGCAAAATACTTCTGAACGGGGTTTCGAAACCATAACACGAAACCGATTGGCTGCGTGGCAATTACCATGACAACGACTTAATCTGCCGATCTGTTGCCATGGAGGCAACACCAGAAAGAGCGCCATGCTAACCCAACTTTTGTGGTACACCATACGGGTGTAGTGCTCTTTAGACTAGGAGTACCCGGCGAGTGACCATACAGGTCCTTAACCTACCCAATCATAGGTAAGGACCGCCTAGCTTGTTGGAATAAGAACTTACGTAGCCTCCGCGAAGGTCACTGATACCCTTTTGAAGGGGTTTTCTAAAATATTACATGGTATATTCGTGGCCTGCCTCTGAATTTTATTGATGATTTCAACTATTCCCTTTATCTCTTAAGATTGTCAGTGCCTTATTAATAATCATGGGCGACCCATATTCAAGGTAGAGAGGCACAATGGCCGTGCTAACGAACGAACACCTGCAGCAAGGACACTCTTGTCATTTCGTAGCAAACCCTACATAAAATGTCGATACCCATAAGAATAAACCTACTTCCCTGCAATGATTATCATCTTAAGATGCATGACAATACTTATTATTGAGGATTTGGAAACAGATTTCTTTTAAAATAAACAAACGGATTCTACTTGATCTTTTGAATGTCCTGCTGCAAAAATTCACCTACTTAAAAATTTATTACATTCAAAGGCTTTTCAGACAAAAAGACTTGAGTGAGATTTCGAAAATAAAATTTTGCATAATTAGGGTAATACAAATTGAACATTGTGTGGCAAGACATTGTAACCTTCAACTCAATTTTACATGTAACTATTCAGAATTGGCAAACGCAGCATGGAACTGACAAAGAAAAACCAGACATTTTCCAGCAGTTCCCTTAATTAGAAAATACTGGATTTGTGTAACAGAAATTAAATACAGAGTGGGGGGGGGGTTTAATTAAGATAGCTACCAGATATGTTAAAACATTTTAAATCACATTTACATCGATCGATTATTTGCACTGGAATAGGGAAATAGAGAAATGGTCGCACTCACCAGGTCGTGGAATGCTTTGGCCTCAGATGAATGGTCACAGCTTTCTCTTCGCTCAGGTGCAGCACAATAAAGATCCCAAAACACACTACAAAGATTTTGGTTGTGATTATAAAACGAATGCAAGTTGTCAATGGTCAATGGTAAAATACTTTGGGTGATGACAAAATTGTCAGATAGAAACACAATGGTGGAAACATAGTATGAATGTATTTTGACACTTCAAGGATGCAGAGGCAGAAATATTATATCTAAATCAACAAATTTGCTATTGTGGCTTTAAAATTAAATAAAGATAAGACAAAGACCTTGTACTGATAACAAAACTGTTGGCTTTTGCTTGGCCCCGAAAGGGGATACTCTTACAAGCAATGTGAATAGGAATCAACATACCGTACTAATACTATATACCTAACAAAAGAGATCAATGTGACTCTTTGACAAAGAGTCTTACCTCATGTGACAAAGAAACAAAAGACCAATTTGAAAGAAATGATAAAACAGTTCAATAAAGAATATTTAAAAAGATGAAGAACTAGGATTAAGGGGTTAGTTAATCAACAAAGATATTGACAACAATCTTTCTATGTATTGCTATTAATCAACTCTTACAAGATTAAAAATAATACTGATTCATTTGCATGTGCACAAGAAAAGAAATTCAAAAACAAGAACCTAAGTGAGTGAACAAATCAAAATCTCTTTAGAAATGATGCTGCAATACATGAAGTTGGATTTTGCTAATAGGGGGAGCTAGTTCATTCTTCTCATAAGGACCTTCCTGTCCTCCAGGCATTAAATACTTATGGGGGAGCAAATCAACTCACCAATGACTGAAAATACTGAGCTAATGCATTAAGATTGTGATGTGCAAAAAGAGTGGTTTTTAGAAGACTATGCAAGGAAGAAAGCTTTCCCACTAGGTCAACACAAAAAACCAAAGCAAGAAAGTTTTAATTAGAATTTACAGTATAGGCACAAGCAAAATTACACATGTTAATCAAAAATAAGTAATGAACTGAAAACGTTTGCTTTATAATATAAGAGGTAGTAAACTATCAAATATATAAAAATTAAAGGGCCTTGATAGCAATGGAAAGAATTTATGGAAAATGAAATGCTCTGAAATGAAGACATATTGATTACTGAAAAAATTAATGTGTTTGGTTTTTGACCTAGTATTGATTTGTAAATGAGCGTCTGACACATAACTCAGCACTGTTTCCTGGCTTTGAGTTTCTGAACTGTGTTCTGGTGTTTAATTCATAAGAGTGTCAGACAAAACGCTTTAGCACCTTTCAAAATATTTGAGTTTCAAAGCAATTTTATTATGATATTTGTAACAATTAACCCTGAAAAACTGTATAGATGAAAACTTTTTGAGAAGAACACACATCTAACATAAACAGACAATGGTCTTGGTAATAATTAACCTGAAAAATGGCATAGAAGGAGAATGTTTTGGGCAGAAACATGAATCTAACATAAACAGAAAATCTTAAGTGGCAAAATAGATTCAAATTGAATTCAAATACTGGCTGCATCAGCAGGAGCAAACATTCTCAGCTGTTTGAACAGTATGAGAAGTTATACAATCAGATCAAATGACAGATGACTTATAGAAAAGTCAGTCAAAGTCACAAAGTAACAATGAAACATCATTTTGATGACTTCCTGTATCTCATGTATCAGTAACAGCTTGACAAAGTTCAAGAATGATCTAAGGAATTTCACAATAGCAAACATGGAAAATACACAAAGCCTGGCATAGCCTCGCTCAGATTACAAAAAATATTGTGGTAATACTGTCTTAGGTAACTTCAGTACTAAAATCTTACTCTCATGTTGCTGCCATGTTGAAACTTTTTATATTGGCCTTTTCAGCCAATTTTTGACATTTTTGGGATGGAAATTAACATCTTATACTACATAAACAATGCCATTTTTCATTCAACATCTAGGTAAAATGAATCTTATGTTTTGATCTACTGGCAAACTTTGACCATGTACAGAGCAAGTATCCTCATGAAAACAAAAACTTTTGGATTTTTTTTGCTGAATCTACCAACATTCAGCTCCTTGGGAGAAATTTACTCGTTGAATCCATTGATGATAATGATTAAAATTAATACTTAATAACTATGTTCAATAAAAATTGTGAATATTTCGTTCACTGCTCAAGCCAAAATTCTGCTAGAAACGTTATCACAATTGCTGCATAGAGAAGTTTCGAAATTCAAAAAAGGGCTGGGAAAGGGAATGGCTGCAGTTTAGCAAAATGTTTCTTAGAAACCTTTTGTCCTGTTTGTCAAAACCCTGTCTTCAGATGTTCAAACGCCTTCCATTTTCTATCACTAAATATATATGTGGATTTCATTGTGTATACTGTCTTTGGTCCATAGATTTAGTTATTTATATATGTTTCAATTTTTGCAAACTTTTGCAGCAAATGAGCTATTATTTCACGTGCATGGGTAAATTATGTTTTATTTGCAACTCATTGGGACTCTAAGGCTGGGAATATTCTAAGAGGATTTTAGGCTGGGAATATTCTAAGAACAAATATGGCAGTGATGGGGTATGCACATGTTGCTGCATCTCAAAAATATTATCAATTTATATCTAGACTCTAGTATGATGGGTAGTTTTATTATTGATGCCTCAAAATCATGCAAAATGTTGAATCGGGGAGGGGAAATACATTGAATCAGGGAGGGCCATTTTTCAATGTAAAGTGAAAAATATGAACTTTACTTGAAAAGTCCTAACTATATTGGTCTGGGATTGCAGTTTCGACTTGATTCTGTGCTCATAACAAGAGATAATAATCGAAAACCAAAGCATGTATAATATAAGTGCATACAGCTCTGTGAAAATAGAAAAGAGCACTTCAAGACAAACAATAAACAGCATTTCTCATTTCATTTTACTATGTTCATAAATAAAAGTTATTATGGATGATACAGATACTTGTGCATGCTTAGGCATCTTTGAAATAAATGCCATTACAGGCTATAAATCAAACACACTGGAACTGGAATATCAGCAAGGAAAGCAGGGTGTAAAAAGAAATGAAAATAAAAGTCAGCAAAATGAGAATGTTTGATAGAAATTATTAAGCTTGTTAGTTACTACTTAATCATTTTAAAGGTTACTATGTGATGTTTTTTAAGTTTTAATTATTTTAGTATGTTGAGAAATTTTTAAACACAGCACTGAAACTGAAAATGTATTTTTATGGTCGCCCTGAATATAATTCACATTATTATTGACGATAATATATTTTTGAATGTCTATTATTGACTGGAAGGTTTTAGGCAATCAAAGTGTCAAAATACATGGGCGATGGGCTATAGTATAGGGTGCTTTCGAAAATCGGGGCTTTATAGATGATATAACCTAGCTTTCAAAGTCAAATAGTGAATGGAAAAAGTGCTGAAATATGTTAATCATGGAAGTTAGTTAAAATTTAGCAACTCGAGGAAGAGTTGACTTTCACTCACCTCCACCATGCATGCAAAAAGCCAGGAGCTTCCCCAAGAGTTATGTTCTTCTCCCATCGTATCTAAATAAAGACGTGTGAAAGGGTTGAAAAGAGTCTTAGGTTTAAATCTATTGCGGCTGCTGACTGGAAACATGCACGAGCAATCGCAGCACAAAGCTTTATCTAGCTGCCCGTTGACACTAGTCCAACAAATTATTGGATTACGTGTGAAAAAACTAACAAAGGCCACAGTTTACAGTCGATCGCGGGAAATCACAAACATCGGGCCAGGCTGAATAAACTGTAAACAAAAACAAATAGATACCTTACCTCGCTCAAGAAAGTCTGTGCGGCTTTTGGTGCTCCCACATGGCGGAGGTATTCGTACACATACAACGCCAATCTGAAATCAATGAAAATAAATTTGGATCTTTTGAACGAGGAGATGGTGGAAGAAGTCTCTTGTAAAGCAACTCAATGAAACCTAGCAAACTGCTTGATTACAAAGGCGGAACAGTGGAAATGGAGCAGGACCCATTGTACTGCTCGCAGGTGCGGGCACTGCGGTTTGCGAAGTCAACGAGCTATTAAGACATGCAGCTAGATCACAGCAGAAAGAAGTAATCAATGTCTGAGTGTAATCTGACCAGAAACAACTGAAGGCCCTTACTTTTCACTAGCTTCGGCTTCTGAAGGTACTGTGTTCGTGCTGCCCTTGCCTTTAGAAGCGTACATGCTGTGTTCGACTGTCAACGAATTTGTCATCTCAAGGACCATCGTGCAGTACTTGACACCAGTCTCCGAGGTTACATCCATGTTATTCAGAGTAAAGACAAAGGAGAACAATACTGATTGGTTGAGCGTGAAAATAAGCAGATTCAAACAAAGAAACATTAACAATAGGCACACAAGTGTTTCAAAATAGCCACCAGCTTTGAAGCGTGGAGAAAAAGACTGAAAGAATAGTGGTTTCAATGTCAGGGGGAAAACAGCTGATCGTACTGTATGTATAAGCTGTTAAAATAAACAAAAATCAACGCCTCTAACTTAGGATACGATGTCTTCTTGTACACCAGAATCGCTGCTTCGCAGTCATAACAGACGGTAAAGAAACTTCGAAACTTGGTTTTACATGGCAAAGTATTTTCTTTGATACAGTCCTAGCCATACATCCTGGAAAAAAAACATTGTTGCCAATTTGAAAGGGTCATTGCAATACATGTCTACCACAGTCGTACATTCAGCATGAACAGAGACATTCTATTCGTCAAACATTGAATACAAAAAACCACAGTCGTACATTCAGCATGAACAGAGACATTCTATTCGTCAAACAGAAACAAAAAATCGAGCTGTCGAGGCTGTTCTTTCCCCATATTACAGTATTTGTCCTGACCAAAAATTTAATACAAATTGGATTCCAAGAAGGGAATGTATCTCTAACCCCCACCATCCCCCACCCTAGAAATTTCCTAGAGTGTCCCTAAGCATAATGCGAGCCAATTATATTGAAATGCAGGGCTGTTACTGGGGCTAGGTCCCCGTTTTAGGATTCCAGCCCCCAGTAAGGTAAAAAAAAAATCAAAGGGTCAGGGTGCCATGACCCCGTGATGGAGCTTGGCAGCGGCCTTCTTAAATAAAAACTTTTTCCATTTCTTGTATCTGTGTGAAACTTTACCGGATTTAATTGGCAAAGAAGAATAACAAAAGAATAAAACTTTAAGAATTTGAAAAATGGACAATTTTTAAAATTGTTTACATTTGACGTCCATTTAATATCAACTTAGAGGCTATTCCAGAATTCCAGCACCTCTAGAAGAGGAGCTATTTTGCTCGATCACAGAGATTTTCTTCGGCAAACTCATGTCAGCAGTGATATTTTGAAGATAACGCAAATCAAACTGGGAGTTTTTCATGAATACATTGTTGATTTTTGTGCCTAATCTATCTGGGAGTATAAAAACCATTTTTATCTGTTGATTGATACCTGGGTGATCCGTATCAGAGGCTAGTGTTATTAGCGTACGATGAAACTGTAATGTTTAATATCCAGCAGAACATCGAAGAAACCAAAAATAGAAGTGGGCCCAAGCACGAGCCTTGTGGTGCACTTATGTTGACTTCTCAAATTTAGACTCTATCCCTATACAACCTTCAAAAATCTACGGTCGAGGTTTTATCTTGATACTCATGACAATGTAATTTTATGAAGAGAGTCTCGTGATCCACTTTTTGAAATCTTTTTCAACAAAAGCGTATTTGCCATTGTCTAGTTTTGTGCCACTGCTGTGTTAGGTGTTCTTATTGCAGCTCTAAAACAAATATTTATAGCTTCTAGTTTAAAAGATGATAAACTGATACGAATAACAAGTTAAAAAATATTTTATGTTTCCAAGTTACAAATTAACGTAAGTTCAGTAATGCATGATTAAAAATCTTGATTAGGTCTTGATAAACGTGATAAAGAATGGTCCGGATGGAAAGCTACAATCTTGGACAAAAATTATGAGACAAACAGATGTTTGTCTATCACCTCCCCACAGTGGCGCACACTTGGCCAGATATTGAGGGTTACAAGCCTACAGTTCTGTTAAGATAACGTCACATATGTCTATTGTTTTAGAACTATTATCTTCCCAAATATTGGGGCGCCTCCCAGGTGTCCGCCAATGCTTCCCCCTCCCCCGTATCATTGTTGAGATCAATATGAGGCAGAAAGGAAAGAACATGATGACATCTGGCTCTCATTCAACATTGAAGTAAAGGGGAAGTCACCGTTTGTTGGATTGTCTCATTATATTTTGTCCATGATTGTAGTATAAAAGTAGAATTTAGCTTTTTTCGAAAACTTCATAGCATTTCATTGTAGTTTATAATTCAATGCACAAATTTCATAGACGCAGGGCATGTACCGGTCTACAGGCGAGGTGTCAGTGGTTTTTCTTCACTTCACATTTGTACTGCAACTCTGTGGAATGGCATACAGTCCGCCAAAACCTCTGCACTGCTTTGCAGTGTGGTTCTTGGTGAAATGGCTCAAAGAATTGTCGAGTCTCTCATGCGTACTTCTTTTCCCATGCAGGCACCGCGGAGCGTTGAGAAAAGTGAGGGGTCTAAATAAGGCTTTAGCCCCCAGCCCCCCTGCCCCCCTGCCCCCTGCTCCGCGGTGCTTGCCATGTACCTCTTACCTGTATTACAAAGAATACTTTCATCAGAACTATCATTATCCTTTTAAAGAGTTCTCAATGATCATTCCTGTCTTTTTTTTCAACTTCTTGCGTTGGTGTAGCTGAAGAAAATTGCCAAACCGAAGGATCATTATTAAAATTTGAAAATGAACAGAAAATAAATAACTTCCAACAACATATTTTCGGCTAGACCAATGAAGGATTTCAATCTTTTCAGAAAGTTCGAATGTGTAGCTGCTATTTTACACAATTCAGAAATGTAATGGCCTTTCGTCAAGTTTTCTACCCAGTAGTTTGACACTTATGTTTGATATTATTTGATCTTATGAATGAATTGCCTCCCTCCCCCTCCTTGTTGTTTACAGCAAGGCATGCTGCTGACATATCCTATCGTAAAAGTTCTGTGGATAAAAATAGACCATCCTTGTTGTTACAATTACAAAATATAGTTAATCTACTATAAATCTAACAGTCTTATGTAGAATTTATGATGGGTGGACTTACAACAAGGCCCAATGAGGTGATATTTCATTAATGGATTGAAATAGAAGTGTAAGAAAAACAGGGGCATACTTTTTATTAGGGGGGGGGGGTTTGTGGCTGCATGTTTGCCCTGCGAAAAACATTTTGCCCTGAAAAAGGTTGAGAAAGCTAGAAAAGAACATGAAAACTATAGAGCGTTTGAGCCTTTATTTTTTTTTAGAAAATGATACATCATATTACATTTTATTCTTAGACGTCATAATTTTGCTTTAGACCATTATCAGGTAGATACTCTTATGGAAAAACTTTCATCATACCTTGATAATTATTCTAGGCCTATAGTATAAAAAAGGGCTTCAAATTTATAGAAAAGACAAAACTCAGTTTTTACAATAAACTTTCGATATGCACACTAGCATCCCACTGAACTCGTCGTGGTTGGTCACGTTAGATGCAAAATCGCTATACACAAACATTCCTCAAGATGAGAGGCTTGGCCTCGATACCATCAAAAACCATTATTGGAAAACCACTCCGCTGCAAATAAAATACTTCAAACAAATTCTGATTTTTATTCACTAACAAAATCATTTACCTTTAATGGTAAATCTTATCAACACATTCAAGACACCTCAATGAGGAGACCCTTTCCCAAAATTATGCCGACATATTTTTGGCAAAAAAGGAACAACATATCTTGAACAATGCTATGATGAGGCGTGTCCCAATATTTTGGAAAAAATTTATCGATGACATATTTTTATCTGGCCAAACACGCTTCAAAACAGACCAGTATTTATACAATACACCATCGTACCATCAACAAGCAAACAAAACCTGATACACACTCAAACATTAACTCTTAGATATAAAAATAAGCACACAGAAAGAAGGGGGAATAGCAATCTCTTCGTACCAAAATAAAACAGACACTTGCAACCTCGTATATTGCGATTCCATCCACATAGGGAGTTATAAAGCTGGAATCATTTCATAGTTAAGATTGTTTGGATTTGGAAATCTATTCCCTCCAGCACAAACTATCGAAGTATCGATGGCCTTTCTTATTTCGTGTCACTGGCAGTTTTTACCATGTCACTGGCAGTTTTTACCATGTCACTGGCAGTCAAACATAAATTACCTTCTCATTAAAGCTATATAAGAAAAATATTGAAGCAGATCCATTTTTAAAAAAATAACCTGCCAAAACAGTTTTGCCTGCAAAAAGACTCTATTTTCATGGTGGATTTTTTGGTGTGGGGGGGGGGGGGGGTTGAGGGTGAATTGATTGCAAGCTGTAAAGTTTGTAAATAGTTTATTACCTTAACAGCTGGTAAATAGTTGGCATTGAGTAGCTACTGTAAATCGCTTTTTTTGATTAAACGAATTATCATGATATAATAATAAGTTAAGGGCAAGGTTAGCAGAATTTTCCCAAATTGGGCATTTTAATGTAATTTTGCCTGAAATTTTCATTATCATCTGGCTTTTTCGAAAATTCAAAAAAGTGCATTTCTTGTCACGTTAATTTGTATTTATAGACAGACATAGTAGCTAAGAGTATTGTCATTTATCTCTACGAAAACCAAAAGTAAAATTGCTATATAAAATCGGCAAAATTCTATTATGTTTTAAATAAAATAAGGCAGCGTCACGTGGCAATGGCTTGGTAAAGCAAAGCAACGTATTTTACCAAATTCCATCAAGCAACAAACTATGCTTATCTGGAACTATAAAAGAAGAGAAAAATACCAAAGAGTTTAGTCTTTGGTCACTTTATTGATGAGATTTCTTGCGATTTCAGCTATATTGATATGAATATAACCCATTTATGCATAGTTTCAAACACGATGCTGCATAACTGGATGTCCTGCACGGCATGTCGAATCCTGCGATTAAAGGCTGCATCTCATTGAACACTCGCTCAGTAGCTGCAGAATTCAGTGGTACAGTATAGTACAATCTCTGTCGATTGAGCAGCATTGCGTATGCGTCCTAAAGCTGTGTTGTTATTCAGTATTCCAATCATATCAGCAGTTTTGTCATCCATAAAAACAGATTTGATCTTCACCCATTCAGATGAATTGTGCATCTTTATAAATGAATCTTCTTACGATTCCTCTTCCATATATCTTGGCTTCAGGAAATCTCCATATCTTCTTTTAACTTCACAAACCTGTTCAGGATAGATTTCTTTGCATTAACAGAAGACAAAATCGCAGTTTTTTGCGTTTCAACATTTTCATACTTTGCCCTGCAAGTCTAGATTAGCTGCCAGCCTGAACTGCATCTATTAACTGTACTCATCTGATCCACTGTTCATCTATTTCCATAACCTTTTTAAGGAGTATCTATTGGGCGGCAAAGTTTGCGTATTGCATAATCAGGGCCAGGCCTTGTTTGGGGAGGGTGTAGAATACAAATTTACCAGTTTAAAAAAATTACCAGAAAATCCATAGCTACTGACACAAAGCTCCGAAATACATTATGTCAATTTGAATCTAGGGAATGTGATTCACAATATCTATATACATGATAATAACAGACCTTTCAACCCTATAGTTACTACCATGGTTTGCACAAAGAAAAGGAAAATTTTCGAATTTTAATGCCTCCGGTTCGCTAGAAAATGAACTCTTCCAAGTAGTTTTTACTAATGCAAGATTGCTTTTAAATTCATATCCATAGGCCAAAAATAATTCTATGGTTTTTTTGATTTTCTTGTGTCGTTGTTCAAATGGCAGCATAAAGCTGATGTGGACCTGATAGTTGTTAAGCAATCTGGAAGACTGTTTTGATGAAACCAATAACTACTTCAAAATAACGAAATTGCATTCGAAATGTCTTAGAGATAATAAGTGCTTACGTCAAGGAGGTGTTATTTCTTCAACAATTGGAATATTTGTAATTACAACTTATTTATATTATTTATATCGAGGCAATATATATATTACGAGTTATTTATATGAGAATAAATTGGCACGACTACAAAAGAAGTGTGCCACCTTGGCCTGTAAAAAGTTTTTGAAGTGAGCCTTAAGAAGACTTGTAGTTTAAGCATCCTATCAAATTGTGGTTTGTATAATTGTCTTCTCTCGCAATATATTGTTTCGATAACGATTTTTCATTTTCTCTGGCTGCAATTTGGTTCTCGATTTACAAAATGGGTCAAAATAGTCGAGACATTTTACCTGCTAAAAATAGCGCAGAAACGATGACAATTTGATTTTTCAAGAAATAAGGGTTACCGGTTTGGAGCACAAGCGCGCCCCTGTTTCTGTCGCTTCCTGTGTCTAAAAAAGTGTTGAAATACACTTGAATCATCTTTTGCACGTGGTAAAGTTGCAATAGCTTTTAGTGTTGTTAATGAAAGCGCAGAAATAACACTGTCATACTGCTGTAAAGCAAAGACACATTCTGGAAATCTACACATGCACAAGTGACGCGCTCACAAGCTGCAACTCATATGGCTGATCACGCCACAGTCACGTCACGGTCACGTGTTGTGGTGTTGTGATATGCAGATGTTCCATTACTTTAAATGACATAAAACAGATTTTGAGTTGCATAAAACTTCGTTGTACGCGTCAGTAAAATTGTGTTTTGAAATGTGAGCAAAATGACTGAGTGAGAACAACGCCACCTAAAAACACTTGCTGTGATTAGATAAATCATAATACGATCATACAAGCTTGCGTGTTGTCCTCTAAATATTGTTCTCTAAATATTGCTTAAATGATTGGTGTTGTAATTCAATAAGATTAATCTTAATATTTATTTATTCAAGTGATTTTCATTATCCAATGTCTTCCACCATTCACTGTTGTTCATTAACATTTTGTTTGAGTAATACATTTTCAGTTTAGCTTGAATTATGATTGACATCATAGCATGGTATTAAGTGTGAAAAGAAAATGCTTTTCTATAGCAGATTCTATAGCAGATTCTATAGCAGATCTATAGCAGATTACTGAAAAGCGTTCTACCATTGCTAGCGGGTATTTGATACTTAGAAATGTTTCTTCATTGTCTCATAATGATTTTACTTCCATCTTTGTTACAAAATTACGAAAGAAAATAAGAAGAAAGAGCCTTTATGTTTTATTGCAATATCTGGTGAGTTACAACGGGAGAACCAAGACCAGTTTTCAGCTTGCTCCCACATCTCTCACCAAAGGCGATAAAGTGGTCAGAGCCAATCGGGCAGCAAAAATTAATTCTACCCAGGTAAGTGTTTTGTAAATAAAGCATTCGCAATTTTTGTCTCAGGATGCCTATGCATAAGCAATGCAAATTACCAACTTCCTCTAGCATCAATGCTACAATATTTTTGAAGAAAATTAATAACAAAAAAAAATTCAGCCAGGAAAATCCAAGATAAGGTAACTCGAGACTATTCAAAACATTGTGCGTAATGGGAGGTTTTCTGTAGAAACATGGACTCTTTGGCGGTATCAGTAGTTACAGGGACGATCTGAAATAAAAATAGGTTTTTTATTTACCCTTTCAAAACAAGCTTCTTTTCGCATTTTATTTGTAAATTTTCATTTTTACAGACAGAAACATAACCACATTAATATCTAAGTGTATAGTACACAAATCACGTTTGAAATGGATCCATATTTAGATTATAGTAAATATGAAGAATTAACAAACAATATGGTATAATTTGACGTACAACTTCAGAAAACAGCGTTGCATAAGTTCAATAATGGCACAGGTATATCATGACAAAATTGTAGGCGGCGAACAATGCTATTTGCGAGTAATTTAGTGTTCATAAAACACACTTCCTTTCTTAGTCACTACACAATACTCGATCGACAATCTTAAGTATCAAGCCACAGCAATCACTTGTCCGTTCGAAGATTTCAGAACATATGTCATTCGTTTCAACAAATTCAAGCGTCTTTTGAAGCAGCAATCCCTTGCGAAATAGGAAAGCAAGCAACTCAGCTCTCGATTATTCTTAACTCATGAATGGTGCATTCAGGACAACTATTTCTTCACGAAGGTGGCTCCTCTCGTAATACAATGGATATCCTCCGCTCTCTGTTAAATTTTCTTTTTCCTAAGTATGACTCTTTATCTGCAAGGATTTCATGGGTGAGTTCGTACCTGGCAAAGTCTCTGTAGATGAAGCAATAACGAAAAATTAGTGAGGTTCAACAATTTAGATTTTACCTAGAAAGTAGCTTGTTTTGTGAAAGATAAAAAGTAACACCAAGAAAAAAAGCTGTTTGCAAAGGTGAGGGGGGAGCTATGTGATTTCCTACTAAACAACGTGATTTCCTACTAAACAAACCTGGCATACTTTAGCACAGAAATTATATTACATTACCTCATGATGTAAAGAGATCTTGGCTTGAGTAGAACATCTACGAAAGCATGTTGCTCAGTGACGTCACTAGGCTTTAGTCGCATGATAGCAGGTGACAAAAGGCTCAAACCAGCAATTCTACGGCCGCAAAACTGCGAAGGGGATGTCATATTTACATATTTAAAAGTCATATTTAAAAGAGTGTATAAAATCATGAATATAAGGCTATGAAGTGTGGTGTTTTAGTTGGACGTTGGGATTAATGCATTTAGCTTTTTGTAGAGGTCTCAAATCAGAAAAAGCGACTGCGTTAACACTAGACACGGTAGGCCCGAGAAAAATCATCAAATGTAGAGCAAGCATGTAGAGCAAGCAGAGGAATTCAATTGCAATGCATAGAGCCAACCCAAATCTCGCCTCCAGAGATCTTTTACACTATTCATTTCGCACATGACGTTCAGCGAGACTTAAACCAAAGTCAAGCCCAATTTTACAGACAATGTTGTTATTTGTAATTGTTATTTTTGCTGAACTCAAACTATTCTAGAAAAATTGTCTATTACTTAGAAAAACATTTCAAAATTTTTGTTCTGTTGGTTTCTCATTAAAGAACTGCATGTATATATTTCCAATCAATACAAATCCATGTTTGCTTTAAATCAAAAGTACATTGAAAACAGCAAATGAGGTTCACCTTCGTCTAATGAACTTTCAATTAGGGTAGGTGTCGTGTTGTGGGATTACTTGAAAGCATTTTTGTATTTATTGTGTTATCGTGGACATGGAATTTCTATTTGGAAAACACAGTAAGACATAAGTAGCGTGGAGTATCAACCATAATATTATAGAATAAGAGTACAATCAAAAGGGTATTGAACAAATGTCTTTTCAATAATTTAGAAATTCAGCCTACCAGTTGAGCAGTGAAAAAATTAATAATCAGCATACATATATTTATCAATCATCTAATACTTGAATAGGAGAACAAAACGGCTAGAGTGAGTGAATCATAGATGGGGAAAAACAGTTAATTTACCTTGCTATCCACATGAGGTTTGATGTACCTGAATGAAAGAATAACTTGATTGATATAAGCTTCAAACTGAATATTTGCCTGACAATAGCAATAAGCATGAAGCTGAGAGTTGCAACTCAGAACTGGGGCTATACACCAAAGCATGTACGTGTAGAATCTTTGGGAAACAGAAATCCTCCCTCTTCAAAAAACGTTTTATTACAACTGTGCAACCTGAAAATTCTCCTCCGTGGATATCAAGGCTGTCCTCTCCTTATTCATAATTATCTAACAGCAAGAGGTAGCAGCCATTCACCATTATTTGTTTTTGATTATATTCTTTGCTAAAAAGCAATATTAGAAAAAAGGTACCTCTATGATTGACTGTACTTTGAAACGTAAAAAATGGAGATTTATATAAAATTCACCAAATGCCTAACAACAAGTACTTGCAACAGAACTGATTGTATTTACTAATAATGCTATTTGAGAACATCATTCATCTTCATCATCAAACATACATTGAACAACTTTTTTGGGTCATTATTATAATACAATGTCTGCAATGTCTGCAATGTCAAATGCAACGTAAAAATTTACTTGAGGCGATTTGACATAGACTGCAAAATAAATCTGAATTCGTCTTTGTCAATTTATTCTGGCAGGCTGTTCCATACTGGAATGATTAAAAAGAAAATGAAAACCATAATATCAATCCACCCTCCTGTTTGCCTTTAGGATATCTACTTAAGAAACTTAGGGAGAGGGGAGGGCTTTGTCAGGCTCTGTCTTTAAAACTTACCCATCACTAGATAGATCTAACACATGAACAGCTGGAAGCATCACAGATTTCTCATCAAATACCGTTTCTTGAATTCGTTTAAGTACATTTGTGCTCTCTGGCCCCCAACTTGATTTTTCCAGCTCCCTGTATCCACAGATAACCTGAACAAGAAGTAAAAATTTGACATTTAGCCTTCAATTCAAGCTGTATTTATGATGTGTCTATTGCTACAGATGCATCTACAATAATCAAACTCGTTTAGTTTCTTTAGATTTCATATAGACAGTGTCCCATTTACTAAACAGCCAATTGCAATCCAAGCAGCGATGTCAGAACATTCATTTATGATT
This sequence comes from Rhopilema esculentum, assembly GCF_013076305.1. The sequence continues at coordinate 12,595,625 of NW_027020174.1, read as the reverse complement.
GAAATTTTGCTAAATTTCTTGACACAAAAATTAACTGGAGTATAAGTCAACCCTTAATTTTGGGTGAAAATACAACACACCGGTGTATAAGTCGACCCAGAAAACTTGCTATCATGAATTGCAAACAATATTTAATCAAAGAATTTATCAACTAAAACAAATTTTGTTCCTACAAGTTTAAAAAATTCAATTTTGGCTTGGACTGGAAAAATCACAACACTTGCAAAGGAAATAATTTTAATTCTTAAACCATAGTTCACATCACAAAAGAAATCAGGACCCTAATTACATAAAAATGGGCATTCTCTGCACAGCATTCTGCTATAGCAAGGGGCAGACTAGCCAGACAGGCAGGCGACTGGGCTGTTGCCAAAAAGACCCCCATTAGTAGGGATTGTAAGAAATGTCAGAAGACAAATGGCAGTCTGACAATATTTGTGGGCCCCTATTTTCTGCCCTTTCTCTGTGTGTTGGTGTTTTTGTAACATGAAAAGACACTGTGTATGGTGCTTTCACGTGTCTTGACTTGCTATACAAACTGTTTTGTATCTTTAGTTTTTAATTCCCTCTTACCAAAATATAGAGTGCTGTTTTCAAGAAGACCTTCTATGTTATAAACTAAGGAGAAACCAAGGAGATTGATTGAGAAACTGTTCCTTGGTGTACTACAATGATGTTAAATTTAATTGATTAATAAATTAACAGGATTGTTTTGCAATCATTTGAAGATACGAGAACTGTTAATAGACCCTACTGCAGATATTCATGAAAATATGTTTTATCATTTGATCCGGCTACCTTTCACTGTAAGATGGTTGATACAGACTACGCAACTACTTTGTGATGCTGTTGTTAAATGCTGTATTTTAATACTTTGGAAATTAACAGAGCTGACTTGAATTTGGATTTTGAATTTAAGGAAATTTTCCTCACAATTGCATGCCTCATATTACAAAGACTGTGTTAAGTCCTGATTTCAAAATTGCCTGGAGCTATTATCTAGGCACCAGTCTGCCCCTGGTTACAGCAGCTGCTTTTTACAAAGGTTTGCTGAAAATTTTCTGCCAAGCCAAATTTTTTTCTGGAAATCTAGTTCCCAGGTTCCCATAATTTTTTGCAGCTCTGGGACACTCTGGCACTAGCTCCAGAGTGCAAAGTATTTTTTGTGCGCGGGGAATTACTTCTGTCACCTATGCTTGTGCGGGAACAAATTATTGACAGGTTAAAAGCTGCGAGATTTAATTTTTAAATAGCACTTTTAGGGCTCGAGATTAGGCTATGTGCGGAATTCACACGAAAGTCCATGCTCCAACTGCTCAGATTAATCTAAATTTGCAAAAATGCGCGGACGGGATTTGAGCAAAAAATTATTGGGCGGGGAACGCGTTCCCCTCGCATACCCAAACTTTCAGTCTGGCACTAGCTGTTATCCTGCTCAAAGGAGTAGGTATTCTGATGATGATGATGATAAACAGTCATAACAGGAACAAAATATAGGAACCAATCAACATCAACAACCATTCCTACAAAATTTTGCAACAAAATCTAATATCTTTAATCCACCAACCCCGTCCCAGTGATCATATTCGTATTTCAGTCTTGCTAAAGGCTTCTTTGAATCTTCCAAAAGGCATTTCTCCTCATCCTCTGTCACAAAATCTTCAAACAATAGGAAATCCTTCAAGAAAGTAGACTTAAATATGTTGGCACTCTCTTTCTCAGAGTTTAATATTTGAAACTGGAAATTTTGCTTGGTCAACACACCATCAGCCTGTTGCTGTCTCACACCTGTCGACTCAGCAAATGAAAGTTCCCTGGCATTTTGCAATAGTTTTGTCAGCAAACGAACCCTGTTGGCTATTTTCATGTCTTTTTCTTTCTCTTTATTCAAAAGATGCTTCTAGAGCTGAACATAATAATACGAAAAGTATCTCAATGCCTGCACAAAAAAACATAAAGCTGACTATTTTAGCTACAGCAAGATCTTAGAACCTTTTCCACCATTTCTGAATCTACACCAGCATCGATGCGAGGCTGTTTGTTAATGGTCTTGTCGCAAATCGTGGTGCGACCCTTCCCTGGTTTCGTTTGGACCTTTGGACATCAGTAAGATAACGTCTACATAACTTGTGTTTGAATGCGGATTCCATCACTATGAAGGTAAGAAAGCCTTACTATCTCGTACAAAAACCAACTGATTAGCAGTTTCGATTAGCGATTAGCAATTGTTTGCAATATGCAAATTTAATTTAGGGATTGCAGTTTTGAGCTCAGTTCAAGTTCAGTTTCATATAATTTTAAAATTCCACTACATACAATCCAAAAAAAACAAAATTTAAATACAATTAAATATAACATGCTTAACTAATTAATGCAAGATAAATGCTACAAAAGAAATCTAAAAGAAACAATATATAGTATTACATCAAGAAGACAAAGGAACTGTATGTAGGGGAATTTCTTAAGGAGGGGCTCTCTCAGTAGCTAGGCTAATCGAGGAGAGAGCACTCCCTATTTATTTAGAACTGATTAGCTAATTCTAAGAGCTCCATTTAGCAATGCATTCAACTAGGCATAAGCGACTGCATCAGAGTTATGTGTGTGATGCAAGGTTTTTCAAAAAATTAACTCGGTGGGTGCAAGACTGCAGAATTTGGCAAATACACTTTAGATAATTTATGCACTTGACAATGCAACTTACAAAAGCATGTGACAGTGGCAGTAATAAGAAGGGGGCATGGTTATCATGATTGTTGCTTAAAGGGTGTAACACCAATATTTTTTTTATTCTGAACTATTAAAATTTCAAGACGTAAAACATATGATATAATGTTAGACCTCTTTCAATACATCCAACCACTTTGTTTGCATTTTATAGATGTTTCAGATAAAATTAGGTGCCAAGCTGGAACCCATGTGAAGCACACACCGGATATACGCTGATAAACAATAGAAAATAAATGGAAAACCATTAGTCTGTGCTGGAAAACCAAACCTCCCTCATAAACTTGATGGATTTCGCACTGGAATGGGTGTAGCCCTGTTCTCCAGAATTATGAGATGACCCTCTTTTTTTAAGACTTGCAAAAACAGCAGTATTTTGCATATTATCCAGCATTTTGATTTATCTCAAATTTTCAAAATTTATTTCAACATTCTGAATTGACCTTTTTTACGCTTCAAATTGAAGCATATTATTAGACATGGAATCCTAATTTTGTCTGACATTGCTCAGAGTGTAGAGCATCAGAAGCACTACTCAGAATCCAGTTAATAAAAATAAACAGCTTGTTCCCATTCATGGTCATGAGCTTTCAGCACAAGCAATCAGTGGCAAAGCCAAAGGTTGTGCCTGTCGAGACTGGCACAACCATAAATTTCCAAAAGTAAGGTTTCCAAATATTGCCAAAAATAGGTTTTATTCTGAGTAAAATAGATAAATAGATCACATTTTTTTTGAAAACATATATGAATACTACTCGAATCTTATTTGCTGAATGCAGGTGGAGTAAATGGCGAGGTCATTCCCGTTTCTAAAGGCAAGACTAGCTGCAACCTGTAGCATAAGAGGGCGGCCTACTTGTTAGTTCCTGAGGACTTTTATGGATGTTTGTTTGTTATCTGAGTTATTTGAGTGGTGTTTGTATATGCTCCAGTCCAATTTCAAAACAAATTAAGTCTAATTCCAATTTAAAATCAAGCAGTTGTATTTTGTTAGGGAAACTGCCTTTCTGCTGTAGATTGAGCGTATATACAGGCCTTGCCCGGAAAGGCGCTCGATCGAGCGCGCACGCCTAGAGCGCACCCAAAAAAAGCCTTGGAGAGTGATTTATAGAGCCCCTCAAAACGTAAAAACAATATTAACACGGAGCAAAATAAATTTTTGGAATTTTTTGAATCAACTTGATCAAGCATAAACAATCTTCCCAACAGACCGCAATATTATGATTTGCGTAAGATTACCCCTTGAGAAAAAAGTCAGCAAATTCAACGTTGGGTTTTCGATATAATTTTTAATCTAATAACCCTCTAATAACCATCAAGGACACGGGCAATCAAGCATATTCTCTGGCAGATTCATTTGATTTTCGAGCAAGCGTTATTCTTCTATTGAAGTATATATATTATTTTCTGTTTTTTTAATAACTTAAAATCGCCTGTGCAAATCAGCGATCACGTTTCCGTCCAAATTACTGCATTGCTTCTCATTTTTCATTTGCTTTTGCGAGTAGTAGATGTTTTAGCGTTTCTTATAGAATGGATAACATGAAAAAAGGAAACAAAGTTAAATGTTTGATTTAAAGCCATGCGTATTGATGAAGCAATATGTGAAGCTGAACATAACAGTAGTCATACTGACACTGATAAAAGCTCATCAAATGATGGCAACTTACATATCTAGAAAAATCTGAACAATTTTGTGACTTTGTTTTATTATATTTCTATATTTATATCAACAGAGTGTTTGTTGCATGTTTTGTTATTTTATATTATGGTGCTTTCTGGTATCACCGTTGAATTTTATATTTAACATTCTTCCGAAGCTTTCGATATGAAGCTCTCGATCTCCTAAAGCTCTCGAAGGATACTCTCAAGGAAATTTATTTAGAGGTGCGAAATAGAGCGCCTAGAGTTTCTAAGGGGCTCTTTTTTATGGAGCACCTTCATTTTACTTAGAGCAAGGCCTGGTATATATTTAGAGTTGCATCAATTAAGGAATCAAAAAAATTTTTGTTCAACTTAAGAGAATAAGGAAATTCAATTGAGCGAGATGCCTTTTGGTGTGGCGAAATGTGCAATAATTTGAATATCATTTGGATGCTTTTGATTGAAGCAGACCAATATGGAAAATATTGCAGTTTTTAGCTTGGATTTGTACCAGAAAGTCGCATGCTGGAAACAATAAAATTTATCAATCAATCATTACTTACTTAGACAACAATACTAGATCAACTAGATGTTTACCAAGGACACAAGTGGCTTTACTTTTAATTGAGAAATTTAGGAAGAATGCTCTGCTCAATATAAAAACACTTTAAGTAATTCTCTCAAAATGTAAATATCTCAAAATGTACATTAGGTAGTTCTCTCAAAAGTCTCTATCTGTTTTAGATTATATAAAGGATTTTTACATTTTTAACTAGAATTTTCATAGCAACTACTTAATTTTGAAAGTTTTTATAGAAGAGAACCCCTTGAAAACAAGTTATGCTAAAGGATTACCCTCCTGAAATGCGAGGAAGTGAAAGAATATCAAGTTGTTGCTGATTTTTTCTATGCTGCTGATGGTATATTTTGAGAATTGGCCTCTAGGGGTCTTCTGATTATTTTTGAGTCATTGCTTTCCATGTAATTCTGTTATATGCAGTTTCCTTGAGTGTGCACATAATTTCAGGAATTTAACCCTCACCATGAATAAGCAGGATATATTTATGTATAAGCATGAATAGGCAGAATATATTTATAATTCATTTATTAATAGCAACTTGAATGAATAAGGCTTGCAAATATAGCCAAGCATTGAGTACAGTTTATTCATCATTATCACTTCAGCCTTTACTTAAATCAGATATCTAGCTTAGTGGCGAATCTTAACATTAGAGACTACCCAATGTTATTCAACAAAACTGTCAAAAAAGCAGGACACAAAGTTATTCAAAAAGTTCATACTTTCTGTATGCCACTCACTGTTAAGTGCTTTTTACCTGTAGCTAGGTAAATAATGCTGCCAAGGTTTCAATCTTTCTGTTTCAATGGTGTGGTATTATTGGAAAATTTGTCAATCAGTTAAGTTCTTTATACATGTCTTGAATTTCAAAACCAATTCTCCCCCAAAGCCAATTTTTGCCAATTCTTTGAATGAAATTCCTATTTTTATGTGTACAAAACAAATTTTGCTTGCATTCATTATTTGTTTGGAATTTGATTTTACAGGTGTATTTGGTTTCTACTGACTGAAATAAACATTTTTATCTTAGAAACATAATAATATAATAATTCTTAGAAACATTTTCATATGACTTTTATTTTATCTAGACTTAATTATACCAAAAATAAAAAAGGTGCCTTGATCCCCCATCTCAATTTGGAAAAACAATGAATTTTTAGTATTATCAAGAGGTAAAAGAGACATAGAAACAATTCCTATACATTCCAATTCAATTCAATTTGAGTTTTGACAAATAAATATTGCAGTGCCATGCAACTACTGTACGTGCTTTTGAGATCACTGGAATATGATTTGGTATGCTAGTGGAGATGCGCATTTGAACTGCACACTGGGCAATGGGCACGACCATCAGTTAGAGTCCAGCTTTGCCACTGTGAGCTATTATGAGCAAGAGCAGTGTTTTAAACGTTGGGAACCCCTTATAAAAAAGGTGACTCAACCATAGCTTAGCATTTAATTGAGAATCCAGAGTGTGCTGAAACATGTAATATTAAATTGTTGGTCATTTTGTGGACCTTGCAAGATAGCTTCACTTTTGGTTTTTTCTTTGCTAATTATTTAAGAAATAAATTTCACTTCTATCTTGAGTATAGTTTTTCATTGATCAACATTTGTCTTCTAGCTGGAAGTTCACAAAGCCAGCAACAGGCAACACATGATAACCCTTGAGAATGTATGTTTGTTTGTTCTATATGCGTTCTTGCAATGTTTTCAATGTGTTGGCTAGGTCCCTTAATATCATATTTCTATTATGCATGTCAACATTTAGTGTACTTTGTTTGCAAGGCTCTTGGGTATTCTGCCAAGGAACCATTAACATTACTTTGACCCTGTGTGATCTCTTACAAACCTTTATTCATCTATTGGTAAACAGCTAGAAGTGTTACATTGTAATATTTTGCACATTCTAATTCAAACTTATCATTGTCATAGCAGTTAAGATGCCAGGATGCATACCAGGGATGGTGGATGCTGAAAATGCCCTGTAGTTGCTGAATTGAGATTAACCATGTTTAACATTGTTTTTGTAAAATTTCCTTTGATAATGTTATAATTTTATCTTTGTTTTTGATTCAGATTACACCATATTGCTCAATAAAAGAAGTCAAAGAGGAGCTATCTAAGAAAAGTATGTTTTGATTTCTAATTTTGTTTTGAACTCTGCCTTTTTCTCAAACTCGACCTCTGATGTATGCAGATGCTCAGTATTTTTTTACTGTGCCATGGCAGGTGCACTGGCTGTCACCATGCAGCATGTGAAAGTGATACGAATTTAATGAACGCAGGGCCGTTGCTAAGCACTTTCACTTAGGGGGGTGCCAGTCACCAATTTGCCGACAAAATAGGGCACGGCCTAAGATATTTCAATGTAGGGGTGTGGCATTTTGAAGCAATTGATTTTGTTTATCAAAGAGGATGTTCTCATTAGTCAATCATGGCTTCAATTTTTGAGTGACTGTGGGTACTTAGGTTTTGAAGGCCTTGAAACAAAACCGAAAGACGATGTCCCCGAAAGTCGACAAAATTTTTGCGGCTATGCCCTTTAGATTGTCTTAAAATGCATTTCAGAATATTTCTTGCAGTCATTTCTTCTCAATCGTTTAGAACTTTTAACTATTTTAGGCATACCTACGTTTCATTGATTTCATTCTTAAAATTGAGTTCATTACTACTTGAGGGCCCCTCGACCTCAAGGCCCTGAGGCACTTTCCCCCTTTCCCTGCTTACAGTGGCTTACAGTACCTCCAGGATCAACGTTCACAGTTTTTCAATAAACTTTGACCCTTCCCTAAACCCCAAACTTTAGGTAGAAATTAGGTCGCCCTGGATATTGGACATTAGATTCTGGACTCCGGCTGCTGAAAGAGAGTCATTTGAAGTTTTTGGGGGACATTTGCCCCTCCGTGACACCCATAGTGCTACCTTTTTCTGTTTTGAATTGCTGAGGGCTTTTGGGCAATACTTGTAAGTTCACATCCTCATCTTATCCCAACTGTTGCTTTGGGAACTTTGAAAGCTAAACCCGACAAAACTCTACTTTTAGAACATTTGCAGACAAGAATTTTCTAGGGCCGCACCCTCGCACTCTCCTCCCGCTAGCGACGGCCCTGAATGAACGTCTGCAGCTCAGTTAATAAAGTAATGGAAAGCAAACAAATATGACAAGATGTAATGAATTACAGACCCTATTTTAGAATTCAAAATACCACAATAAATTCACTGTAACAATTGGGTTAGTAAGGATAGGGGCTCGATCGACACAGCATGTAGAAATTTCTAGGTGCATGAGATCGAGCTCTATCACCTCTCCTTGCAAGGCTTGGATCATTTGGTAGAAAACTATCTTCTTCCTTTGTACTTTTTTCTTATTCATGATCAATTTTGTTTATTTTGCTGTTTTGACAAAACAAAATTTAAAGAGGCTAGACATGTTATGAGGACCTACATGCAAACATCTTCAAATGCAGCAGGGTACCAAGTAAAAGAACATGTTACATCCTGTGAGGGGGTCAAAAATTTGAGCCCTGAAAAAAGCTTTTGTGTGGTTAGTATTCTGTATTGTTTTCTTAAAAACTTTTCTAATCTAAATTCAAACAGATTTAAAAAAATATATCCTCTTCTTTGTCATTATCATGTTAGGAAAAAGTCAGGGTGATGAGATAATTTGATTTTGCTATATTTAACAGCAATTAATTGTCATTTGCAGTAAAAAAGTTCTATGTTGAAAGGCAATCTCTGAAAGCTGAACCACGTGAGTCAATTGTTTACTTCAATGGAGTATTAGACTTATGTTGAAACATTGAAACTAGTGTTATATGCTAAAAAATTACATTTCATTATATGTTGCTTTTATATCCTTGAAAAGAAAGGTTTAGTTTGTTGAAATGTTCTGAAACATTTTTCTGAGTTCTGTCACCTTAATGACCCCAAAGCTAAATGCACTGGCTTGGAGCCATTCTGCAAACTCAAATATTAAATGTTTCTACAACAAAGACTTATGCAATTAAATGTTGGACAAATAAGTATTAGAACTTGAACTTACATACATAATTATTCATTAGCTTAAAAACCAATTAGCACAAAATGTTACAAAAGCAAATCGGAAATTTGCTTGGATTTTTATTTTTGGCTTATCTGTTAATATTTTTTGGCATTCTTTAGATATTTTATGCTTCAATGTGAAATTACACGACACAAATGCATCTTAATATTTTTTCTTTCTTTTTTTGATCTGCAAGGTGGCAAATCTTTGGAAGATGATGAAACATTGGCTTCTCATGGCTTGCAAACCGATGGAAGTAAAATTTACTTCAAAGACCTAGGTTAGTATCTGTCGTTTTGGAAGGTATCCCAAATTTTCACCCCAGAAAAGAAAGAGGATTAATTCTTAATCTCAGCTGAAATGCAACTGTCCAATAAAAAGGGCAAAATTAACATGCTAGATCCTAATAGTGATTGAAAGATGGACTTGGCCTAGATGCTTGGTTTTAAATTATCTCTTGTCTTGTGTTGAGTTTGTGTTGAGTAAGGGTTCTTAGAATGAAGCCAAAGGTGTAGAGAACTGCAGTTGGTTGTAGTATTCTACAGATATAATTCATATAACATCTATAAAAAGGAACGTGCGGTCGTCAACAGCTTAAGTTTCAGAAACATTTCAAATCTGAGGGGGGCACATGGCTAGATGATACCGATAAATGTCAAACGTAGGCGTAAAAGAATCACTGTTTTGTGTCGTTATGTTACTTCATGATATGCTAAGGTCATGAAACAACAGCCTGTTTCTTTTAGCAGTATTTCCTTTGGAATTCTGGGAAAATAAGTAGGCATACTAGGAACTTTATTGTCAAGTTGTATTATGTTTCATTACCTTGTTATGTTAAAATGTTAAATTTCAGGGTCGTATGATAAAGGACGTTTTTTTGTTTATTTTGGTTTATTTTTATCCTTTAAAATTTCGATAGTATTGATTTAGCTAAGAAGTGTTCGCCAATAGGTAGGACAAATAACCTGAACGGCCTTTGTTTTTTAGTTCTCGATCCACTGATGTATTGAAGCTTGCTTTAAACATGAAAGATTGCCTTAGTTTGTCTATTTTCCATAATCCTGCCATACTTTGCTATGAACAAATTAGTACTACTTACAATTATATATATTTCACTCAATTTTGCAGGCCCTCAGGTGGGATGGACGACTGTTTTTCTGACTGAATATGCCGGACCTCTCTTTATTTATCCGTTATTCTACTTACGACCGTCGTTTATATACGGCGAAGGAGCCAGTACTACTCCCATTGCTGAACCGGTGCAGTAAGTTGAAACCACTTGCTTTTTAAACGTCACTTTTTTAATTTTTTGTATCTTTATTTTCTGTTTGACATGGCAATAAGTAATCAGAAGAGAAAAAGAGGATTTATGTGTATTTGAGCTATATAGTGCGACAAAACACAGAAATTATAGAAAACAGAATGATATTCACAATTAAGAAAGAGGATCCCTAATAACCGATGTATGAATTATGATTGCAGATCGATGGTGCTTATTCCAAACGTAATTGAAATTCGAACTATTGCAAAGAGTTATCCGATTTCTTCCTCTTTACTGTTCGTTCTACACAGAATTACCACCCGAGAAGGTTTTTCATTGTCATAACCCGACGTATTTCGATTTTGCCATTAGTATTTGCCTCGCTGCATCCAACTGAACCCATCAGCTCGTTTCGTGCCCTTCTTTGTCCGAGGTTCCCTGTATCTTTCATCGACATTTTTCTCCTTCCAGTCTGGCCTGTGCTTGTTGGTGTATTCACTATGCAAAAAGATTGCTAGAGACGGTTTTCGTGCACAGATTTTCACATGGTACAATGCCTATAAGAAACATTTTCAAGGTAGGGCTATGTTTATAGTCGCCTTTCACTTGTCAGCTTCTTTAGCGTGCAATATCATTACATCTTAGCTTAGTAAGAGTCATTGAAACCTCTCAATTCTACTGATTTTATGTTATTTTTCCTCACTGGAATTAAATTGCACTTGCAAATTTTTGATTATTATCAACAAACAGATATTTTGTTAATTTCAAATAATTTTTTCTTTCGCATAGCCAACTTTTTAAATATTCTCAAACAATATCAACTTTAAAAGTATTTATATTTTTTTTAGAACTCCATGTATTATTGGTGAGTATGAAGCATTCACATTTTTGTAAATTTCTTATTTCATTACTTTATAATTTATTTGGCACATTACAGAAACGATTCTTGTTTCAAATTTTTCAGATGTGATTCGACCTGTGATGTTTCCTGTTGGGGGACGAACAAGAAAATGTCTTTTAATGAGTAAGGCAACCCTCCGTCCTGGAGTTAAAGAGCATGCGCATGGATCGAAGTCATTATTACGCATGCTCTTTGACTCCAGGACGGAGGTTTACCTCACTCGTTTGAAAATCTTAGCTCGCTCGTCTTCCCAACATTTAGCTGTTGTCAGAGCAATGCCATCGGCTGACCCTGTCATTTTGAAATAGAAATGTATAGTTGCAAAGAATCTCAATATTTGATAATCATAGCCGCAAAGAAGATAATATTTCCCTAACCAAAAAGTATTTGGTTTGCCTTGCTATGATAATGTTTCCGTCAAATGTACTTAAGAATCATTTTATGAACTGAAACACAAATATTGAATATATGGCAAATAACAATGGTGTTCCTATACCCAGCCGCTAAGCGTGATCTCGAATGTATGTTTCATACGAGAAAGAGCTTTAAGACTTTTCCCGCAAATTATCGTCACAGATTTTGTTATTCATTGTCTTTAAGACAAGAAAAAATAACTTATTAATTTACTGTAAACAAATCCACAGAAACATCGTATAAAAATTTTATAGCAACTCACAGAAAAAATTGTTCTTTTAAATTTTCGTCATGAGTAACTGTTTTCTTTTGCCGGTGAGCGGATACCCAGCTAATTTTTCCGAATGCAACGGTGTTTTTGTATGAATACAACGGTGTTTTTGTATGAATACAACGGTGTATTTGTATGAATACAACGGTGTTTTTGTATGAATACAACGGTGTTTTTGTCTGAATACAACGATGTTTTTGTCCGGATACAAGCTGGTTTTATGCGATTTATCACATCTCGAAGATGATCAATTGACTGTTAATCTGTCTCTCTCTTCTTCTGGTTAAACAGTCAATTCATTTTAGCCGATTCATCTTTCAGTTCACAATATCGTCAAAGAGGTCGTAGCCATTTTAGTAAGTAACACATAACCCCCCCAAAAAAAACTCTTGGTAGAGCTGCTCGAGATATCATCAAACGGCATAGCTCTTAGTTTAGTGCCACGTGGACATCTTTTTTTCCTCAAACTCGTCGTTGGTGGAGTCAACTTCATAGTCACATGCAAGGAAGGCATCATTAAAATTTGCTTCAAAAAATATCTTTGGTTTAAATATTGAGCAAAGGAGTCACAGGATGGATTCTTATGGAATGCTGCTTCCAGTCTGCCCTGACTCGTTGTTTCAAAAACTACCCCATTAAATGTCTCCTTGATTATTTTTAACCAAACGGTTCGAGGACGGATAGAATGGAAAGTAAATCATGATTCTGGTTGCCAGGGAGATGGACCGTAAATGCCCTAATATTGATTTCAACGAATAGAAAAACGTTATAGACGCATTCGCTGTGACTGCACTGTTTTTTAGGGCCTAGGGCTGTTCAGATGAGATAGATTGATTGGCTGTCTTTGGGATCCTCCGTGTGCGACGAAAAATGCGTTTTTCATTTGAATCAAAGAGGCATATATCGAAGAACGAAATCACTCTCCTTGCTCCTCTTCTTCTATATTTTCTTCTTCTTTTTCGCAAATCCGAACGGACATAAGACCCGGATATCAATTTGAAACAGTAAAGATAGTAAGCAAGTATGTATTTGGGGAGGGGCATGCTCTGTTTCTGCCTCTGTTACTTGTACCCTACTTATTCTTGTCAAGCATCCGGCAGAGATGGAAACCACTTGTATATGTTCAAGTGAAAAATTGACCGATAACTTGCTCGTCTCCAATGATGCTGACGTTTCCAATGATGCTGGTGAAGGTAATATATTGCTTTTGTACCTCGCGCTTGTGTTTGTAATGCTGGTTTCTAGAAATATATCAGTATTTCTGTCAATTCACTAATGTTTTTTTTATCAATAGGGGCTTCACGTGTCTAGTCTCCTACTTCGTGAATCATCCTTTGTACACGCCTGCCAGTACGTTCTATTCACTTTCTATCGAAATCTTGTTGCAAATTTGTTCACTTTGACTTCCTTTGTCTAATACTGATGCTGTAGTTCAAACCTGTACCGAAATTCAAAGGTTGGTTTCCACTTGAGTGAAGTCTTCGAATTAATTCGCCGAGCGTGTTGCCATTCATAAGGGAGTTGTGTTTCGCTGGAGAGTTTAACTCCTTTCAACTTACACATTTCGCTAGTGAATTCGCAAATGTCTGGAAAGAACAAAATACATTCCAATCGCTGAAGAACTTGATGAAGGTTTCTATCAAGTGGAAACCGGCCTTAACTGCAATGAATCTTTTGCAACAGTCCAGTCACCTTTAATCAGCCATTTCTTATTACGCAAATACATACTGGCTCCTTTGCGTGCAAGTCTCAATTTGCACGCACTGTTTAGAAAAATAATTTTCAACAGCTATTTTGTCATTGAATTAACGAACCTACATTTCGTTTTTAAGGACGAAGTATTCTTTAGTCAATCCACCTTTCTCTCAACACATTTGTGAGATAATGTTTGTTTTGACTTCCATTAGCTATAAGAAAATGGTTTTATATTCAAAACTGTGGTTCCTTTCTGAAACAAAAACTCGGCCTACTCTTCAAGAGGGTTATGCCATTTGAAAAATCTTTCACTTTCTCCATTTTATTGTCATCTTGATGTAAAAATTATTTTTTAACAGAATTCGGCTCAATCCAAATTTACGGATCATTGATTGGGTTTTTGGTGAGTTTTCCACAAACTTTTACGCACAACGTCAATTTCCCATCGCATTGTCAATGATAAAGTAAATGGCTCTTGCATCAGGCATCATATTCTAGAAAATGACGTCAGAAGACTTCTTATGTGTTTACTAAAATCGCTGACTTTTGTTGTTGTTAGTTATCAACATCAGTTTGTTATCAGCCAGTGCCCCATGGAAGCATTAAAACATTATAAGCTTGTATTAACTGGTAAAATGCAAATTTTCATCGATTTAAGTTTCCTTGTTGCATATTCCTTTTTTAAAGTAAATTTTGAGCGTTCTTTATATTTGTATCTGTAATCGTCAGTAGACAAATTCGCTGTTTTGCTTTCAAGGTAGCGTATACTGCAGCATTGCAACTCACATAGCAAACTTGAAAGTTTTTGCCAAAATTTTGAATCGGTTCTGAATTGAATTAAACTGATTGCCTCTCGACAGCTCTGCGAATATGGCAACTTTGTTATCCATTGCCTTCTGCGTGATCTCAGGCCACCCGGTAAGTTTGTCAGGTTATTTTCAACGATACATTTGTTGTTTCGTGTCATTTAATGATATAAGCAGATTGTTGGAATATAACTTCAACAAAGATGCGAAGTTATATTGCCTATACGTAAATCAAGGCCTATTTCAAAGTTATGTGGTATGTTGAAATAAAACTGTACAGTTGCATACCCTGAAAGAGATGAACAATTAACAATGCCTTGATGCAGCGTATGAAAGAAGAGAGTATTGTTATCTTGCAAACCATTTATGAATAGGCCATTAAATATATAATCAAGCACTATCTAATAGATTTTTTACATCTATCATATTGCTCGTTTGAACGATAGTTTGTCATTAGGGAGTAGGGTTTGAAATACAACGGTTGAGAAAAGGCTGTGTTTCAATTCGTAAGGCAGAATTCTTGAGCTACCGATAGTAGAGAGGCATAAAAGCTCAATGCGCGTACCTCAGGCTTATTGTATCAGATTTTAGCAAAATGTTGACAATCAGGAATGATTTTTTCTTCGAATTCACGATCTTTATTATAAGGTTTGCTCTTAACAATTGGTTTACAGGAACAAAAGAACGGAGAATTCCCTACCCCGCAAAGAACCCACTTTCATGGATGTTCAAACTTGTTTCGTGTCCAAATTACACTTACGAGGTAACTAAAAATATTTTTAAATTTCCAGTTCTAAGCCGTGATCAGCTTTCTATCTCTCATCGATCCCTATCCTTGCTGAAGATTGCAAACAAAAACAAAAATGAACCATTCTGTCATGAAGTTCTTGAATCTTCTTCTTCTATTCAATCAAAATTGCCTGTTCTTGAAGCCCTCAGTGGATTCTTTTGAAGTATCTTTAATTTGGAACTTTTCGATATCAAAATAGAAAAATACAGAAGATTTTAGTATCTGAAAGACGTAGAACAGAGATATTATTTTTGTCAATATCATTATTAAAGCATGTGAAATGTTTCCTCGCTCTTTCAAGTGCGCTGAAATTATTTTCAATTTATCTATTCTTCTTTTTCAGATCGGCGCTTGGATGTTCTTCACAACAATGACACAGACGTTAACTGGTAATTAAATTTTCGACAGCATAGGGTCCGAATCTGAGAGATTTTGATTCTCCATCTTTACTGTTGAAGGTTATTCTGTCATCGGTAATGAACGATAGCCACAAATTCCGTTCATTACCGTTCTAACAATAAGGGCGCATGAAATACTCAAATTGCTGTACGCTAGAAGTTATTATATCCACATAATTAACAAATATGGACTCGTCATTACAAATTAATTCTAAGATCTTAACATGTCGCCATGGAAGATTGTCCGACGGACGTGAAAAAAACTTCATTCCGCTAACTAAAGCTCAGTAACACAGTTGATGATGGTCAATTTCTATTCGAGTCTTCTATTTATGGTGTACTCCAAACGCTCCTTCTACTTTATAACTGGGCTTAGGAGTCATGCTACTTGAGGAGCTAAAGTCATTAAAGGATCCTTCACCTCTTGTTCATTAATCATTCCTGAGAACAAAATTTTGCTACCGTCTGTTTTTTTGTAGCTGGCTTATTTTGTCTCGCTGGCTTTATTCAGATGGCAATTTGGGCAAAGGACAAACATCGCCGATATAAGAAAGAATTTAAAGATTACCCAAGGAGAAAAGCCATTGTCCCTTTCATCCTTTGAGACTGTAGAGGATTGTTCCGTATCAATGATTTGTAGCGACACGAATGTAAAGAAAGTTATCGTTTGTTGGTCATGAGTTTAGCATCAAATTTTATTGTTTGTTTTGCGAGAGACGATTTACCAAGACTGAAATATGTTAGTTGTCTTAAGCATATCCTTTTTCGTCTGTGACTGACTCAGTGGTACCAAGTTCTGATCTAAATCAAGCACTGATTAAATAGGTTCAAATATACTTAATATGTCTTTTATCTTGCTATTTTTAAATGTAATTTGATTCTTGCTTCAATTTGCAAATGTTTCTTAAAGATCCCAATTATGAGAAAAAGAAGATGCAAAATTTCAAATGTTCTAATTTTCTCTTGCAGCCTTGCTGTTCTTTTGAATGCCCATGTGATCAAATTTCATAGCTCGTTGTGCACACTAACTTTCAAACTAGGAATGATGGGTTATGTTTCAAAATTAGGTGAATCCATCGGATCGTCTGGTAAAAATTATCTCCTTTTTCTCTTGTAAAGCAGCATTCTTCATGCATGGCATCCGTAGCATTCTTGCTTTTGTTTCTGTTCATACATTCAGATATATGCCAAATTCAGTTTCATTCAGATATCAGATATATGCCAAATTAATGTAGGCTTTGTCAATGTAGGCAATTCTCTGGTTGACCAGACCATGTTGTTAGTGACGATATTGCTTGGCAAAACCCTGTCGGCAAAATCAGATAGAATTTGTTGCAGCACCCTCTGTTAACTCCATGACTGATTTACTCTGCGGAGCGGCTCTTCGTTGCTGATGTTCATTCGCGACATTGTTGTTTTTCCCAGTGGTTTTTCGCCTCTCTTGACTTTTCTTTGTAAACGCTATCACATGTAGTATTTTATTTTCCGAATAGTTCCCATCTATTGCAGGCTCAAAAAAATTCTGCTTGACTTAATGAATCTTCACCAGCACCAGAAGCCGGCCTTTAAATATGCCTTAATTGTCTTCTTCAATACCTTATGTCAGTTTGTTCGTCTCGCTCTCACTTCGCTCCTTGAGCGCCATAGTTAATAATGTTTTAAATGCTGTCCTGTCAATCTTTTTACAACAATTTTCCTCAGAGCCATAAAGCACGACTGGAAAAGCCGGTGTATTAAAATTCTTGTCAATCTATGCACACTCCATCGATGATAAATCAACCTCAAAATTACAAACCCTTCTACATTTTTGTATTTAAAACGCCCAGGTTTTTAATTAAACTTTGAAGCAAATTAACACGTCTCATCCCCCCTCATAATGAAAGCGTTTGCTCATCTTTCAGTTTTCTCTGGCGAAAATTATTGATCAGCTAATAAATTTTCGTTGTTAAATTCTCATATTTTATTTTTGTACTAACTTAGTGGTAAGGGTTTATTATTTTTCTGCTGCCAAAAGGTGCGAAGTTTATTGAAGACAGGATTTTATTTAAACTAACCTTGTTACAGAAAATACAGTACTTATTATTAGCCTTGTGTCAGTGACATCCGACATTTTCGTGTTTTTACGACTATTTTTCAGTTTTGTTAACTGTTCATGGTTTTGTTCCTGCGAACGAGAAGCTTGTGATCCTTGGCCATGGTTACATGATTATTCTCAAATACACATAAAAAGGGTCATTATTATGCTCATCAATAAATTACCTTCGTTATTTTCATTGTAATCATAACAGTCATTAATTATCATTGTATCAATTTGCGTTAATTAATCATCAGCATCGGCCGTCAATCATCGTCTCCACTAGCGTCGTCAACAATTATTGTCATCATCATCATCATCATCATCATCATCACCATCATCATCACCATCATCATCATCATCATTTTTAGTGTCGTCATCGCAATGATCAGGAGTCAATTACCATCATTTTGGTTTGCATATTCGAAATGAAAATTTGCCCTTATCCATTGCTTGCCTGAAACCTTATGATTTGCATGTCATTTGAGGCTACAGTGTTAAAAGCTCCATTCTTCAACTTTTCCAAGACATAAACTGTCTTAATTAACAACTAAACGGATAATCTAGACGCAATAGTTTAGTTCGTCTGGACACCTAGGCCACATCCTTCATTTTTATTTGCAGAATCTCATTAAGAAAGGCGTCTCATTATATTGAAATTAAAAGATGTGAATTAATTCGAGATTCCCCTTATAAACCTGAAAACGCTGTTAATGTGAGGTTAGGATCATCTATCTTTGCGTCCCAGTCTTAAGTTAAACTTGTTATTGCCCATTTGATGCTTTGCCCTTGCATAAAGTTGGGATTGTGTCCAAATTTCTTCTCTCTATTACTTATAACAGTCATCTGACTGGAGAGGGTATCCACAGTAACTTAAAAGATAAACATGGCTCGACGATTCTGGATTTTTCATACATATCATATTCCATAGCTGTCCATTTGTGTGTTTTGTCTTTTAGATATCGTATAATCTTGCGTCAGTTGCCTTGGATACACATGCTGTGTTATCGTTAGGATTTGCTGGTCCATATTCAGCGACTGTTAACTTTTTGGTGTCAGGTTTGTCTCTGACTAAACCTAGACACATACATGCCTCAATGCTTTAATTACGCCCGTAATTCTAAAGTCTGGAGCCTTGTGACAGTAAAAACGTCACTTAGTTTTTGTCGTCAGTAATAACGAAGAAATGAACTGGCATTTAGCAAGGAAGGTATGTGCAAATCTGACACCGGCGTCAGATGAAAGACTTCAAAGCTGTTTCGCAAGTTTATTAATGGCGTTATAATGTTCGTGTTTATTCCAAGAATGGCACCTCTTCGTAGTATTGCCATGCGAAAGAGCGTATTTCGGATGCAATTATCGAGGCTTTTACAAGGAAAAATTTACAAATAATATTAGGGAGGACCACACAGCTAAGTTTGACACTTAACAATATTTTATGTTTTCAAAAATATTTTAGATTTTCGAACATATTTGTATGGGATGAATGGGCCACACCCAGGTGGGTGTTGGAGCCCTCTCCAGTCATCCACAGACAGAAATCAATCCGTAAGATGTTAGAAACTGACTGTACATGGTTTTGAAGTATGAAAAAGTATCTGAAAAAGCTGTTTTTCCCTCTATTCTTTTCTTCAAAACCTTCTTTATCAATTGATTGCTCATGTAGCCTAACGATAGCAACAAATTTAATAAGCAGCTTTTTTACCTTTCATAACATTATATATTAGACTACCTGGTTTGTATTCTTCCTTTTGCATCTCTCACGCCTCGTTCTGTATTCTATTTTTGCATTCACTTTTAAATGCTCTTTCCTATACATCTTACCTTATGAAGAGTTATACTCGACAGGTCATGAATTAAAGCTGCATTCACAGTTTAGTGAGGAGTGTTATCTAGCCTCTTTTTATTTCTTGCTCTCACTCTCAGATGTCTCTTGGGAAAGGGAGGATACTTCAGTCAAAACAGAATTTAATTATTCTACCTGCAAATAATCTTATTGATACTTTGAGCTCTCCCATGAAAGTCTATGTTTTTTCCTGCAGGGCCTCAAAGCCATGCTTCTTTCCGCCCCCCCCCATTTTTTCCCAAGGCCCTTTATTTCTGGGCCTGCTATTTGTCCGAGCACCACCCCTTCCCCCCTCCAACTTGCTCCCCTCTCCAGAATTTGTCATTGAATCTCAAGCATTCAGTTCTGTTGACTTCATAATTTGCCAACTTTTTGCCTATTTGTTTTGTCATTTTATAAATAATTTCTAAACATTTAAGCTGGCTCTGACATCTTTGCAGCATTTCCTGGGGAGGGGATCTTGGAGCAGATACGCAACTTTTTAAACTTCTCCGCCAATTCTAAGTTGAAATCTGTTATGATTATCTTTCCGAGAGTCGTTTAGTGCTAAATTGTGTTTAAAATAGTTTTTTAGAACCTTTAAACTCGTGGTTTTACTGCAGCCCCCAATATTTTGAGTTTATTTAAGCTCATGATAGCCTACGCCCCAGACTCAGAAGGTCTGGGGTTTGGACACAGGCTAGCTCACGCATGAAAAAATGTCTTTTTCGCCTATAAAGATATTGCGTATTTTCCACTGTGCAATTCCAATATCGCTTTTGGGAATCCCTCTTTATAAGTGATAAGATTAATTAGTTAGATCACCGATGAGCCTTTCAATGTTTATGAAATCAGGATGCTTGAGATTAAGTGGAAAAGGAATAGAAATCATTCTACGCGATGGAAAAGGGTTTGCCAGCAAGTATGCCCTGCAGATTCAACATCAAATCTGTTATTGTCCATTGTGTAAGATTTAAAGGATTAATGTTTGTTTCTATAGAGCCCCTTCAAATCCACAGGTATCAATACCTAGGGACTGTTCCAAAAAGATTTTAATCGACTTCGAATTTTACAACCCTTTTTTCTTCTTGGGGGAAAACGGACACGGGAGTGGCACATTGATGTCCTAATGCAAAGTTTTCTTTCGTGCATGGTGCAAAACCATCACCTTTAAGGTGGGAGTGAAAGCTTCAAAAAAGACATTGGAGGCAAATATCCCTTGACCTGTAGTATGAATTAAGATTTTTAGGCCCGTAAGATACTTTGACGCTGTAAGCTCTCCAAATATTACAGCAAAAATTGAGATCCAAAGGCGAAACTGGTGGACAAAAGTGAAATTGCATCTTCTTTCTTGAATGAAAAATATTATTTTAACCTTCAAGTTAGGAAACAACTCATAGTAAAAATCAAGGCTTCAATGGCAAATACCTTGTAACTTTGTCTAGATATTCTTCAATTTTTCAAACAGCTTTGCCGTTTGGTGACGATATGAGGACTTATGATCGATACACTGTGCTTAATTCACAATAAGGGATTTATTAAACGAATGTTATTCCAGTAACAAACGGAGCACATCAGTACATCTTTAAAGGCTAAACCTTCGCCAACTTTGCAGTTCTTCTGCCACTTTTTCAAACTTTTGTGAAAGATGGGTGGAATAAGATCGAGAATACGATAGCAGTCTGGGAAGGAAGCAGTTGTCGTTGCGAGGTAATGATGTTAAGAAAGTACTAGGACAGTCATGTTTTAACATGTTAAAATTCATTTTCTTATCTTGAATTTCTTAAGGATTATACTCGACTTTAGATTGAAAGCGAACATGCCATCAAGAGAGAGCAGAGACTGGCGGCGTTCTCAAGGATGTCGCTATCTGAACCTGTTTTGCAGTCATATTTATAAGGAAATGTTTTAGATAAGCTTGAGGTATTTTTACAGAAAACTTCTATTGGTGCTGTGGTAGAGAACGTTTAATTAAATGCTGGTCGGTTGCATTTCTGTGTTGTGCATTTGTTCTCTAAACTCAATAGAAAGAATTAATCGCTGCCTTAGCTAGGATGATGTTGTTATAGATCGCTATGGTTTAGTAGAAAACAAACTTCCTTGCGATTTGAAAAGGACAGCCGACACCATCCGATTAGGAAGCATCAGCTCTCCTCAGCTGCAAGGCTGGCCGGAAGAGCTGATCGATTGCAAGTTCGATCGCAAATAACATGGGACAGTCGAGAAGCTTTGCCTTCCTTCTTTGTCAAAATCAATTTCTGCATGTTTGTTAAAGGGATCTGAATAAAAGTCTTAAGTGTTATGGTAGCTTATGCTGTTTTAGCAGAGGATTGTATTTTACAGAAATATGCAGTCTGCAATCTTAGTTGTGCAATATCCGATTCCGGTAATTATGACGTAAATGTTCAATTCCTAGGTGAAAGGGAAAAGAAAGAAAATTATATAATGATTCACAGATTAAATATTCTTCCCTGACTCATAGATTGGCGAATAGTTGATCCTGTCTAAATTTGTCTTGATTAATCGAAGATTGTTGCTTGACTTTCTTGAACGGAGAATCCTTTCTAAGCACAAATGAAGAGTTGTTAAAATAAATCACTTTTTTAATTCAAATAACTAATATGCGAAGACATATCTAAGGAAGGTAGCACTTCGACAGTACTGTTTCAAGCTTTCCTAATCAAGTTTTACAATCAAACCATCTTACGTCCTTATTCTTTGCATCTTTCTTTGTAACATCTTTTTTTCTTGAAAATATCTTTTTACAGCGTTATAAGTCAGGGTAGGTAATGTCACCAAAAGCAAATAGACATTTCCTTCATCGGAATAATTTCAAATCCCTAAAAACGACTGAATATCTTCTGCTGAACTTGATGAATTAATGGTGTGCCCATTCTTTCTCATCTGCCTGTATACAACCACTAAGTCTGGTCCATTTTGGTGAACAGTTGCGGCTGGTCCAAAAAATGTTGTTCTTCCCCGGTCTCTCCGGAACTGCTCTTCGCGGCTCACGAAAATCCTTGCCTTGGTTTAATTATAAGCTATATCACGCCCAAATGCGTTTAGATAGATACCAGTGACAGCAAAAGTAGGTTATCATCCAACCAATATTTGCAGTTCTAACTAGGTTTACTTTTTATTATACCATCGAAACTATAATAACATTTGATATCACAATTATAATTCAGAAGAAAGATATAAAAGACATCTGTCCTTAATATTGATTTTATCAACCAATTTAAGCTGGCTTTTTAGAAAAGCCATTTTCTCTTTCATATATCAACAAAAATGCCACCAAGGTATGTTTCCATCTTTCTTAGTTAAATTTTCACTTTCCTGCTTATTCAGTAGAAAACCCAACGAAGAAGACCTAATGCTCTTGATGGCAGACCCTAAAAACAAGGGAATATTGCAACATACAAAATATTATACAAATTTTCCTTTAGGCCCTACACTTTCCAGCAAATTATCCCATGTTTCACAAAATTCAAATTCTCTTGTGTTACAGAGTGTTTCCCTAACAATGAATTTAAATTTTTTCCTTTTGCTGTTTGTTTGTATAATGTTGCTCATGTTTCAATGTATTTGCTAATTATTTGCAGCTTCACCCATACTCACCCGCTGGTTCTCCCATTTTCCCTCTGTTACGTCACAGTACGAGACATCCATCTTACGTTAATCAGAAAAAGTTCCTTTAAAGATCCTTAGAAACTTAACAAACACTTCCTCTTAAATACCAATAATGTTTTCTAGCGAAAATTCGTTAGACCAGATTTTTTTATCTTAAGATTAACTTTTATATCGAATACTCATTCTAAATTTTCTCCTTTCCATTTTCTACATTCTATTTGCACAATTTTTTCATTCTTCATCTAAATGAACTTTAGAGGTTATCTTGTACCGAAATATTTCCACTTTTTATTGAGCAATGCCAAATTTTGTGATAAGTGAATGAAAGAACTTTTTCGTTGTCTATTCTGTTAATTGCAAGGTATGAAAGCAATACAAATTTTCTACTGCTTTTGCTTACTAATTCGTCACTATTTAGGGAGAGCTAGTTCGAAAACGGAGAGCCTGCAAAATGTTTCTCATACTTCAAGTGACTTTTGTTCCTATTAAGCGCAAGTTCAGTCTTGCAAGTCATTGCAACCGTTCCGTTTCTAGATAAACGGGAACACGGGTTGAAGAAAACATGGTTTCTGCTACATTTCGAGGCATAAAATGGATATCACGTGTTGGCAGCCAGGCTTGTTTGCGATTCGTTGTGATCATTTTGGAGCCAACTGCCAGCCTCCAAGAAAGGTTTCTTTACATAAAAATTATTGGGAAAATACTTACGTCCAAATGGAACCTCTCAAATCACCTTAAAAAACAAACAGAAATTCTCAGACAAATACCCTTGTCAGGCAAGACAAAGGCTGGTTTCACTGCTTACGCTTGCGAAATTTAGATTATCTCCCACAATCAAAAATGAATCTTTCTTTCTAAAGCCATTGTCGCCCGTCGCGACGCCAGACTTAACATGAGACAGACACTCACAGGTGCGTAGGGAGGTTATAAAACCAACATAACGACCGAATAGAGTTATTAATTGATCAGTGGCATACGCGTGAAGTGGCTGCGAAGACTGGTACTACCATTTTGAACCTGTGCTATATTTGAGACGAAACGAATTTTCAAGGTCTAAATTGAAACCATCAACATTTTAGTGAACAGCCAGAAAAAAGGTGAGTTGAGCTTTTTTTACACCAGGTTGCGTGACATTGAAGCAAATCTCAGTAGCTACGTCAAGTCAATTCACACCCAGAACTTTTTCATATTTCTATTTTTTAAGGTTGACGATACCGATAACTGATCTAGATCTACGGTGCATTCGCTCAGAATCACACTTTCACCTCGTTAGTTCATCATTATCAGACACTTTTATAGTTTACGCTATCGCCATTTTGTTCAATTCCTGACAGCGCTTTCTAGAGCAGTATGGACGATTTAACAGTTCAGCGAAAATGCACAAGAATCGTTGAAAACACACCTTAATTAGGTTCTGGAAAGATTAATAGTGCAGTTTTTTCAATTCAAATTTGTATTCCAAAAACATCATGTTTTATATCCCAGTTCCCGCTTGGATTAAAACCCTCTCCTTAGTACAATGTTGACTTTATCTAACATCTTATAGATCTTTCAAGAAAATCGAAGATTTCTTTTATCTAATATCAATCATCTTTAAAAAAAATTGTTTTATTGTCATGAAATCTTTTCAATGGCTCTTGTAAGCCTGTTCTGCTAACATCAGATTTTTGCTTTTGCGTCATGAGTTTACACAATCTTGCATTAGTATCTTCGTTTGCTGCGTTTTGCATTTACAAATTAATGAACTAATGAGGCGAGCCATAAACTAACCTCAATATTATCAGAAATCATAATTCCGGATACAAAATATCAATTACATCCATCTCTCATTTAAAAGAGGGCGGAAAAGCCATTTGAAGCGGCAATTTAGGATGACATATTCGAATGAATTACGGTTTCTTTGCCTTGATGCTTTCTATTGATCTGTGACTTTCTATTGAAATCGCTACTCGTTTTGTTATTCCGTAATATTTCTTGTTATCTCGCGAGAAATCATAGCTCAATACCATCAATGAAGGACTTTTTGAAGCACCCAGAATGTTTAACAAAAAGAGCCATTTAAGTTACTAGTGACTGTCCTTACAACAGAATATTGTCGCAATCAGGCAACGGATGCCAAACAAGCGGGCAAACTTAAGCTCGCGAGGTGTTAAATATTTGCTGCAGGAGGCCAAGTGATATCTTGCCCAGAATGAAATCTAACAGCTTTTCTAGGACAAAAAGAAGCGCGAATTCAATTCAAAATGCGACATTTTTTTGTGCTTTGCTTTAGCGATTCACATTAGTGCGAAAAAGGAAAAGTTCCGATAACACCTAAGTGGCTCCGAACTTTATTGCTTCGGCATCCGAAAGCTTGAGCCGACGTCACTAGAGTCGTTGAGAAACAATATTTGACACTAAACATTCGATACGTTGAAAGGAAGTATCCGGATGTTTCACTCATTTCCTTGGAAAGTCTATCAAATTATTTCGAGTTCCAGACGTTTTTGAATAAATAGATAAACGTTGAAGGTTTCTTTCAAAAAACGGTTAGACAGCTTATGCGTCGATAATGCATTGATGTAAGTTGTGCCTCAAGACTCCTTTCTAAGCCCAATTATTTTTGAATCAGCCTTTGTTAGTTTTCTGTTAAATTTCAGATTTTCTGTTGAAAATTCAAGTGTCAGTCATCATTTTGATATCAACAATTTTTTTAAATTAAAGTTAAAAACAAAAGAACAAAAAAAATTCTTATTAAGCCCATAGCTTTTTGATGCAGTATCACTTTGTGAGGATGCCAGATTGTTTCTGCAAAGTATGTCGTTAGGGCACGGGGCCCTGTTATGTATATTACCTATGTGTTCATACATGTATATTACCAAGTCTAACAATGACGTCTTTATAACTGTTTTTCTAGTCTGAATCTCATTACTGTAAAAAACCGTTTTCTACAGCTAGAAGGCTTGTTTGATCAAATTTTGATCCAACAAACAGCAGAGGATTATGCTCCACACGATCGGATAGCCACTTTCAACAAAGCCAGAATAGCTAACGACAGACGAAGAAGCTTGTCCGCCTTTCTTTGCAACAAGCATGCTCGCCTCGGTCCTACCTTGGTAGCTTTCACATAGATTAATGCGTGTTTTATAGTCTGCCGACATCCTATCGGCATAGAATGGTTGATACAATGTTACTTATCGGACAGTCCCTCGGTGTCATTTCGGAAACTTATCCCACGTAGTACTATATTTTTCTATTGTTTCATGAGATGATTATGATGATTATTTTCAAATGTGAATCATATCTATGTCGACTGTTCCAATGCCGTTTTCATGAATCAGCAGTCTTATTCGCAAGCTATCCCTGATTTCTAGAGCACATCCTGGTCACGAGTCTCAGATAATCAAGGGAAAACCTCATGTAGCCCATTCATAATGGAAATGTTACTTTTATCTTCAAAAGGCGGTTTACAGCTTTTTATGAATGGTACCATTGATAGCTCGAAGCCAACCGCGACACCACTTTTTGTTGATAACCTTCGTTTTGCATTCTCAAAGACTAGGCTTTGAACCATATTGTCTGTACCGTTATTTAAAGTCTTGCTAATGTTCAATGCACTTTAGCCTTCGCAATCAATAATAAGTATTTTTCATTACTTATGGCCCCGTTATTAGTTCAATCTAAATAAAGCTTCTCAACCTCCATCCAAATCAACTTTAACAGCTTAAGCATGAAAGGAAATTTTCAACTATTTCTTCCTATCACAGGGCAACCGTAAAGATGAAATCTACCAACTACATGGCTTTGTTTCTCGCTCTGGTGGTAGTGATCTCCGCAATTCCATCCTTATACGCTGGTTTGATTCCATATGGCATAGATGCCTTGTATTCTCGTGGCAGTCCAATCAAATTACCACTCAAAGGGAAGGATCTAAAGAGAGACTGGTGCGTCGGTAGATCGATGGCAAAGAAGGTACACCATCCCGGTTGCAACTCAACAGAAGTAAAGTCAAAGCTCTGCTTTGGACAGTGTATGACATACTATATTCCTGTAAGCAAGTTCTCCTCTTGCAGCCAATGTACACCATCGAAGATTGAGACTGTTGAAGTCAAGCTCTCGTGTCGCAATGGGTTAGCAAAAAGGAAGAGAGTTCAAGTTGTTAAGAGGTGCAGCTGTAAAACTTGTTTGTACGCCAAGAAATATCTGGAAAAGATGCGACGAAATCTGTCAACGTAACCATATTTGAGGTTAGATTATCGCTGGCACCATCATTCCGATGGTGGATTCAACGATGGCTGCGCTTTTTAAAGGCCATTAACCACCATTCAAGTCTCCAAAGATCTTGCTTCCAAGCAACCAGACATATCAGTTTCGACTGCAAACAGGAATCCAAAAAAGTGACTTGTGGATTAGTTTATCTAGCGATTTCCATTTCCCAAAAACATCACCTTAATCGTCACTATACGATTATAATAATTGCCATCAAGCATTATCTTCATTCCATCAACAATCATCACCGATTATCGCCACCAATCATCTTCCTCGATCGATCTCAATCATCCTCATCATCAGATTCATCGTCAGTCATCGTCATCAATCATCAGGCGTCGTCGTCAGCCATTGTCATTAATCGTCGTCATCATCAGCTATCACAAATCATCGACAATCATTCCTCAATCGTCATCTAATCCCTCTCGGAAATAACTAAAAACATTTTGCTCAAATTTAAGATGTAACAATATTTTTATTTAGTAGAAGAAATGAAGGACTACGGAAAAAGTATAATAAGTATATATGTAAAAATTTATATGTTGTAAGCGCTAGTAAAAAAGCATAACTGTATTTGTAAATATTATATATGATGTCGAGCTCAAATTACGAACGACTTTGTTTGCTCATCTACGGTTTTTTTTAGATTGACAAGCTACTTGCAAATTATGCTTAAACATAAAATGCGTTTAGGAAAATGTCATGGCGAGACAGCACTGTTTCTTATACTGAGCTGCTACATTGTTTGAGAATCGCCAGGAAGAATTTGAAACAAGCCACTTTTGATTATTCAATTAAAAACACGATGAAAAAGTCATATGACCCACAATATATTCCTTTTCAAAAAAATTTACTATATTTATAGAAATAGTAACTTTTTGTTAAAATGTGCGTCTGAAAGTTGGGAAGATGGAGAAAAAAGATTAATGAAATAAGCTTGTAAAAGAAATCATGAAAAATTTAACTCTATAAGTTGAATTTGAGATGCATTCGTAACAGCTCGCTAAACCAGACATTATGGCAAATATTTGAAATTTTTTTAGAAAATAGTAAGCAGCAATGAAATAAAAAAACGTCAACTTTGATGGGTTAAGACATGCACTTTGTTTACCAGGACAAATTGTAGCTTTAACAACCTTGGAAAGCTAGCTTTCGCAAACGTGGATTGAAAATATAGAAGACCATAAGGCCACGCAAGACTTGCTTGGCTCTAAAAGATGAAATCAAACCCACAGGAAATTTATAAAATCGAATGTAAAGAAGCTTGTGAACTAGGAAAAGATAGACTTGCCTGGAAATAACATCTAGACTAGAAACCTGTGTTACACTAAGTAAATATATTCACAAAAAGTGTTTTAAATAAAAAATACATCTCAATATGACACGGAGAAACGTGATATATATGCATCTTGCGGAAGAACGATAGATACGTTTTGCGTATATTTTCTTCTTCTTAACGAAAATAGATCTTTAACAAGCTTTAGTATGACACAAAATGTTTGCTTTTTCAAAGCCATTTTTAAATTTTGTACCACAAAAATTGTTTGAAAAAGGAACCCCAGAAAACATAGTTACAGCCTGCTTTGGGGATACAAGTTTCGAGAATAAAACAATGGAGTCCATAAAAAGAGTTGGTTGAGTGGATTGATTAAAAATGGTTTCATAACATCATGAAAATTACTTGTAGTAATTTGTGCCATATAGCCTGGAAGAACATCATCATAAAACTTGTAAAAATGCAAAATCAGTTTAATCTGTCGCAAATTGATTAAGGTATGCTCCCACTACAAGCAGGCAAATGGAGGCAGGAAAGAATTCAGCGTATTTGTAGAAGTCAGAATACCTAAGTGAAATGCGATTCGACCACAGGTGACCATTGAATTCAGAATTTAGGTTACTCCAGTTAGAAGAAAGCCCATTTAATATTGCTAGTCTGGCAGAACGGTTTTATTTTTAAGATGTCTATACCTAAGAGTTCCTTTTCTCTCTTAGACTCTGCACCGAATAGTTAGCAGGCGCTGATTGGTCAAAATCAGGGAACTGGAATTTAGAATCAAAGTCAAAATCGGGAATCTAGAATCAAGATAAACTTTTCCTATCACGTTACTTTCGACCCGTACCAGGGTATAATGCTCCGTTTACTTTTCTGGACGTACTCTGAGGACAAGAAATATATTTTGGTTAAGAAAGCGGTTTTTGTACCTTTTCAAATTCTTTTAGTTGCTTTAGTAAACATGAAAATAATGGCAATCGAAGGAACGATAAAAAAGTGAGATTATATAGTAATAATTCTGGCCTATTAGGAAAATAAAGTGGATTTGTGTAGCTGCACAGTTCATTTGTTCAATCATTTAGAAAATCTGCTGTGAACAGGGAACGATGATACTGTACAGTGCACTATGAATAATGTTGAGAAATGAGAGGCGAAAGGAATCTAGAATCAAGATGAAGCAACTATAGCCTCGATTTCAATTTTTGGTCTCCATTTGATAAAAACCATTCAGCCGTTAAAGCTAGAATTGGCTTGACTTTTCATACACGGTCCTAAATGTTAAATTTATTTGATTGATACTCTCCAAGAAACAATACATTCAGATTCAAGACATTCTAAATGACTTAACTTGTTAGGATAGTTTGTTAAAAGCAGCTTTAATGTATATCTGAATTGTCCCATTCTTGTGATTTGTTTATTGTCATGAATTAATTGTTTCAAAAAGCTTGGACTTAGGCTTAAAGACAACTCATCTTACACGCTTCATTTTACCTCAAGCGAGAGGAAAAACTAAACAAAAGTTCACTATTAATCAGCATGAGTTCATTCTAAACTTAGGCCCGGTTCACACGGGAACTCAATCGTTCCGTTCTATTTTTTTTTCAGTTTCTGGAACGGAAAAGTATACTGTTCACACGGTAACGGAACGATTGCGTATCGATTTTTGTTTATGTTCAGACGGGAACGCAATCGTTCCGTTCTGCAATTTGCGCGCCAAAATAAGCAAATGATTTTTAATGCGCATGTCCATAATGGAGATAGATTTCATCATTTCGATTTATCTCTGAGCTATCTCTGAATTTTTTAAGCAATTTGAATAAATTGAGAATACAAAAGCGCCCAAAAATAAGCAAGCTCGTGGGCAAATTAAAGCCAACCCTAAAAGGAAGGAATTTCAATGTTTGCAGAATGGTGTTGAATCTTTTAAATGGACTAACGGCGAGATTCAGCCCAATGGTGTTTTTGAAATCCTCCATTTTCTTTGTTGAGTTTATTATTGTCACCTTTTCCTTCCCTCAACAACAACACAGACGCATGCGCCCAAGCCAAAACTCTTATCGTTCCAATTTCTGGACCAGTTCTGCGCGTTCACACGGGAACGGAACGGAACGATTGCGTACCGTTCCACTTTTCGTATCACTTATTTTATCGTTCCACTTTTTGGAACGGAACGATGTCATTTGAAGCGTTCCCGTGTGAACACAACCCCTGAGCGTTCCGCTTTTCGGAACGGAGAAAAACGGAACGGAACGATATCGTTCCCGTGTGAACGGGGCCTTAGTTGTCAGAATAAGAATTTAATGTGGTTAACTGTTTTTTAAATTGTCCTTTAGTTGTAACAAAATAAATGATTTTGTATTGATGATTATGAACAATTATGTATTGACAAAATAAATGATTATGAACCTACAATGTTTATTCAATTCACAATTTTAGAGAAAAAGAAGTGAGTACAGAACATGATTTGAGAAAACATGCTAAAAAAAGTAGCGAGTGTTAGTACCTGCTCTGGTTAAGATAATTATGCATATCTATCCATCATAAACATCTATTATCTTATAGAGTCTAATGAAAAGATAACGAACAAACAAAAATATAAACGAAGAAAATTTTTTTTCTCTTTTTTGAATAATATCAGGTGATTCAACCAAGCAACTAGCAACTTTACCGACCAACTCATGAAAAACTGGGGATGGGAAACTCATACCCCCCCTCCCTCTTCCGTTCCCTCTCCAAACATCCCCAATAGATTAGTACGCCTGTTTATCAACATTGGCAACTAATTGAAGCTTAGAAACGAGGCCGCGCCTCTGATTCTGAACTGGAGTGGAGGGGCAAGCAATGATGATAATAATAATTATAGCATTGTTCATCCGGGGTAACCTCTTCAACACTCAAAGTACTGTTATCAGTGAGGGTCCTGTATCTTAACCTATAATATAGCATACGATTTTATGATACAACAAATCAATATAGCAATTAGGTTGAAACGCTCACTTTTAGAAGCGTAAATTAAATTGAGTTGTCCAAATGGAATTGTTATAGCTTTTCTTTAAAAAAGAACGCTTGAATCTAATTTGCGAAAGCTACTTGAAACTTCTGATGTAAAACGTAGGCCTTGAAAACAAAAAAATTAGCTGCATTTGTTTTAACCTTAAGGATTCGAACTGAATATTTATAGTTGCGGGTTTACTGATTGTTGTTTAAGGGTTCCTGACATTTGTTCATAACTCCTGTCAATATAAAATAATAATTTCTATACTTTTGAGACATATTCTCTTTAGCCTTGTCCTAAGAAATTTGTGATCCCTCAAATATCTATTTAATATTTTAAGGTTCAAAATTTAAAAATGACTTTGAAAAAAGCAAACATTTTGAAACATGTTACCAAACAGCTTTTCGTCTGACACTCTTCAGAGCATAAAACGTCAGAACATAGATCGAAAACTCTACGCTAGGAAATGTGTATACCCAGTTGTGGATCGAAATAGGCCAATCAGAAACGCAAGCATGCGACTTTTATGTTATATCAATTCATTTTTTGGTTGAGTAAGTGAAGCCAAAGAAGCCTATAAATTGCCTGACAGATGGGAAGTTATGATTTCAAAGGAAAAGCGCTGGCTGTTTCCGTCTACCTCTAATATAGATAAGCAATACCGCAAGTCTAGAAATTGTCATTCGGTATATATGAGAAATTATCGAAATTTAATTAGGGCAGCCAGGAGAAGAACTTGCAGTCTACGTTAATATTTCTTGCGGTATGTTTTAATTTATTTTAAATTGTATTAATGACCATATGAGAACCTTTTCAAATGTACAACGCATTCCAACTATTGGCTTGGCAAGGAGAACTTTGCCCAGCCTGTGTACTATGCGTGTTCTGGGGGAAGGGTGTGGACACCTGGGCAAATATGAAATAGCAAGAATTTCAGGGTATCCGACTTAGCATTTCTGTGAACTGTAGTTCCAATTCTAGATGAAATGGGTTAATGAGAGTGTATTCGAATAAGAAGGTACTACCAGCAACATCTCATTCCCTCTAATCATGCTCTAATACGCAGCCTGGGCGCATGTTGACTTTTTAAAGAATATAATGCGGCGTTTATAAAAAGAATGCTTTATAGATTTGGGCTAATGTGAAAGAGTTGACAATATATTTATCAGATGTTACTTTATGGAATTTTTGCAAAGAGGCGTTTCATTTAAATGATTAAACATTAAAACCATTAATTTGTTTCACTTAGCATGATGTTTTAGGATTTTGTTGGGTTGTGAAGAGATTTAAGCACACTTTCTTAGTTGTTTCATTTTTGTTAGAGACCAACGAACATCTTTAGAATAAAAACCAAATATAGAGACAACAATGACACTTTGTAAGTGATAGAAGTCAAAATCAGAAGTCTCAAGGTTAGTTAATGCAATCAAAAATCTTCCTATATATGTACTGTGTTTATAAGATGGAAGTGTTAGTTGAAGGAACCCTTATTTTAGACAAGTAGGTTATCAAAGTAATTACTGGCATATTTAATGACGATTACATTTTGCATGTGAGTTGCTTGGTAGATGCTGGCGTACAGGCAAGTCTGTCGAGACAGAACTGAAAACCTAAAATTATACTAGAACAGATATTTGGGCAACTCAGTTAATTCATTTTGTGGGTGCTTTTATACGAAGTCTTTTTGTCAAGTAGGTCCCGTAAAGTTCATTGCCTTTTTTATATAAAGCCCTGGTCAAACGATCCAAAATTTCACCCAACATTTTCACGCGCAGATCGAAAAAAGACTGGACAGAAGGTCGCACTGAAGGCTGCACAGTCTCGTGACATTTCGATCCGAAGAAACGAAAGGCAATCACTGCCTTCCCTTTTTTGTCTTGAGATATTTTCACTGTCACATCGTGGTCTTTCAGGACGAGTATCGCATCCCCTATCAAGTCCTCTGTGCTACATTTTCTTCATTGTCGCTTGATGCCTCTTCTTTCGCACAGAATACGTTATATTTCGTTATATTGTCCTTAATTCGAGTGTAACTGATTGTAAGCAAACGCGATTGCTGAAACTAACGAAAACAGCCCAAGAAAACAACAACGATGCGATGATTGAGCTTTGGCGCCCTTTAACCAACTGCGCTTGAGCAGAGTCAACAATGTTGGCTGAGGTGGTCAAACGATCCAACATTTCATCTAACGCTTCAAAACAATATAATTGTTGGACGTCGGCAGTCAACATTTTGACCCTAGTCAAATTTCATCCAACATAAAAAATGACGATGCTGGATGACCCAACATTGGTGGTCAAACGACCCAACATTGCCCTGACATAAAACTGCCACTTCTCGGTATTTTCGCTACCAAAGATCTAAAGCTCCAACACAATTAACAAAAATGCTATAATTCATGTTCTAGCTCTTTTCACAACCCTTGTCCTTGGAAAATAAAAGGATTCAAGTGGAATGAGGTCCAAATTTATCTTCATTAGTTAAAGACAAACTGCGTTAATGTGTTTGGAATGGCTTTCATTATTGCAGAGAAATTCCTGTGAAACTTTTGTGTGTTTTTATATCATTTTTCAATAACTTTTTTTTTCGATTTATTTCTATTCGATTGATAATTTTTTTATGGTTTCCAAATTTCCAAAAATGTAGAAGATTTTCAATTGCAGAGAAAGCATACTATGGAAATAGTTCAACTTTACTGTATTGTGTTGGCCATTTTCCTGCCCCGATACAAGTATGTCTGTATGTGTATTAATCACATCAAGAGAAAGGACGCAACAATGTCGGAAATATATTCAACACTGTGTAATTCTAACTTATTCTCTTTCTAACGAAAATGCTTACGAGATGACACATCTGCGAGACTAACTTCGGTCGTATTGCCATTATTCCAAGTGCTGTTTATAGTATTTGTTGCTTCTTTTAATATCTAACATATATTTATATATGACTAGTAGTATGAAAATGTCTGATAAATACTACTCTTCCGGCTGTTAAACGCCTTGAGTATATGTTAACGCACCTGTGAATTAGTGCAAAAATTGCCTGTTTGTTTTGCAGATTGTTTTTCGAAACTTTTTCTTAAGCGAGAGAAATTTGGGAATTTGACTAATCACAATAACTTTCCATGGGTTTTTTTCATGAATTTATAGAGAGCTGCAAATAATCAATAAGGTCAATCACAGCGCAAAAACATGAGATCGCCAGGTAAGGTTTCCAGAACATGCATGGAACCTACAATTTCACTTAGTTTTAGATACCTCAATGGCAAATTCCAGACCTTTATCAGATAGAGGCATAAGATAGAGGTATGATTCTTCAATGACGTCATCACCAGGCATCGCATTGAAATGTAGCAAATATGAAACACCGCAATACGCCGAGAATAAACAACAATAAAAACACGTAAATCAGTAAAGGCTAATATTTCGCCCCGGCATACGGGGCTTCATCAGAGCAAAAGCTGATACTTTGTAATTGTGAAAAAAGATGTTATATAATTAAAAGGTCTGTATCATTGCAAATCTCATTGTCACTTTTATTTTGCTTTTCTAAGATGGCCATGATAAGTTTTTGTTTTTAATTTAAAGCAGGAGACTTTGAATAAAATACTAATAATAGCTGTAAATCACAATTTGAGTGATAGTAGAGCAAATTTTTTGTCCCGAGCTGCAACATGTTTGCTAAAGTATGTGATCAGCAAAGCTTTCTTTTGAGGTTTTTAGATGGATTTTCCACGTTCAAAAAATCAGGAAACTTTTATGTGTTTACTTCGTTCATTAAATATACCTTGCTGCTACCACAATATGCAAATGACTCTATCTAAACGCATTCGTACCCAGATAGTTACGAATGCATTTACACACCTTACGTCCAAAAGCTTTTTTCTCCAAAAGCTATTACCTGAATAAGTCTAGGTTGGTGCCCCATGTAAAACAGACACGTTTAAACAGCACAAACTTAATAACCTCTAAAAAATAAAGATTACAAGAAAATATCCTTCATATTAGTTTATGGAGTATGAAGTTGAACGAAGAAGCCAAGTTGATCAAGCAATTCATTTTTCTATT
Organism: Rhopilema esculentum; assembly: GCF_013076305.1. The sequence continues at coordinate 12,559,983 of NW_027020174.1, read as the reverse complement.
GAATATATTTACTGTAGTCTGCCCATCAAAACTCAAAATTTGTGTTAACATCATGGTCAACTTTGGTCTGTCGAATAAACTCTCTTTCGCCTAATTACTCTGACCGTGTTTTTTTACATCCATAAAAAGCTACAATGCAAATCTCTTAGTAACGCTAATTACAAAAATGACCATTTTACATTTATTGTAATTCATTCGCCACTTCTAAAATTTAGAATGACTTGATTCAACTAAGCCTGATTTAAAAAAAACTGAAAGTATGAATGAAAAAGACAGTTGATCAGCATATTTGGTATATTCTCCCAAACTGGAACTTTTTTACAGAATATTCAAAAGAATATTTTCCAGATAAAGCTGCTTAGCATATAAGAAAGAAGTTCTAACTCTGGTTTTTTTTAACATTATATAATGGCAGGGCATTTATGAAGTCAGCAAACAGTGCTAAAGAAACAATCGGAAAGACTAAAGCAAAATGCAAGAGAAAACTCAACTATAGCGCAAAGTAATATAATGCTAGGGGAAGACCGAAATTACCGGGATGTTGATTGGTACACGTGTTAGCCAATAGAAAAGTACCTTTGGTGCCAGGCCTTCGAGAGTCAAAGGATGAAGAACGGAGAAAAGGAATTGCGAAGGAGAATCGAAGAGGAAGGGTAATAGAAAAGATGATCTATCCTTGTTGACATTGTTCCAACCAATTCGTCAATCTAAACCTCGGGCGTTTTTGACGAACCTCTGGAAGCAAACTCACTTAATTTTTGTTTAGATGAACTTCTTGATGGAAGTGAAGTTTTGGACTATTGTTGAAGTACTTGAAAGAGTCTCTTCTTGGACTATTATTGTCTAAATCAAACCTAGATTAGCAGTGACCTTTTCCCATTGTATCTTACAGATTAGAAATGCAGCAACAGCATATTAAAGTGCAAATAGAAAATTATTGACGTTTCTCTGATCTAATCTAGGTGTTATCACGTAAAACGATTGCAAATATCACAGGATTACTTGCATTATATAGTCTTACCAAAATGAATTTACATTGAAATTATTTGAAGATAGATTTGCTGATAGATTTTTACGCATTATCGTGGATTAAATACATGTTATTGCTGTTTCTCTTTATTCAAGACTATTATTCGAAAGCAGAAGTTATATCTAACTAAGTCTCCCCTGTCTCTCGTTGCTTATGCTCTAAATGTCATCATATGATCAAGTTTCGTGTTCAATGACAAAATTTCAGTTATCATTGACACTCTTTTATTTTCCCGGTTTTTAAGTTCTGGGCGTATAGAATTAGCTTTTTTTATCAGAATTATACTCCTCTTTGCTAGGTCTTTACATCAAAAGGTACCCTCATGTCTATTAAGGATTAAGTAAGGGCTCTCCGTAACTTAAGAAGCTCCTGTCAAAACATTGCAATATTCATGATTATGAAAAATAGCTGAAAGAATCAAAAGACTTGTGCTAGTTTTTAAGCACAATTGCTCGTAAGCAGCAAAAAAATGTGCACATTTTGTTGATAGAAATCAGGGACGCCAAAAATGGTGGCGCGGGGGAGTATCTCTCTTATCATTTGATAGGAGGGGCAAGGGGGGTTTAAGTCTTTTTTCCAGCAAGTTGGAGTGACATTGGCCTATCAGTGATATCCAAGGTGATTAAATGACTTTTAGATTATAGTGTTCTTGTTTTGATGATGACTTTGCGCAAAAAAGGTAAAAAATTTTCATGTGCCAGAAGCAATCCCAGCTTTAAGATGCCTGCAGCCGATCGAACTGAAAATATTTGTCACGGATAAATAGTTAGAAGCTTTGAACCATTTTTTAATGTCCTTGCGTCCCTTTCCCCTTAATCGCCCTCGAGACGAAATTAGGGCTGTCGAAATCAGGGCTGCTCAAGGAGGGGGTGTCTAGGTCCCTAGATGTACCTCTCTTTATTTGCCAATAAGTCTGAAAGTTTACTGATAAAACACCTACAGGCGGCTATAAAGGCTTTTTTAAAGTCCACCCCAACACTCTCTATAGCTACGTCCTAATCGAAATGAAATTACGGAAAGTTTTTAAAATAATAGAACTCCAAATCAATCATGTAGCGTATTAGAATTGATTTCACAAAGTTAAGTGCAAAATGTTTGTTTCTATAACCTTATTAGATAATTTTATACTAAGCTACAAACCGTAATTTCGTTCTGCCTTTGCTTAAATCGTTCAAAGCATTAAAACATGCATGATCAAACCAACTAAGTTAATACATAAAAATTATTTTTTAAAAAAATTGATAATTCGGTGCATCACCCAACTAGTAAGTATATATGCTATAAATAGTGATAAGAATTAGAATAATCTCAATCTGAATCTACGCTGACACTTCGTAGCAGTTTGCTTCTTCTAATTCTTCGAGAATAATTCTTGTCAAACGCATTTTTTTCAAGAGATGGTAAAGTTTCTTTCCTGTTTTTAGCAATAACTTGTAAAGCACCTGTACTAGCACTGTATCTTCTACAAAGATTACCGCCAGGTCTTTTTGAGAGTCTTTCAACTGTACTTGTATCAATAAAGTCAAAAACAGAACCCTTTCGCTGCCTCGAATAGCTACTCCCTTTTTGTAAGTGGCCGTTCCTTTCCACGCTGCATTCTGCTCGGCACGCCTCGTCAGCGTTCTCATTCACCCTGCATCCCGATGATTCATCCAGACTGCGAGATTTCATTCTTATTAATGCTGATTTACCATTTCTGGTCGTTTTCGAGCCAGTTTTTTCACAAAAACTGCTGGGCTGTTTTGTCGTTGGAGAAGATGGTTCCGATAATGATAACAAATTACTTTTTCCAGGTGGCAGGCAAAGTCGTGGTAAAGACAACGAGGCTGGATTTTTCTGTTTTTTCCTTTCTTCTGGTAAAACAAGCTGTCTTTTCATTTGACTGGCATCGATATTTCTCTCTGCTTCATCTCTCTCGTCGTTAATTCGTTTTATTGCCAGTCGCAGTCGTTCAGCCCTGAGCTCCATCAACGCCTCGTCCCTCGACTTTGTTAGGTATCTCACTTTTTTGCGGAGTTCGTCTGATTCATTTTTGTTTAGGACAATTGCCCTTCGCATTGATTCACTCATTTTCCTTGTCGACATTATGCCCACGCTCCCTCATATGACTAGTTGCAAACTTTTATTCTATGAATATGATATTTGTATGTAAATTAGATGAGAATCATGCATGTATGGGGTCGTAGCAAATCCATCATCTGCAAAGACGGCAGTAAATGTCAAAAGCTCTAAAACCAAAAATAAACTTAGAGGGCTCAGGTGAAATACTCCGAACAAATGTGAGATATTCTGCGATTAAGGCTGGTTATTTCAATGTTCATTCACCTACAAAGATTAAATAATGGAGTTGCAGAGCAAGCAATGGATTACCAGCTAGATAACAATAAGCCAATTTTTCTATAAAGAAACAAAAGCATAAAAACATAGATTCTAGAAACATTTAGTATGAATAAGGACAGTGTACTATCATTCACTACGCAGTGTTGAGATTACGCAATCCATCCAAAAGCTGAATGAGAAAATCAGTGAATGAGGGTATCAAAGGATTCATGAATCAGAGAAGGAAAGGCACGTGCTTTGTCGACGCTGTACTACTTTTTGCTGCTCCCCAAAAAACTAGGCAGTACCACTATGTAAGTCGTTGACCTGAAGGAGGTAAACTGTTCGATGTCAGGAAACACAGGAAATTTTTCAATGTCAACATCATATCGATATCAAGGTCAAATAAAAACCACAGAAAACCTACGCTTTCTGCCCGAAAGGGAACTTTAAACATTGACTAATAGAGTCAAAAAATTCGTTCTTATAGAGTTAGGAGTCACTGTATTCACACGTGTAGGAAGAAGAATAGAGGTAAAGGGCCAAAAATCTTCCGTTAAGACCTCGCAATCGTTCCGTATTGTTAAAGCATACAGCTCTGCTTGGAATCGTAATATTTATACCAATGAAATACATAGTTATTGGTTCATCATCCAGAGGCTGCCATTTTCCCAATTGGTTTTACAAGGGATATGCAAATGGTATTCTTATCAAATATAAATAAACCGTCAATTCTCAATCAACCCTACCTTAAAAGTCAAAAATAGTTTTCAATGTAGATAGTACTTTGCCTTATATAAGTGATATCAATGTGAAACTCCCCAAGGCTCTTTCCTCGATCCATATCTTTCAATCATCTTCCTACTGCGTGGTTCAAAACCCCATTTTACTGGAAAAAAGCTCAATCGGTTTATATGCCGGTGATCTATAATTGCACTTTTCTTACCACCATGATAATCTCCTTGCTTTTCAGTGAGATCTCTCAAATTTTGGCAAGCCTAGCTGCATCTAGCATCGTGACAGGGATCACAGGGATTCAAGCTGAAGATTTCATCCTACTCTGCTCATGCCCTGCTTATGCCCGGCTTTTACTTAAAATTGGCAATTAAAATATTAAAGCGTTACTGATATCTGTTACGTTTGGATTCAAGTTTACAGTGAGCTCACACTGGATAACCACATTGGTAAGGTTATAAAAACGCTCCAAGCCCTTGCGATTATTAAAATAAATTTCTCTAATACGATGAAATCGAGCAATGTGTCGATGATGCTCAGTTTTGCTAAAATGTTTCTTGGTAGTATATTTCCAAGATTTTAGTTTAAACTTTTACGATGGGATTAAAATTAGCGACGGCTTTCTCAAAAAGTGGAAGCTTTTAGTTCCGAGCACACAAAAGAGGCTGCAATTTTTTGCCCGAAAAATAATAATCACGTCCAAATTTAAGGAAAAAACTTTAACACATGTGAGCTGCTAATGTTAGTCAAGAAATGATTTCAACGCAACGTGAATAAAATAATGTTAACTAACAAGCATTTTTAAAACTCCTCACATTTTCATTAAAATAAACGGATTTCTTTCACGACAGGGACCAAGTATATCGATTATTTTATTCCGTACACCTATGGCTGCATCATTACCAAAAGAGGTTTGAAATTTTCTTTGAGAATTGAATTCTTAAAACAACTTCCACGTGATTGGTTTTCACAACCTCCACAGGCGTAGGAATCACGAGGTGTGGTCACATCGAGAGCAAGGACCAGGAAACTGGTCGATAAGCAAAGCTATCATGCATGTCCTAAAACTATTTTCGGAAGATAGGTAGCAAACAATACAATGCAAGAAAATACAATTGTTTGGAGCTTCTAGCATTGATTTGAATAGAGATTTCTACCATTCCTTATTATTTACCTTAAAGGTAGTAACGAAATTTATAGCAATTGATCAATTTGCCTTTATTAGAATTTGTACCATCTGAAATTACAGATAAAAGACTTGCCAGGCTTTTGTTGCTTAACTATGCTAATTTGACAGAGACAGGTCTGCGAGAAGAGGTTGTGCTAACCCAACGTTTTGAAACGTATTTGGAATTTTTTTTGGTTTATATGTTTAAGCTAAGATCTTTGAAATGAATTTTTTTGCTAAAAATTATGTTAAAAAGATTTTTTCGATCAAAACCTGTTCATAAATTTGATACGCCACATCCTTAAACACCCCCCCCCCCCCTCAACACTTAGAACTGGGAAATGTCAATTTACAGCCAAAGCAAAATGGATGACATGGAGTATATAGAATATGAATATGATTTACAGAAAGTTGAAATACAACAGTACGCCTGATTGTGCGACCTTTGTCCAATATTAGGGTGCTCTCTTTAGGGCGTAAAAATTAGTAAGTGTTTAGATCATTTATAGAAAAATTCTAAAGTGAAATAACCTGCCTGATCTATAAAATACGAAATAATCTGCACCGCTATTCCACCAGAACTTGTACTTTGCAGCTAGCTGTCTCTTGCCTTTACTGAAACAGGACACCTTCAGTCCTCACTGCAGTGTTGAGAGAAAAAACATAAGGATTTATATTGTTGCGGTTGTCCTTTGCATGGTTTTGCAAGAGGATCCAAAGGGCAATGAACACAGCTATTTGTATCTTCATTAACAGTTGCTTAGTTCGGCCTGGTCTGTAACAGCGACGAAATTACACAAAATAAGTAATATTATGCTGGGAGATAGTTTTCTGAGATCTTCTATTCACAGAATGTAGGGATATTAATTCATGTTTCATAGATTTCTACACCATAATACGAGGTGCTTCAGTGTCTCTGAAGTAATTGATGACGTAAAAATCTGATTGTATTTTAAGGACAAAGCAGAATGACTTAACAAAAAATGAATCTAAACTGCCTCTCTGTTGCATTTCAGGAAACTAACAGTGTAGATTTGATAATCTTTTCATCGGGCCTTGACGTGCTCCCCAAACCAAGAAAGGTTTGTCAGAATGCTTTGCACATAATCTTTAAGATATATGGTATGTTGTTCGCTATTGTGAATTTATTGCTAGAACTATATTTTTTAGGTTTCTTCCTCTTCTTTGCTTTGATGTGTTTCTGAGGAAAGTATCAAAGCGGCAAGAAATGTTGATGCATTGCATACCAAAAGGCCTAATCCGAGAAACATTTTGATGGTCACAACCTTAAGATAGAAAAGTGTCACTATCTTTCTAAAACAACCCGGAAAGCCCTTGAAATACTTCAACTGAATAAATTAACTGTTTCTTATATGATGTTACTTTGGTATTTCTTTTGAATGAAATTCTAGCAACGGTTTAGCAAATTAGCCTTGCCAGTAGAGTAACAACTGATCATCGAAATACGCTCACAGAGATGCCAGGAAAATACCATTTGCTAAGGGGTGGCCTCTCCTCGATTAGCTTTGCTACTGAGAGACCTCCTTTTTAAAAATTCCTCTTCATGCAAATTTTCTAATTTTTCTGTAGTTATGTTTAGTCTTTAAACTTGTATTGTAACTTGTAGGCTATAGTTTATTTTAATGTTTTGACAAAATTTTTATGCAAGGGAATTTAAAAATATATGAACTGAACTGAGCATTGTGACCAGGGGCGAAAATACCGGGGGTGTGGGGGGTGTGACACCCCCCAACCTTAAAAATAGCCGATTTCGCAGGGCAATCGAAGATTTCGCAGAGCGCCAAGAAGAGCTTTAACGCGACCTCTGAAGTTCATTAAGGGCCGTTTACGAATTTTGAAATGGAAATGTTATATTTGTTATAAACCTCCCTTCCTGACATTGCATTTTAGACAACGGAACAGGTATGTCAGGAAGAGCTCCGTTATTAGCAGAGCGAAAGCATTCCTTACCGAAAGTCATAGCCAATTGATGCAATGATTGATGCATAAGTTTATGAGGGCAAGTTTGAGTCCACACAAATTAATTAGTTGTAAATTATTTTCATGACAGGTACGGCGCCACTGGGGGGAGTAGAGGGCTGAAGGCCCCCACTTTGGTCAAGATAAGAATTTTTTTATCATTTTTTCTATAACTTTTTAACAGTGTATGAAATAAAAAGAGAATAAACGTTTAAGATGCCGATTTTGTTTGATCTAATTGCTAACTTATTCACGTATATTTTTTATTATTTTTCTTTTATTTGCATTAATTCGGTAAATTTTGGATGTGTAAACATGGCCTTCTTGAGACAAGAAACTGCACATTTCTCTTCAGGAAATAAAATTCTCCCAATCGAAACAACATCTTCCCCTGTCATTCAAAACTATGTGCAATCTGAAACGAAAGGTTACCGTTTCTTTCCTTCCCCAACGTCCATCACTGGAGTTTTAGCATGACATCCCCCCTCCCTATTTTTCCAATTAACAATAATCAGTTTTTTAGCAGTATAGTATTTTGCTAAATTTTAATCTGGGAGATGCTTTTTAGCCCTTTTACAAGGTATAATTTCAAAGATTTTCTTCACGTCGGACACAACCATGGTGGGTCCTCCTACCTCACTAAACTTGATATGCCACGAATTACAGCCTTTATTACAAAGGAAAATCAAATTTCACATTTAATTTACGCTCACGTAAAAAACTAGATATTTCATAGGCAATGAAGTTTCAAGTTAGTTTTTATTGCTTAGAAGTTTGTTCTTGGTAAAGACAAATTTACACTGGTAAAGCTTTCACTAGTAACCTATAGACAAACCTTTGCTACGAGGTCTGCAGGGCACCACTCATTTTCGCAGGGCAGAAACCCTTTTCACCCCCCCCCCCAAACCTATTGGCCAAGTTACGCCCCTGATTGTGACATTAAAATGTGTCAACAATTTAAGTACCAAAATGAAATAAATTTATTCTTGATTTTGAAAGCACAACGGTTCGAGCATGTACTCGCTATCACGTTATCAAAATAGTAATAAAATGATTGGTATTTGTTTCTTTTTTTAAATTTCTAAATTGCTTGCTAAAGATATACTTCCGATAGAGTGAACAAAATACAGAAAGCTTAGAACAGTTCATCTTTGTTGTCATGGTTTAATGTGCGAGACTCGATAACAAGTACATGCTCGTTACGTCTTGTTTTCAACAATAAAAGCTGATTATTTTTCTTTTTGGTTATTTATTTTTTCGCACATTATAAAATCGTTAGTTGGATGAAGCACCACACGCAACTTATATTTTTAAAGGTTATTGTGGAACGTCATGTCTTATCCAATGTATTGTGTGGAAGAATCTACATATATCACCAGGTTTTCTATTTATGTTCATCAAGGCCTCCGACGAAGAGAGGGGGGGCGGCCATAGCCCCCTCACTTTTTTTGCAAAAGAATTGAGCTTTTTTAAAACCTTTTGTTATGATTGTTATATTTTCTCTTGACCCCTCCACTTTCCAATCTTTGTTGGAGCCCATGTTCATGCCTGTCATTACTTATAACCTATGAAATTCGCAAAGAACACAATACTCACAAAACGCAAGTGCCTGGTGTGAGTGCCTTCTGCCACAATTCAATTGCCTTCAGAACTCCAACTGTCTTCGTTGTTTGCATCAACATTTCTTGCCGCTTTGATACTTTCCTCAGAAACACATCAAAGCAAAGAAGAGGAAGAAACCTAAAAAATACAGTTCTAGCAATAAATTCACAATAGCGAACAACATACCATATATCTTAAAGATTATGTGCAAAGCATTCTGACAAACCTTTCTTGGTTTGGGGAGCACGTCAAGGCCCGATGAAAAGATTATCAAATCTACACTGTTAGTTTCCTGAAGTGCAACAGAGAGGCAGTTTAGATTCATTTTTTGTTAAGTCATTCTGCTTTGTCCTTAGAATACAATCAGATTTTTACGTCATTAATTACTTTAGAGACACTGAAGCACTTCGTATTATGGTGTAGAAATCTAAGCAAGCCATTCAACAAAACACTGGTGCAAATCAGTGCCTAGAGACAAGAAAGCATCTGTTCTACTAGTTCATAAGGTTGAAGTCTTTTGGATTTCAAATTAAGGCTGGCTCCACAATTAAATTCGCAAAGACAGAGACATTAAAGGATCAATATTTTGAGACAGTCTGTTCAGCAGCATTGACACTTGCTATCATTTGAGTATAGCTGACAATTCCTGATCGTATGATGCTGGACACAACTTGGATTAAAGCGCTTCGTTTATATCTCGTCGGCTTGCTATGTTGATCGCAATAACCTTAAAGGTGAAATCATTAGCGAATGACAGAGTAAAAGCTCATGAGTAACAGCTCGGACTAGCAGGCAGTTTTGATTATTGTTGTCTCATGTGATAAAAACATAGAGAGAATTCTCAGTTTATTATCCGAGTACATACAGCAAACACGATAAATCGTACTTAGCTGCACGTATACCCTTAACCCCGAGCCCGCTAAACCAATATTGTATCGTATAGATGATAAAAGCTAGGCAGCTGTGTTTGCCATATCAACTATAATTTGATTTGAGTGTATATTAAGGGTATCAAACTTCCAAAAGTCTCTTTCCTGAATCTCCCAATTATGGCTTTGGCTATTAACAGAGAATCTTAAACGTTTCTCTGTTAATAGCCATATAATTGATCCGTAAGCACCCTATCATATTTAATTCAGCGCTCTAAAAACGTTTGCTTTCATGGAGAAGAAATCGTAGCTCTATATCTAAATGTTGACTTTGTCAGAGAATAGATAACTAATAAATGAATATAGAACAGATGAAAATGGACAAAGGATTCAGGGTGCTGGAGGGACGTGCCCCTAGTTTTTGGCTTTGTCAATTTCGTATCTCATCCAAATGTGTGAAGAACATGTGGGAGGAGGGGTCATGCTTTTGCAAAGTAGTCTCTGAGATATAAATCAGTGATTTTGAAATTGCCTTTAACCAAAGGTTAGAGGTGGGCACTCCCTATTGTTACAGTAGGCGTTCCCTGCCGCTATATGTAAAAAGAGTTTTTTGACAGTAAAAGGGCGTTACTTGAAATTTCGTAATTGCAACCCCCCCCCCTTCCCATAGCCTAGTGGCTGGCACCACCACTGGAAGCTGCGATGCCATTGCAACTGGGCTCTACTTGCTCCTCCAAGCACTTAATTAGCAGTGAGCATATGACCTCTGGAGTCGGTACCAGTTCTGATACGCTGGCTGGCTTTGCCACGCTGAACATCCTCGTTAAGATCTCAAACTTTCACATCAGCGTCAGAGATCACATGCTCACTACTTATAACGTGGCTCTGATGCAAATGGGGCCCGGGATGCGATCGCAACACAGCTTTCCTCATCATCACCATCGTTCTTAGCCATCTGCTTATTCGATTGAATCAGTTGTTAGATTGTTACGAAATCACTGCCGTCAAATGAAGACATTACCATACAGATACATGATTGCAAATGTTTTTGTAGTTCACACATCAGAGCACTGATCGTATTCAGTCAGCCTCTTTATTCAATTGCGAATTTCTTCGGCTCCTTGCTTAGGGATCAAAAAAATTAATTGCCCGAAAAACTCGCTAACAGGAATTCAGGTTTCATTAAACCTTCCAGCGGCCTGTCTCTAATTTTTCGATATTTTTTATGTATCTAATACTTCCAATGGTGTCTAACACGCAGTGGCGGACTTGCAACCGTTTGACCAACCGGGAAAAGTAGCCAAAAGGGCGCCAATAAGTGCTAAAGTTGCATAACTTTGGGTCTTGTAAAACGGGCTCGGAAAAACTTTGCTTTACCTGAGAATCAGTTTGTTGCAAACACTGTCATAGGAAACGAAAGGGGGGTCAGGGGCTGGCCCTCGGAAATTTTTTTAAATCACCCTATTTAGAATGTCAGAACATGCCCTATGTCAAAATGAAAGTTTTTTATTCACAATTGGCATTGGCATGAAGAAGACTCTCTGTCAAATTGACTGTATTTGAAACGTCTTCACGGCTGGTCAAATTTTTAGGTATCAAGTGACGTATTGTCCTCAATTTCATGTATGAAATAATGTTATCAAATGTTAGGTTTTGAAAGTTGGACCAAAGCCCAAAGCCATTTTTCAGCTAGCAAGACACTTTCCGCCAAGATTTTACAAAGAAAACAACTTCTCTGGCCTAGGAGGTGAGATTCTTTTCGATTGAACTCGATCTCGAAATCTTTAAAAATTTGACGAAATACATGACTTCATTCTCATAAATTTTCGAAAGTTTTGCAGCATACCTTTGAAAAAAAGTAAAGAGGTGCCTCAACACCTGCTAGCCTAATGACTGTGTTGCTCCTGCCTCCACGCTACAGTTACAAATCATTTACAAAAGATATGATTTATGATCAGGTATTGAACATGTGCTTAAAACCGTAGACTTGTCCGAAAGATATCTGATAACATATCTTGGACAAATGGATTTTAAGAGATCTTGCTGCCATCCGTTTTGCGCAAATTTATGATTTTGCAGATTGATGGCTCCTTCGGTATAAGGAATTGTGCGTAGACATGGTAAAATGGATAAAGAATTTCTTGAGAAAAGTCACAGCCTCTATTCTGGGACAAAAGTTTGAAGAAAGATTAGAATACTTTAATATTTAAATTTGAAACCAGTTTTATCAAAACAGCCGGTTTAACTTTCCATTAAGTTTACAGAAGGCTCTTACATGAGGGCATCAATCCTCAATAAATTATGTATAGAGTTTTTAAAAAGTTGTCAAGATTTTTGGCTTCAATTAGTCATAGCTTTTTTAGGGTACAAAACTCCTGGTTGTAACGTACAAAAAGCATGATGCATAAAAGAGATTTTAGTTGAATCGCAAAGTAAAATAGCTTGCCAACAACAGGACGTTGAGGAAGTATTGTCCTTTATCATACCTAGAGCAGTTCTCACTGATAAGGGATAGTTTATGGCCCAAAGAAAAAGGACTATTATTCAAGAGAGACAAGACAAGGAATATGCACATATTACGTCATCAAAAAACAGCATTATTTGAAAAATCCCCCTGAATAATTATTTCAACAAGCTTTAAGAAATAACCATAATGACTGTTACCATTTGTGAAATCCCCCCCTCCCTAACCCATCTTTGATTACGTAATATGTGAACGTTACCATACCCAATGGCCAACACATCGATAATTTTATCCAGTTATAACTATTTTGTTTGAATTGAAAGAGCACAGAGTAGTGCTCAATTAATTTTTCCAATGTGCGAGCCCTCTCAGTTATTCGATATCAGATACTCAAATAATTCACATTAGCAACTCTTTTTAACATACTAAAAGCTTTTTCGTCTGAATCTCTTTAGAGTTAAAAACGTAAGAATAAGGGTCGGAAAGAACAAGATGGAGAATAAATACCCATTTGTGGATCGAATTCTCCATCTTGTTCTTTTGGACCTTTATTCTAACGTTATATGCTCTGAAAAGTTTCAGACGAAAAAGATTTAATATGTTTAAAATTTTTTGCTATTTTCAAAGCCATTTTCAAAACAAAATATGTTTTTCTCAAGGTTTTCAAAAATCTTGCAGAAACTGCTGATAAAAATGCTTTGTTTTCAATGAATTTTCTAAACTTTTCATGAAAACGTACTTTAGACAGGAGGTCAATTTAAGATTGTAATCAGTTATAGTTTTATCCGAAATTTAGTTGCCTTCTGAAAGAAAGTTTTTGAAAAAATAACTTGGGGCAAAGGGCGCACCGGGAAATTTCCCGGTGTCCCGGTGGGCCAGTCCGCTTCTGCTAACACGGAGAACATTTAAACTGGATCTGGTCCACTTTTGGCAATAAAGACCCTGCATTTTTACGGAATCTTGTCGACCCGATCCACTTTTGCTTCCGAGGGGGTTCCAGTTTAGATCGGATCCACTTTGCTTTGTGTAAACGAGTGGTATGACGAATCTAGGGGCAAATCTCTCTTGAAAATGGTGTACGAGATTGATAATGACTAGTGATTAATTTGCGATTAAATCAATTTTATGTGTGATTAATTTGATTTTTAGTGATTATTTTGTGGTTAATTTGTGATCAATTTGTGATTATTTAGAAATTGAATCATAGATTCAAAAGTGCTCTCAAATAATTTCATGCGCATAAACGTCGTTACCCTGGGTGCCAGAGCCTCAGAGAGTCAAAGGATGATGAAGAACGGGGGAAGGAATTGCGAAGGAACGTCGTTTGAACACGTGACTGTAAAGCAATTTATAGATTAAATTAAACAAAAATATTTCATAAATTAAATGACAACCTATCATGCAAGTTTAGCAAAGATTTTCCAACATATCATATTAAATTCAAAAAGAAAAATTAGCAGTTCAGGGAGGGGGGTGAATTCAGAGATAAATTTGACCGTTGCAAATTTGCAAAAGAAAAAAGGTGCAAAAGTTTAATAACATTGAAAACAAAAAACAGAGTTATATTTTATGAACAGCAGCATAAGCAAGTATTAAAGCAATATGATATATGATGGGTTTTCTACATCATGGATGCAAGGTGACATTGGCCTGAAGTGAAAAACAGTGAACAGTTGTTGAACACCTTGCAAAAGACATTAAGACAAATGCATGTGCTCTTTTCTGTGGGCCGTCAACTTCCGTCATAAGAATTTGAATTTGCATCAAAACAGTGAACAGTTGTTGAACATCTTGTAAAAGACATTAAGGCAAATGCATGTTTTCTGTGCTGTGGGCGGCTATTTTGTCATATGAATTTGAATATGCTTCAAAAAAGCTATCTTTCTTGAACAATAGCTGTAGCAACATGGATGCAAATAGACTGAAATGAAATAAAGTGAACAGTTGTTGAACACCTCGTGAAAGACATTATGCATGTGCTCTGTTCTCTGCCCCTCGCAAATGAATTCGCTATTGCAAATTTAACTGTCATTCCTGAAACTTTTACCGAGGGCAAAAAATTACAAGTTCCGGAATTATGGAACTTGATTATCAAATTTTATTTGGGAAAATTACAAGAATCTGACATAAATAACTTCCCATGAATGTAACAGTTGCAACTGCAACAGCCGGAACTGTCTGGATCCTCCTGCAGCAATCAACAAAAATGAGTGAAAAATGGCTGCTATTAGGGGTGTTTCTTGCTCAGATCAACATCAGTGGCATTTGGGCATTTGGGCAACATCAGTAGCAATGGTTAATTCAGTGACCAAGGCATCATAACGAGGCCTTAATTTTTGCTCCATCGCAGGGTACTTAGAAAAATGTGTTCTCGAGCGTGCTTTTGCAGATTTTCGAACGTGTTCATTAAAAGTGTGAAAGGGAGATTCTCAATATTACACTTCTCAATAACATATGCGAATAATTTCAATTTGCATTAAAAGAGCTATCTTTCCTGAACTTTAGCAATAGCAACATGGAAGCAAATAGCCTGGAATGAAAAACAGTGAACAGTTCTCAAACACCTTGCAAAAGACATTAAGACAAATACATGTTTTCTGTTGTGTGGGCCATCTACGCTCTTTGTTAGAATTTCAATTTGCATTAAAAGAGCTATCTTTCCTTAACTTTAGCAATAGCAACATGGAAGCAAATAGCCTGGAATGAAAAACAGTGAACAGTTCTCAAACACCTTGCAAAAGACATTAAGACAAATGCATGTTTTCTGTTGTGTGGGCCATCTACGCTCTTTGTTAGAATTTCAATTTGCATTAAAAGAGCTATCTTTCCTGAACTTTAGCAATAGCAACATGGAAGCAAATAGCCTGGAATGAAAAACAGTGAACAGTTCTCAAACACCTTGCAAAAGACATTAAGACAAATGCATGTTTTCTGTTGTGTGGGCCATCTACGCTCTTTGTTAGAATTTCAATTTGTATTAAAAGAGCTATCTTTCCTGTACAGTAGCATTAATAACATGGATGGAAATAGCTTTGGATGAAAAACAGTAAACAGTTGTTGAACACCATGTGAAAGACATTAAGATAAATGCACGTGCTCTGTTCTCTGCCCCTCGCAAATGATATCGCTATTGCAAATTTAACTGTCATTCCTGAAACTTTCACCGAGGGCAAAAAATTACAAGTTCCGGAATTATGGAACTTGATTATCAAACTTTATTTGGGAAAATTACAAGAATCTGACATAAATAACTTCCCATGAATGTAACAGTTGCAACTGCAACAGCCGGAACTGTCTGGATCCTCCTGCAGCAATCAACAAAAATGAGTGAAAAATGACTGCTATCAGGGTTGTTTCTTGCTCAGATCAACACTAGTGGCATTTGGGCAGCAAAACCATCAATGGTTGATTCAGTGGCCACGGCATCATAACGAGGCCTTAATTTTTGCATCATAGCGAGGCCCAATCGATCTTCTTCACAATATGACAATTAACCGTTGCAACTATCTGTCCTGTTTCTTCAACTCCCCTTGTTTCCTTGAAAGAGTTATTACCTTACTTTCAATCAAAGATCGTGCTCTAACTGTGAAACATCTGCTTTTAATCTTCAAAATTCATTTTATGGTTCTTGGAGGTCTGTAAATGATTCGAATAATTCCTTCTGGTACCTTCAAGAATCACTCAAATAATGCTTTAATACTTGTCACCTTATGACTAGGACCGCTTCTAGTTAAAGACAATTATAATTGAAGGCAACGATATTATCAGAAGCCTGACATTATTTTTTCTTGCTCTCTGTTAAAAGAAATTTGAAGGTTTTCTTGAAATTCATCGATCTTCCTATCACAGCCCTCCTCGGGTTTTTTGTATGTCCGTCTGTTCTTAGAATTCGCAGGCACCCCCCCCCTTTTCTCTTACTTCACTTTTGAAAGATTGTGACGGTATGCGAACTTGGCATTCCACGTGCTGGCGAAGTCTACTTCTTAAATTATCTGACTGTAATCTTTTTACTGACCAGTTTAATTTTCAGGTTGGCGCCACCTTATTGCTAAGAAATTGCGGTGGTTATTCTCAAGCTGCTACAGCTATCAGTTAGGCGCGATGCTTCTGCGTAGGAGGGAATTGACTATTTTCCTGTGGATGCAAAACACAGGTTCCATTCTTTCCTCTAAGATCCGTTTGCTTTATTTAAGTTGTACCCTGACCAGACGAATTCCATTCTCTGCTATACGACATGAACTAACATGAACGTGTAAAAAAATAATGCAGCGGACAACATATCAAGAGCTATGCTATTGATGACTCCACTACCAGAACAAAATAATGGCGACACCTGTGAAAGCTCCCCCTTCCATTTCATTGGAAACAAGAAATATTAGCTTATATCAAAGTTAGATCTTTGTTCAGGCCGAGGAAGGACATAGAGCTAACCGATCTTCAGGTAAATTTGAGTAGAAATGGCCTTATAAAGGGAATACATCGCTTTTTATGAAAACTACTGCTTCCCTCATTCCACTAGCATTGATTTGGTTCTATTAAAAAGGATGTTTTGCATTATTTTGACATATCTCACTACATTAACTCGCATGTTGCTAGTTGCCGTTTTACAAAATTCATATAGTCCTAACTGTACCAAAAAAACTACCCAAGTTGAGTTAGAGAATTTTGGGGCTAAAAGTGTCCGGAATAATGACTTCATTTGTTGTTTCCTGAACTCTCTCTGTTTTGCTATCATTTTCTATAAAAAGTTTTAAAATCATTTGAATTGAGTTTTATCACTCGCTTCTCATCCTGTAAGTATTTTGATTTTACCACTAGTTATTTTTTCTTATAACTACATAATTTCTTACGTTAAAATGGTAATATTCTACACATTTTGAAAATCTCATTTAATTTCAAAGAATTTGACTACTGGTTTAGCATTATTATCTTCTCTTTTAAGGGGAATATTTCAGTGTAAAGTGATAAGTTTGCAGAGCTTCAAATTTTTTTCATGTCATTTTGATTTGATTTGTTTGTCTTGGCAGTGTAGAATTGCCAATTCTGCTTTTTAACAGATGAAATATTCATTCATCCACTACCACTTTGTCCAAACTGACTGAAGAAATGTTGAGAAAACGGGCAAAAAAAGCATGCAGAAAGATTGAAGTTGTTAAAGCATATTTATTTTTGGAGAAGAAATCACACACGAAATCTGTCCCTGTGATAACGTATTAATAAGGGCTTGATTATGAAATTTGATTTATTCAAAATAGAGAGCAAAAACTGAGGCGACAACAAATAGTTCTTTATTTGAGAAAGAAGCATTTATCCAATTGTCTCTTCTGGCATCCCACAAGTACCTACTCGCAACTTTGATTCCATGATTTCCATTTTGTCCTATGATCACATTGCAGACATATTTAAATCTCTCAAATCCAAGGGTTTTCATTCTATCTTTGATAATCGTACTGACTCTCTTTGCCAAAATTCCGGATTTCGTTGGGTCATATTCTGCGTCAGAAAAGTTTTCTTCTAAGATCTTATCCAATAAATCTTTGGCTTTTTTTAGATCAAACCTTTTGTCTGGCTCCATTTTGTATGTGTTTTCGAAGAGGACTTTTTGTGGCTTTGGAGGCAACATGCTATTTCGCGGATCAAGCATACATGATATGGAGCTTCGGCCTGCATCGCGAGCATGATGCTCTACGCTAAAGATGCTACTTCTTCTCGTCCTTTGATGCGCTATCGGTTCAGCATCCATTTTTCACAGCTGTTGAAAATTTAGCCAATCTTTGGTATTGCTAGGCTGAAACACAAAATCGTCTTCAACAGTCTCTGTTTCGAATGCTTGCGTGATTTCTGCTACATCAACATTTCGCGCGAAATCTGTGACGTAGTTTTGGAATGTATAACGACATAATGTCTTTGCTACGTCCTTGCCATGGCTTGTTGTTATCCCATTTTTGCATGAATTTTCCATTCTTTAAATACGGGGGTCGCCAGATGTGTAAAAAAGTGTAAATAACTTTTTTCAAGAACATAGACAGTGCTATTTTTAAACAAAGGGTTTTAAACATTGGTTAGCATAAGAGTCAAATCTGACAGCCTTACAACACAATCTTCAATGAGTAAAACTGACTCCAATTAACGACAGAAATAGGAAAATAGTTTTACTCACCATTATTCTACATTTTAAAACGTCAGCCTTCTATTAATTGTTACATTTTAATTTTTGGACAATGTAATTCAAGAAGGAAAACAGGTAAGGCCCATGCTGTTTAAGTAAACATTTAACTCCGAGTAAAAGTTTAATTGAGGGGTTTAGTTGAGTGTTTTTTGGATGTACCAAATAACTATAACTGGATCTTATGCTCGTATGCTCACGTTATAATTTCACATTTTTTGTCTTTATTGGCAAAAATTATAAGTTTAGACTAAATTCCAAGTAGAAAATCGACTGTTAAAATTAAAAGAAATATCAGGATCAAATATTTCAAAATATTAATTTTTGGCTATGTTTTCTTCTTGGCCCAATACATAAATATCTTTTCTGGACACTTACTTTTTTATTGTTATAAGTCATAGTGACTAGTTTTCATAAATCATGACACAGGAGCACCGCAGGATTCAAAGAATCCTACCCAAGTCGGAGCAAATATGATCTAAAAGTATTTATCTTAAGTCAGTCCCAGCGCCCCCCATTTATCCTAAGTCAGCCCCAACGCCCCCCCCCCCAATGGCAAGAATCTCTTTTAAAAAGGGCATTTTCTGGCTTCAATAGGGTGTAAACCCACAAATTTTTCTTACTCAACTCGTCTTTGCCCCTCAATCATACCACCCTGACTACGCTACTGAACAGAAACAAGATTAAAAATTAAACAGCCAAATTTAATGAGCAATCCTGAAATTATGACATGAGCAATTCCAATGAAAGCTAATTGATTGTCTCTGAAAAATTTTTCTCCGTAAATCAAGTACTTTTCTTAATATTTAATGAAAAACGTTTGGATTCATTTCATCCATGGGTGCTCATTAAGTCGACTTACATACATGTTTATTGTTTCGTATGATTTTGCATACAAGAATGAGGCTACCGAAAAAACGGTTCCGCTTAATATATGAAAGATTTTGCTTTTCAAATGGAAAATTTCTTCCCAAGGTGCTCTTATTGTTTATTATGCAACATTTATAAGAAAGAAAGACGAAGATAAATGACATTACCAAGTTTCAGGTAAACTTTCTCCAAAATGTCTGTCACTAAGCCAAAATTGATTTGTTAACTTTAATAAGTTTTAAATATAGCAGTTTTAAAACTTTAATAAATGTCTTATTTTTCATGCTGGCGGGCTCTCTCTCACCTGGCAAATTTCTCTCGGGCATACTCTCGCATACTCTCGGGCAAATTTCAAGTAGTTTAGTACATTTGGAACAAAATCTATAATTTAGCAATTGAAAATGTGCTCTGTTGGCAGTATTAACCCCCTGAACAAACTAAACATTTTCTGTTTAAAATTGAATATTTCATTCGTAAGTACTCTTAATCGAATAATTTTGTATATCAACTATGTGGTGCTATGTTTACCAACCTGTGAATTATCTAAAAGATTTGCTTGAAAGAAAGCTCACAATAAATCTTGAAATATTTCCTCCCACTTGTTATTGGAAAATTTATAAACATGATTTCTAAACTCACGACAGCCAATTAAAAGCTCAAAGCCGATTTGGTACAGTCGTAAATAAACTCACTTGGAAAAAGCAATTAAAAGCTTGCAGGCTCTTGCTGATGGAATTCCTTTTAACTGTGCCAAAATTGTGGTTTATTTTCTTATCACTTAACATACTGTATGTTATTACGATTTTTCAACGATACAATTGCATGGAAGAGCATTTTTGATATCATTGCAATTGCAATTTATATACACTTAAAGTCAGGAGTTTGAAATGAACATTGTAAAATTCTCAAAATTCAAATGATTGCATGGGGATGGTTGCATGGAATTGGGTGCATGGGAATGATACAAATACTGCAGCAGTACCCCCATTTTTGAGAAAAGGTTTTATGTTTTTGTATCGCGCCTGGCTGGTGGATGGCATCCATGAATTTCGAATCAAGTGGACGGGGCACTGAATATATTTGAAAAATTGTATAAGCACACGATGTCACCATGTTGTAAATGCAAACAGTGAAAATGTGTACGGATCACATTGTGTTGGAATGTACGTTGGTTTTTGAAAACTAAGTTAAGCAATGTACACAAAATATTTACCCGGGGAGATGAAGAATTGGAAAATGCGGTCGGATAATGCTTATTGACTTCTTTAAAATTTTGCCTTTAATAACAACAGTCAAAAAATTGGATAAAAGTACCGACTTGGGCTGAATAAGAAATAGGATATCAAGAATTAAGACAAGGCATGTGTTTCTGCTGATGTTTTTTAATGCATTGAGACATCCGCTCCAAAAATTGTTCGTTCAGTACCCTGGGTACCAGACTCACTATATATGAAATAAAATAGAGAGTCTGGTCTAGTGCGCCCCATTCTCGTTCTGGTGTGCTGATATTAACCAATCAGGAGCGAGTGTACAGATTTCTGTACGTTCAAAGGTCACAGCGAAACAATAAACTTAGCTCTGGTATAAAACATTGAACAGAACAGAACATAAATAAAAGCTAGCGATCGTAACGATTGAGTTTGAAGATGCTGTTAAAACTGTACTCAAAGAATATTTTCCGCATGTTGTGGAACTGATCACAGAACAGCATTGAAAGCCTTGTTTGTAGAGAGAAGAGACACCTTCGCCATATTGCCAACTGGCTTTGGAAAGTCTCTGATATTCTAGGATGTGCCTCTCGTTGCAAAGAAATTAGGCCTTGTAGTGAAATGCAGTAGATAAGAAACACCGCAAGGCGCCGAGAAAAAACAACAACAAACATAAGTAAATCAGTTATAGCTAATATTTCGCCCGGCATACGGGGCTTCGCTTGTCATATTGCCCATATTTGCTGTGGTAACCTTCCAACGTGATGATTCTAACCGCCGCGGTGTCCAAGCGCGCTGCCTTCACAGTTAGGAAGTAGACGTTGAAAGTACACAAAATTTATGAGGAAAATTACAAAAGACTATGATTAACAATTTAATAATGATTAACATTTAATAACTGCACTTTGCTAACTTTAATTTCATGCTTCGCACATGTTTTTTGCTGCCAAATGGCGTTTTGAACCTGATTTGATTGTTATCTTGAGGCAGAAAAGTCTATTACCACTGTATTAAAAATGTCGATTTTGAAGAACTAAATAAAACACATTTGCTTTAAGATTTCCCAAAACTCCTCTGACTACTGAGTTTCTTTATTATTTATCTGACAGTCTTGTTTCACAGGCCTAGTCTGTTAAATAGACTTCAATTCTTTCAAGTAAGTTCACCAGAACGAGAATGGGGCGCACTAGACCAGACTCTCTATTATTTTATCTAGTGAGTCTGGTACCCAGGGTATTCGTTCAGCTACTTCGAAAGTAAAAGAATGGTTATATTAGTTACCTAGCAAACAATTTTTAGAATGCTGTCAGCCAATCGGAAAGCAACATATCCAATCGATTAATGATTATGCTCTTTAAGAAACTTTTGTAGTGTTTCCACAGTTCATTTGGAAAATCGGAAAATCATAAAATTGGTTTGTAAAGACATCCATTTAATTCCTATTTTCTCACCTATGAACCAATAAATTATGCCCCAATGAATTATGCCCACTTTAATTAAAAAAACAGTTTGAAAAGGAGACAATGCATTTTCTGGCAATACGTGACTTGAAGACATCATTCTTGAATTTTACTTTATCAAAGATTCTCGAGGGCAAGGAAATTGAAAATGCGCGAAATAAATCCGCAGGAATTGTCTCGTTTTCATGAAGTGCTAACCTCGTTAATAGTCAGATATTAGTAATGGCCGTCGAGTGATACAAAAAGGGGAAATTTGGTTATTCTGTGGATCACGATTAAATACGTCAATAATGTCGTTTAAATTGACTGATGAGAAAGGCGCTTCACATAACAAGCTTAACAACAGACGAAGGGTCGATGATTTGCTTCTTGAGTCCATTCCAGCTACGGAATATTTGGTGAATCGTAGTGGGAAGTACTGCTGTAAAGTGTGTCCCCATTGGCCTGTGTTTGATACACTTGCTATGTTGAAAAGCCACAGAGACAGTCGGAAACATAAGCACAACAGTGATGAATGGAGCAAAGCCACCATGAAAAAACAACTGGAACAAGTAGCTAATCAAATTCTTCCGTCAAATACTGAAGATGTTACAAAATTGGCTGAAAGGGCACTAAGCAGCCATTTGGCTTGCCAGTTTGACGATAATTTGGTGGAAAAAGCACATAAAAATAAAAGGAAAACCTTGTCAAGCTGTTCATGTGATGTAGATGATGCTACAGGTGCTTCAGGCAAGAGGCAAAGAAAAGCAGCTCCATTCTTTCAACCTAATTATAGACATATTTGCAACTGTAAAAATGAAAAGAAAGGAAATAGCTTAAGAAAGGATATAAGTTCAAGCCAATGCGGTGAAGAAATTGATGCAGAAAGAACTGAAGTAAAAAAAAACCAAAACAATAAAATAAATACTAATTATCCTACTACAAGAGTAGATTCCAAAATGGATCATATAGTTAAAACTACTGCATCATCGTCACAAACTATTGGAGAACAAGAAATGAATCTGATGAAATATTATGCAAAAATGAAACAGAATGGATGGATACTGAGTAATGGAGAATGGACCAAAGATGAGGAATGTGAATTTGATTCAGATGATGAACCACCCAAATTTGAGGAAGTTTCAAAATGGAACAAATAATCCATGTAAACTGTTTATAACTAATTTTTCATTGCTTTGCCTGCTGCAAACTTTTTTCAAAAAAATAAACCAAAATTTACCTTGCTAATACATCTGAACACCTTTCATGAAAGTTATTAACTTTTTCTCATATGTTAAATCAGATTGGATGTTATGGCCCCTGGTCTTAAGCTTTCGATTTAATAGAAAAGTTTCCTTGAAAACATATTGTCCAAAAAACTATTCCTTGCTTAAGTGAAGTGGTAAGGCCTAGGTCAACTAAGTTAACAGGTTGGAGCTCAGGTAGAAGTTATTAAAGCAAAAAACCTAATAAGATAGGTATATACCCAATTCTAATTTTTTCTATTGACATTTATTTCCAGCATTACTGAATGGTTTTTATAAGAAATGCCCCTAATATATCAGTGGAAAATTTTGCATCAAGAGGGTAGCTAGATTTAACATGTCTCGGGTGGAAATTTTCTCCAAAATTGATAAGCAGCCCAATTATTTTGGACTCAAGAGCAGATAGGGTTTTGTAGCTGTACAATAGTTGTGGCACTTTGAGGCTACGGATTGCTGATTCTATTACATCGCTACTTATTCTATTACATCACTGCTTATGTTGATCTTATTGCTTTTTGCCTATTTATCAGGTAATGCAAAGGTCAGCTATTTGGAAGTTTATTTATATAACTAAAAAGAAATGCAACTTTATGTCCTCCATGAAGAACCAATGTGAAGAGAATTGAAGAAAAAATGAAGAGAAGTGGTCATTGCTTAAGATTTATCCTGGGACCTGAGGTGAGTTGCACTCACATTACCAGTGATCCTTGATTAAAAAGTGACCATTTTTTTTACATGCAACATATTTTATCTTAACATGTTCCATTTTGTGTGTAATGTGTAGAACTACATGCCAAAAGCTGCATTGTAGCATATTGTCAATTTATGCTGATTTTATGATACTCAAGGTCATGTCACACCTTCAAATTATTTCCAATCTCCAAAAAATAAGCTTCGATTTGATATATGGTGGTTTCACCCCCCCTCCCCCCGAATGTAATAATCTACCATTTTCAGCTACTCGGCTCATGGCCTGACATTCATAAAGTTATTCATAAAGATTGTGCATACAGTCCTAGGAATGTTAAACTACAAATCCTATCTGAAACCATGGAAAACCCACTTGCTTTCAAAATCAAAATCCGCGAGGCCATTGTTGAAGAAAGCTCTGAAGAAAAACTGCTAGGGGTGAAAATAGATAAAAATCTTAATT
The DNA here is from genome assembly GCF_013076305.1 of Rhopilema esculentum. The sequence goes on along the minus strand of NW_027020174.1, from coordinate 12,535,715 downwards.
TCAAAAGTCACGTCTCAAATTTATGCAAAAGAGCCAGCCAAAAAATGTATGCTCTTGCTAGAGTATCGCCATTTATGGGTTCTGATAAACTGCGTCTCCTAATGAACAGTTTCATAAAAGCTCAGTTTAGCTACTGCCCCCTAATTTGGATGTTCCATGACAGATGTCTGAATGCTAAAGTAAATAAAATCCACGAAAGAGCACTCAGAATTGTTTATAAAGACAGTCATGCTGATTACAAAGCAGTATCAATTCACCAACGCAATCTACAGTACTTGATGGTAGAAATATACAAAACCAAACATAACCTGAACCCTAGTTTCATGAGTGAGATTTTTGAAACAAGAAATGTACATTATGATTTGCGAACTAAAAATAATCTTTGCATTCCAAATGCCAGGACAACTTTTTATGGTATAGAATCTGTGAGATATTTAGGTCAAAAATTGTATCATATATTTATTTAATCAGGCCTTGCTCTAAGTAAAATGAAGGTGTTCCATAAAAAGAGCCCCTTAGAAACTCTAGGCGCTCTATTTCGCACCTCTAAGTGAATGTCCTTGAGAGCATCCTTCGAGAGCTTTAGGAGATCGAGAGATTCAAATCGAAAGCTTCGGAAGAATGTTGAATTTAAAATTCAACGGTGATACCACAAAGCACCATAATATGAAATAACAAATATGCAACAAACACTATGTTAATATAAATATAGAAATATAATAAAACAAAATCGCAAAATTGTTCAGATTTTTCTAGATATGTAAGTTGCCATCATTCGATGAGCTTTTAACAGTGTCAGTATCACTACTGTTATGTTTAGCTTCACATATTGCTTCATCAAAACGCATGGCTTTAAATCGAACATTTAACTTTGTTTCCTTTTTTCATGTTATCCATTCTATAAGAAACGCTAGAACATCTACTACTCGCAAAAGCAAATGAAAAATGAAAAGCAATGCGATAATTTGGACGGAAACGTGATCGCTGATTTGCAGAGGCGATTTTAAGTTATTAAAAAAAAGAAAATAATATATACTTCAATAGAAGATTAACGCTTGCTCGAAAATCAAATAAATCTGCCGGAGAATATGCTTGCTTGATGGCCTGTATCCTTGATGGTTATTAGAGGGTTTTCAGATTAAAAATGATATCGAAAACCCAACGTTGAATTTGCTGAATTTTTTCTCAAGGGGTAATCTTACGCAAATCATAATATTGCGGTCTGTTGGGAAGATTGTTTATGCTTGATCAAGTTGATTTAATAAATTCCAAAAATTTATTTTGCTCCGCGTTAATATTGTTTTTACGTTTTGAGGGGCTCTATAAATCACTCTCCAAGGCTTTTTTTGGGTGCGCTCTAGGCGCGCGCGCTCGATCGAGCGCCTTTCCGGGCAAGGCCTGATTTAATACTAATTCTTTATAGATAATTGGCCTTAATAAGCCTCTTTATAGCTATCAGACGTTCATTTAGTACGCCAACTTTAAACAAATTATTTATTATTATTATATATCATCATTATAGACTATGATTATAATTACTGACGGGTGATGTACTCTATTTGAATCAAGGATTCTATGCATTTAAATTTTGCACAATAACAGCAAAACAATAGTAGAAAATAATAATCATAGTCTAACACTTCTAGCAATATTGCCGAACGAAACCAATATATGCAAAATTCTGAAATTGGGCCAAAAAAAAATCAAGAATTCAGCCTGCTAGTTCTGTTATTGTATGTGTCACCTTTTTATTGGTCTAGGTTAGTATCTTGGCTACAATTTAGTAACCTGCAAACTTATTCACACTAAGATATCAAAAATAAACTTAAAATGACACAGATTCTTTAGTCTGTACCAAAAATTTTAATTCTAAAAACGTTGTTCATTTAACAATTATGTAGCAAACAGAAAAACATTTTTAAGCATGCACCTTTCAGAGCAGGGGTTGACTGGCTCCAAAGGCCCGGGCCAATTCTTCTAGAAAGGGCCCCAAAAATCAAAAATAAGTTTACGGGTATTCCCAAAGTTGTTTGTTGCATCACTTTTTTTTATACTGGCGTAAACGTTATTGGAATAGTGCTATTAATTCTAATTAGTAACCACCAGAGATGTAGGCGTAGGTGTAAAAGATTTACAAGGGAGATCTACAATCCTTAGTCCAGGTCAGCATTATTTTCACTGGAAATTTAATTCTGACGTAGGATAAGAGATGAAAGAAAATCATGCCATTGCGGGGAAAAAAATTATTGTTTTCTAGCTGAAGGACTTTTAAAGGGGGACCTCAGTGATAAATAACGGCGAATGGTATTTAGAGGGCTCACCTTTTTTATCACCGAGGCTCTGGTACCCAGGGTAGAACTTAATGAACTATCTAAGTTATTCAAGAAATATCTAAGTTATTCAAAAACATCTTGATATGTAATTTTCCAGTCAAAACATAATAGGGGTTGATGTTTTTCCGATCATTGGTCGAGCAGTCAGGTTAATTGATTGTTTGCGCAGCAACCAAGATGGTAACATCAGTAACATAGGCAGGGCTGACGAAACGTTAATGAAAGTGGGGTAAGGGGCGATATGTTTAGATTGTTCAGAGGTTAAATAAAGGCCACCACCATGGTCAGGGCAAATCTCGCATGGTTTTCGCCACGGCAGCAAATTTTTGAATTAAAAGCCAGCACAGTCAGACCACGCCAATGGAATTATGCCAAAATTTTGCCGAAGAAATACGGCAACATTTTGCGTAAGTATGTTTTATGTCCGATGTTTTATGCCTAAAATCTTTGGTGAATGAAAATATATTCTCCAACTTTTGGCAAAAGGCCCCGTGATTTTTTTTTATTTTACGTGTCTGAGGGCCCGGGTGGCAATGTCTGTTCGCCACCCGGGCCAGACCACGCATGTCTGCAGTGCTACTGGGGTTGAAGAACTAGTTCAACAGCATCGTCAGAATAATTCCATCTGTAGGGTTGTTGCAATTGAGCTCAAAGGGCATCCCAAAATGGCCACCTGATATTGGCCCCATTGCATCATGCAGTGGCGTATTGTTTATAATTCAGGTGCTGGCCAGAGTCAATTATATTCGCAAATAGTAGTGAGGGCAACCAGTGGCAGATTTCATAACAATCGTGCATTTAGTGAAGAAAGCATGAAAATTGGCATACCTATAGATTTTGACATGCTGAAAACGATGAGATCGGGACCCCACCTGTAAAGTACCCCAAAAAGCTATTTTTAGATGATGATACTCGGACCCAGTCCTCCTCAACTAATTCTACCAATTTTACACCACACTTCCATATTAAAAGCATACAGAGTTGTATAAGTGTATAATCAGGCATGAAAATGCAATAATATTGTTATTTCAAAATGAATTGCCCCCATATTCTATTTTTAGATGGGGTTCTTGGTCCCAGACCTCCAGGAAAGGTGCTGATCATTTTTCTGTAGTACCCGGGAGCGAAATACTAAAATTACTAATATCACAGAGATTAAGATCCTCATAACGGTGAAAGCAATTTCTCAACTTTCATATTAGGCCCGCAGTCTATTTTTAGAAAGAGGTACTTGGATCCAGACCTCTACTAACGATTCATCAAGCGCGAAAATTTCATTGTCAAAGGAAAATTAGTTCAAATTGAAAGTTTAAATGTCTAATTCTTCGAGGCACTGCCCATTGCACATGCACAATTGGAGGTAGAGTGCAGCACATGTCACTTGGTGAACGTAACGGCAACGCTTAACTTGCTTGCCTTGAATCATACTTTCGATTCTTCCTGGCGTGCTGATGTTGGATTTTACTAAAAGTTCAACCCAACCGCTCCCATCAAACCAATCACCAATGGTTGAGAGAAGGCACATTTCGATATGCAAGGCACCCATCATCATTAATAGCTTACCCTCACCATAAAGCTCTGGGTAGAGCCATTGCACTTGCTTTGAAATCGCGTATACTGGCTGATCCGCTGTCATTACAGGAATCTGTCCAGGATTCACATGCTGTAATATGAGCTTAACTATCTTCATTGTATGGGCAACTGTGGCCGTCGACGTGATAGACTCTTTCAGAAGTGGCAAGAGCGTTGAAAGTGTTGTCGGAAGTGCTTCGTTTCGTTCCAGCTTCTTTGCATTGTATGCCGACCAAGAAACTCTTTCGAACAAAGGAATTCCTACCTCTGAACTCTCCCAGCAGTGCAAATTTTGCAACCAGCCATTATCTTCAAGCAATTTTTGCGCGTTATTGCTATAATCTTCAGTGTTTGTTCTCTGTAGTGGATATTCCGGTATTTTCGATTTTGTTGGGCATATTTCAGTATAGTAGCTTGGCAGCTCTAAGGGAACACTGCTCTTCTCGATATCATTCTCCAATTGCAGTTGTGTCTGCCCTCTCATGATTTTCGGATGTTGGAAAATTGAGATACTGGTACCATGGAAAGCACTCAATGCTGTAGATGAAGATGGATTGTGGTCAATGTTGTCGATCGCTGCAGACGTGAACATACCATTCTGGATACTTGGTGGGCAAACTACGCCGTTTTCTCTGTAAATTTTACACAACTGTTTTGTAACCGCTAGTTCGAAAATTTGCACGCGATTGTACGGGACCCTTATTCCATGCTTTGCAAGGTTTACTACCAAGCCCTTTTTTCGCGTTTTGCTGTGTATCATCAATCCAATATAGAGAGGAAATGGTGTTTCGTCAGCTTTCATGTGCCGTATTTTTTCAACAATGCCATTATGCTTCTTTTCTTTTCTGATTGTATTAAACCGAATCAACTGAGAGATAGATGTCGCAGCTCTACTGTTGCTCAATTCACAAGGCTCCCCTCCAATCACCGAAACACCCAGGATCATTCTTACTAAGCTATAAAGTGAGGCCGGAACTGATGCTTCGTGTTTTGGTTCTTCCTTATCGTCAGCAAACATTTGTTTTCTAATTATTTTGGCTGCTCTTGCAAGGCATCTACCATCATCCTCTCCGCTAAACGAGCACGAATCGAATATTGCTGATCCCGTCTCTTCCTTCAAAGTCAAGAGTATTTCTCTTCCTTTCTTATGCTCACTCAGTTCTGGAAGTAGCTCAATAATTTTCTCCTTGAGGCGAGTGCTGTGAATCTTGCTCTTATATTCTTCAGATTCCGTAAATAATTTCGTACTCAACATCTGCTGCAGGTTTAGAAGATTTTATGGCTCGTACTCTATTTCCTAGAATGGTCAAACAGTTCTTGTGGTAACGAGCCTCAATTGCGACCAAGTCACCTTCACTGAGTCTAGCAAGAAGCTTGTCGTCCGATAACAGAATGGCCGCATCGCGAATTCTTTTATCCAAGCCAAGTGTGCGCGCATGGTGCAAGTTTTTGTCGGAATCATGCTCATCACATAATATGCACGTTGGTTGAAAATTATCTGCAGTATACTGAGATCGAGTTTTTAAAGTCACAGTGGAACTTTGTTCCTGGCTGCTTTCATCAACGCGCCTTTTTCTACATACCCTGTTGTAATGATAATTGTCGTAACGATTTCTACAACTTTTATGAAACTTTGCTTGGTATTGAACAAAATTATCTAAAAGATTCGGATTTTGGAACCTTCGCTTCAGAGATGACGGTAGCTGTCCTATCTCCTCAAAACGTCTAAGGTTTTCTATTACAGCAAGATATCCTTGACTAGCATCAGCTCTAGTAACATTCGCTGGACACACGAGCGCAGTTTGATCGACTCCTTGACACAGAAAACAGAGATTCCAGTCTATTTCTCTATCAGTCTGACATCTATCAAAGTGATCGGGTACATCCAAGAGCTCAAACCTCTTTCCGGACATGACACTTTTTGGAACCGTTCTGGCTACTTTCTGCTTACAGTCATGTCAAAATATCCCCTACTCATATCATGCCACGCGCCCCTGTATCTTGATAAGATCAGGCTTTTCTTTTTACCAGGTATCTCACTTCAAGGGTAGCGTGCTCGCGCGTTCTTAAGACAAAGGATCTTCTACATGCATCAACGCAACTGATCAGATCAGTAATTATACCACGTTTCTGGAAATTCAAAAGCTGCAACGCTTACAGATTGCTTTCAGCTGTTAACTACGGATTCAGCTTCTGTATCGCGAAAATCGAAATTGTCCATCCATTGCATACATAAAGATAAATTGATAGAAAAACTGCTCTACCCCATTCTGAAAAAGCTTTTTGGTACAATTTAATGATTTGAATGAATTCCCCTCTCAATTAACTTTTATGACTTGACGCATTGTTTTTGAAAATTTTGTAGAGGTCTGGGTCCAAGTACCTCTTTCTAAAAATAGACTGCGGGCCTAATATGAAAGTTGAGAAATTGCTTTCATCGTTATGAGGATCTTAATCTCTGTGATATTAGTAATTTTAGTATTTCGCTCCCGGGTACTACAGAAAAATGATCAGCACCTTTCCTGGAGGTCTGGGACCAAGAACCCCATCTAAAAATAGAATATGGGGGCAATTCATTTTGAAATAACAATATTATTGCATTTTCATGCCTGATTATGCACTTATACAACTCTGTATGCTTTTAATATGGAAGTGTGGTGTAATATTGGTAGAATTAGTTAAGGAGGACTGGGTCCGAGTATCATCATCTAAAAATAGCTTTTTGGGGTAATTTACAGGTGGGGTCCCGATTTCATCGTTTTCAGCATGTCAAAATCTATAGGTATGCCAATTTTCATGCTTTCTTCACTAAATGCACGATTGTTATGGCTTTTTCCCTCACTATAGGGAGAATTTTTCTTACAAAAAAGAGAAATCACACTCGCTAGAATTATTATTACCATTGCACTTCGCCACTGCCATTCAATAATTAGAGTCTTAAGGAGATTGTGATACATTCTGAAAAGCTTATTATTTCTATCAATTAGTATTAGGCTGCAGCAGTTTGTTTGCTCTACATCCAATGTTATTTAAAGGCTACTTATTCGTAGGCCCTCAGCTTTACTTCTATCTATGCTACACTAAACATAAAGAGCTGTGTTTTGGAAAGTGCTAAATACCACTGCCATTGTACATTTGTAGCGTTACACGGTTTTTATATTTATTTAGTTTTAACCTTAAGAAAAAGTGTGTTGTCTGGGTATCAAAACGAGAATCGTCACATTCTACTTTGATGAGATGTTATGCATCGCAACTACGCAAATAGTTAATTTGTTTCAACGTAGTAAATCTAAAATGCTTTCTAAAAGTACGAGATTGATATTGACCTCAAAGAAAATCAGATCAAAAATTTAACCAAAGAACAGTGGAAAAAATTGTTAGAGAAAAAATGATCATAATCATAGAGAATAATATTAAAAATAATAATAAGACTAAACTTAGATTTATCAAGGGTAGTAAATTTGAAATGAAAGAGTATCTGGGGTGTGAAGACGCGTCATCCCTGCTGAAATTAAAACTAAACATGGTTGACTTAAGAGCGAACTACAAAGGAAAGTACTCCGATTCTCTTTGCAGAAGATGTGGGGCCCATGAGGAATATATTGAACACTTATGGGATTGCCCAAGCTTTTATCAAAAACCCAAGATGGAAAAGACCTGTTTAGTTACAAATAGTTCAAAAATCCTAAAAAATATCAACAACACCCTTCAAAAATTTCCTAACAAGGGATGAAATAGAAATAAAGAGATTAGCTAAAAGTATAGCACCAGCTTGTGATACCCAGTAGTTGGGTAACTGCTCCGAAATGGAGACTTAGCTTCAATTATTATGGGACTAGGAAGTCCAAAAAAGTTCAAGTTTGTGTTCTATCAAATTTCATTTTTGCCCTTCCCACCCGAACAATGTTTGAAATGCATTTCTATTGAATAACATTTTTAATTATTTGAAGGGGGGGGGGGGACGGTTATATGAATGATAAAATTACTGTTTGTATTTTACTTGGCAAGCATAGTGGATGTTTACGTTTTTCAAGATCGAAAGTTCCCAACAATGACAAGAAAGCAACTGAATGTGGTTTCGAACTTGATCTACCAGGTTTCGAAACAAACATTTATAATACAATGTATTGTTAACTGGATTAAACACAGTGTCAAGCTGTTTTAGTATCTCACAGAGAGGAAGAAATAGCATGACGTTATATACACGGGTAAAACGGAAAAATGTTTGAGAAAGATAGACACAGCTATATAAGTACACTCATTTTTTTATAAGAAACAAAGGTCTATTTTGAAATTTCCAGTTTCTTAATGCTCTGGAAATTTCAATGCTCATTGTCTCTTGAGAGTTTCTTAATTGTGATTTCATGAATTGTGTTATGAAATGTTCGTGACCTTTTTTATCATGTCAAGGGATTCGCTTCCGTTCTATGCTGTATTATATATGGGAAGTATATTTTTATTCCTTGTGTCTTAATTTCTAGGCCAAAAGGGCAATCATGTTCTTGGATTTTACAAAATTTTATTGTTCTCAGTTTGAAGTGCAAGAAAAATTCTGTTCAATCAAGGAAAACTCCCTCTTGCACACTGTTTTAGCACCTTATTAATTGGTAGTTCCTTTGTCTCACAGTCGATCTGTGTTTCCTCGCTATGAAATTTTTAATCCTTAGTTTCCTGGGGGTAGGACTGACTTTTCTTACTTCTAGAAATGGAGTAGAATGTGTCACGGAGTACAGTGACTCACTGGGGTCAATGACGTTATCTTTTTGGGATAAAAAGGTACTTGGCGTTCACCACTGCCATCCAGTAGCTGAAAATTATCTTTAGAAGATTGTGGAATGCTTCAGAATAAACTTCAGAATAAACTGAAATTTTCTTTGGACACGTTACCTCCATGTTGACATGTTTTTCAAGACTGATAAATTGTTGCAAATTTAGAGTCGCAATTTATAATGTTAAAAACTTACTTCCACACAGAGGTGGCGCCAGAAATCTTCCGACAGAGGGGTTGGAGCTTCCGACAGGGGGCTAAAATGACTCAAATAAGCAGTTTTCGTATGTTATTTTGTCAAATTTGCTCCGACAATAACCGAAAATTTCCTCCGATGGGGGTGGGGGCTAGATGCTTCCGACGGAGGGGCTGTAGCCCCCCTAGCCCTCCCCTGGCGCCACCACTGCTTCAACAGTCTTGATAAAAATAGATCCACACTTCTCATTAAATATTTCAGCTTACATTTTATCAATATTGCTATGGAGATTTAATGAATTTTTCTCACTATGACATTTTAAACCAATTTTTATGTTTCCTGGGGCCGGACAAGCTTTTCCAACTTTTTTAGAACTGGAAGATATTGGTAGAGTCCGATCGTCGTTCCATTGCAGTATTGAGACCCTATAAGGGGGGTGACATTATTTCATATTTCAAAATTACCAAAGTAAAGTATTTCGAAATTGTCAAATGTTTCATTCCTGCTCCTAAAATATTATTTTTTCAGGAGGTGTCAGGACAAGTTGGACCGACTCACCTACAAACTGGACTGAGTCTTCAAACCAATCTTTGCAAATAAAAATATTGAAATTGTATAAGAAATTTTTTCAGAAAAAGCAAAAGGGCCCTGTATTTGGGTACAAATAAGGAATCCATCCTCTTGGGAACTGTGGTAATCATTTGGTACTTTTGAGGGGAATCTAAGGAGACCGGATGAAATGATTATCTTTGTTTCGTTCAACTTATTCTTTGGTAACAATTGAGCAAATTCGAAACATACATGTAATATTCCAAGTCTATTGGACATAACAATTGGACAAATATTCAAGTCTCTTGTGTGGAGGGTACAGCCGGAAGGGTTGTTTAAAACTTGAATTATTCCAGAGAATTATTGAATCATTTTGAGTCATTGATATCAATGTTGAATATTCGTTTTAGCCGCTAGCTTACCTTCTGTAAGGAAAGCATGCATAGTGGTTTACGCAGGTTTTCAGAAAACAATTTTCAACTGTTCTACACCCTCCTGTTATTGTGTTGTGGCTTCATTCAAAATGCAAAAAAGTAACTGTAGTCAGTTAGGGAGAAGTGCAGCAAAAGTTGCAATCAGATTTTACATAACGATTGATACACACCAAGCACATTTCATTTTCCATGTCCCATCTGCTCAAACTCTTTTTTCGCAATTCTTTTTAAACCTCTATTTCTTTTTAACTTCTTATTTTTAGTTTCCCATCTTTTCATGAAACCTAGGCCTAAATGATGGCCTAGAGGTTTTGGAGCCCCTGGTGCAAAACAGAGAGAGAGGTCCCCTGCGCGTGGAGCGAGCTGAAAATTTTTGCGACCAAACCCTTTAGTTTAGCTTGAATTCATTAATTTTCTTGCAATCGTTTAACGCGTTTCACTATGTTTAGACATTATTCTATTAAAGTGGAATCCCGATGTAACTAAAGAAACCTGCGGTGGGCTTGCTTAGGCTCCCACTTCTGTGCACATTTCACTCCAAAAAACCAAGCTGAATTCAAATATTACTAATGTTTAGTCATAGAAAATGAAGATCTTTATGTTCCTCTTACAATTTCGTACCCAGACATTGGCAAAGCTGATATCGCTTCACTTCTAGTTGGCGGCTGAATGACGTCTTCGACTATTTCAATATTCTTATTTGTTTCTTCTGCTTCTTCATTTGGGTCTCTCAATAAGATTTTGTCGTCGCTCATTGCCACGATCAAACTTTCATCCCGTGCTCTCAGCCTATCAGCCAGGGCTTGAGATACAGTATGTTTTCAGATGACAATAGTGATTTCCCCCAAAAGAACGTGACAAATGAACATCAAAATAAATAGAAAAATTAATAAATAGATAAAAAAAACAGATGAGAAAATAATGAAAAGTTTGTAATATGGAGGGTATTTATGATGAATATTTCGTTCGTTACATCAAGAGTTCGTTATATCCGGGGTTCCTTATACCAAGAGAATTTGTAAGGAGTTTGTTAGGCAGAATCCAAAGGATCAGACCTTTTGTTCATTATACCGGGAAGTTGGTTATATACGGGGTCCGTTAAATCGGGATTCCACTGTACCTTTAATTAATTGCATTTTAAACAGAGTTTATTATTTCATGAGGCTCCTAGATCTTCTGGCCCTGGCCCCCTTGCTCCACCCCCTTCTCGGCGGCCCTGGGAAGATGTACCTTTAATTTTTATTATTTCCTTTTTAATAATAACAGCTAATTTCTTAGATAACAGAATTTTTAATGCTTAATTGAAATGACAAACACTGTAGTATCACGAAAGCCCATATCTTGACTATCAAATCTGACCCTTAATCCGAATCTGAAGTCAACGAATTAGTGCTAGGAGTTTGTTAGTACTTTGCAAAACAAAACCCCAAATTGAGTTGACGTAATTACATTCTTTGTTAGCCGAAATTCAGTGTGACCAGATCTAGCATAATATAATGATTTTAGCATAATATTGGCCAAAAATTGTCATTTAGAAAAAAATCTAGCATAATCAGGAATCTAGCATAACTCTGGCATAATTTTGATAGTTTTTAAAAAATTATTGTTTCTACTGATCCGTTGTCTATCACCACCAAATGCAAACACTTTACACAAGGATGTGTGACTTTCCACTTTCAGGGTTTAGCCAGATGTTTTTAACGGTTGGCAGCCAAATATTTTATGGTTGGCAGCCAAATTCAGCCAGCTGAATGCAGTACACAAAAAGCTGAATTTTTGCTAATTGTAGAGAGTGATAGTGTAATCAAAATTTGCTTTGTAGGTTACAAAAGCTTTCACTTAATTTTATCTTGCATTGTCTGTTATCTTTCATTTTGTTTCATGTTTTTTTTGCAATTTTGAAATCATTCTAAAACAAATTTGAATATTATCTATGCCAAAAATTTATTTTCCTTTGCATTTTTTGTGGTTTTTTGCAACATGCTTCCAGAATTCTCCCGACTTCTGCTACTTCGGCCACATCAATTTATGACGGTAAAAGGGGTTGAGGAATTTGGATGTCAAAACCATTGATCTAAATTGTCTTTTTGTTTTCAAAAGATGGCAATTTTGAGTACACTGTGTTTTAGAGGAGTGGTCAAAAAGGTAAAATGGCAACTTTGGCCACTTTTGATATTCTGAGCATGCGCTAGCCTCTTTCTCAAGCAGGGTTACCTTGATTTGAAATTTAGCATAATTTTTGCAAATCTAGCATAATTTTATGACAAATTTGGCATAATTCCAAAATTGAGATCTGGCCACACTGAGCCGAATCTTAGATTGAATAGAGTGGCTGGTCATGACATCATAATAATAATCTAAAATTTTTTCGCTAGCTACCAAAAACAGCAACGACATTGGTGGGATTTGTTTTGTCTTAATATCTTCTTACATAAAATTCAGGTAAATCACCAAAATGAGGTGAAGCAAAAGTGGCGCAATGACTCATCTTAAAAATTGAGCGACGTACGACCGTGTGTTAGTTAACGAGCACACGAACGATGGTATACTACACTAGATGCGAGTTCAGGACATTTCCCAACCGATATCTATCTTAATCGGCTTTCAAAAAACGCTGAAAAATTTGTTAAATTTGTTTCTCTTTCAGCATCGGTATCATGACCCAAATAATGTGGCAGCTGATCATACATTAAAATCAACTTTGACGGCCAATATACAAATTGTATTTAATTAGCACCTCTCTTGACTGTTCGTATCAACTGAACTTTGACAACCAAAAGATCCAAATGTGAAGACTACCAACAGGAATAGTCCAAAGTAGAAAAATTAAAGGTAATTTTTTCGTAAATATGTCTAACCAACACCTCAACTTCAATCTAGGTGTAAAAAATTTGCATTTACTGAAGTGAAATCATGACTAAAGTTTTTGCATACAAATTTTATAAAGTTCAGAATAAAAATATGTTTGAGAAAAGAAATTTATGTTCCGTATGGTGGCCGATAAGGGCCAACCCAAAATCCAGGAGTCACCATAGTTCTGAAACACTCCTTTAGCGAAATATTTCTCTCACAATACAAAAAGGCAGCATGACCAGGCACCCCTTTTATGGTAACACTGCATCCTGCAGGACACTCAGCACCTTTCTTCACTCCCGAGGCATCGTTTGCGCAATAAGGAAAAAGTCATTTTCTTTACTGTAAATAGTTCATAAATAAATTGCTATAGCCGGTGGCATCTTTCAATTGAACAGAAATACGATGATTCTCTTGGGAACCCTGTGCGCATGCTGCGTAACCCATACTGATAGACAAAGAGAGAGCATAAAGGACGTTCTACATCACATGGTGTTTTTCTGTTCTTATATGCAACGGTAGCATGCGGTATTAAAAACCAAACAGCAATAAACAAAACGAACGCTAACAATCAATCCATCAGCTGAAAGGCGTTGTACTGCAAGCTATAACATAGACAATTCAAGACACAATGCTTGGAACCTTTAATGAAATCATTGTCAATTTTAAAACCAGTATCCAACATGTCGACCTTTCTAACAATTATCTTTTATAATCTACAAAAATATCCTCTTACAAAAAGATATCACTGGAAAGGTAAATTTCGCAGAGATATTCAAGTTCTGTAGTGGGAAATAGAAAAACAAATCACTGCTAAACGGATGTTGAGGCTGCTGTCAATAATTAGCAACTTTTGTTGTTTTAACAACCCAAGTACGCTTTGATATATCTAAGCAGATGGCCCAATTGAATATGTCCTACTTGTGAAAATGAGAAACGGTTAAACAGATAAGAGTCCAGAAAAGTTGTTAACCTTCCTCCAGACAAAAACATCCCAGAAGACAAACCTTCCTTACAAAACGATAGAAAGTGGGCATGGCTTGGGTGTCTCATAGGAGCTTCTATTGTTTTTTGTGGACCCTCCTCCGGCTGGTTGCCGTGGGACCGTAATGTTTTCCTGACTCTGCGCTTAAGAAAACGAAAAACCGAGTATCAGTTTGCAATACTAACAGAGAGACAATGAAGCCACAAGAATCTTAATCTCTTTTGTAGCAAACGGTTGATTTGCATCACTTCAATGCTTTTGAGACATCAGGCTCTTTTTGTAAATTTGAAAATCAAGTGGTGAAAAAGCGTTTTTTTAATCATCCATGATGCATTAACCACTGGGCAGCGGTGGCGAACATAAGCAATTTTCTTAATGTTGCTACTGCTTAATCTTCACACCCTTCAGTGGCGGATCCAGGGGGGTGCAAAGGGTGCTTGAGCGCCGGTCAGATTTTCAAAGTACTGTTTCTTGTACCTGTTCCTGTGCTTGTTTCCGAAAAAAGCTAAAGATTTTTACTGATTCGATGTTTTCATCTATTTTGCATGAAAAATACCTTCTTATCCAAAGAATTTTCTTTTGTCGCGTTAATGTTTATAATCGTGGCATATTCACCGGAACGAAATTTTGGTAGAATGCAAGTGCTGACCAAATTAGATGGCGGATGACAAAATCATCCTCCAATGAAATCACATTATTCTATGCTATTCCGAGCACCGGTGGGTTCGTAAATTAGAATTGTCACGAACGGAGCTAGCCAATCAACTCTTTTCTCACCGGTGCTCAGATCCAGCATTATCCAATCATTTGCTTTTTCACCGGTGCTCAACGTCATCTGAGCACCGGTCAAGACGAAATAGCCAATAAAGATTCAGGGAAATTGATGGATAGGGAACTGGCATAGGCTTTTGGGATTAGCCACAACTCTCGTTGATATTACGGGGTGCATGAACAGAAACGTTGCTTTAATATTTATGGCAAAAGAAAAGCCTAGCAAAGAAATGATAGAGAAGGGGCGTTGGGGATGTTTTCGAGTTTTATTGGGACGACAATAGCGCTGACTTGTTCACCGATTCACATCTCTTTTCCGGAAGTGTAGCAAAGCTACGGCCTAAGATACCTATCTGTCAGGTAAGTGGTAACATACAATCTTTGTGGAAAATTGCACGATATCAGAAAATATTATATGCATCTGGTTGAGGAATAGGGTGACATGCCAGGCTGCGTTTTATTAGCCATGTTATTAGTTGATTTGAGTTTCGCAAACGTGAATCAATGTTGCTTGCTTTGAGGTAATTGTGACACTACGACAAAGCGTTAATTGAAGTGTTGAGATATTCGCTTTGTTTTTTACGCGAGAAATGGCATCGCAGCCCTCCTTTGTGATTTTTCTAAATGAAGAATAGTTCAAAGATGCGTGTAAATGCCTGTCAAAGTTCTTGCAACATCAACAAAATTTTCAACTTAATATATAAAATGAAAGAGAAGTAAAATTTTTTTTTGAGAACACAATTCCAAGCTGCAAAAGATTTAACCAGTGTAACGAATTTCGTAAAACATTTTCTAAATTTTCATGAAATACATTGCCTTATTTTGTACAATACTTTCCTTGCTTCCATAGCCACTTTTGTTTACCGTATTCTATCATATTTTTGGTCCCATTAGAGAGTAGAGCTTATCGAGAAAAAGATAAAAATTCACCAATAAAAATTGAGCATTGGAATTTAAACAATGATTGTTTTTAGAAAAATCAATCACACCTGTTATGGGCATAATAATTACAAGATTTCAATTTCATCCGAGTCGAAATCCTAGTAGACTTATTAAAAATACTGGTGTGGCATCTTGAATATTTAAATTGTTAATACCCTCAAATATATTTTTATGTAATTTTGTCAGTAGTTGCAGAAGAATTTCCAAATTTAAACTGATTACTATTGTAAAGATTTGCTGGTCTCTATATGTTTTCAAAATATTTGGGGGGGGGCGCTCATTGGAGAGTGGTTGTTGATTAGAGAAATTTTGCTCAAAAGGGGGGCGTGCATTAGAGAGGGACGCTCATTGGAAAAAATACGCTACTTAACATCGCCACCGAAAATGGGCGTGGTCAATTTGTTGGGTGTGGTCCCTTAAACTGAGCACCGGTCAAAAAATTTCCTGGATCCGCCCCTGCCCTTTTCCTCTTGATAAAAGCATTCCTAGACCAACAGAGGTACTTGTGCGCAAGAGGTTGAGGGGGGTAATGAAACTCTTTATTTGGGAATGTTGTTCTACTGTCTTGTTTTGAATCTTTCTCAGAATTAGACTCTTAGGTTTTAAAAAAGGGCGCACTTTTATAAGAAACCCCAGTTTCTAATTGTTTTGTTGATTTTAGTTAAAAAGTATTCTAAATATGAAGAGCTAAATAGCTACCTTTTAGTAACATAAAAAACGTAACATAAGATAACATGAAATACAACATTCTTTGCAACGAGTTCTTCTCTCTTTCATGAAATACATCAAAAAGTCAATTGAACCAATAGGAGCCTAATGGACAAAAATGATAATGTCCATCCCAATTCAAAAGTATGGATTTTCGAGCATTTTCTCAAGGTTTAGGGTAAAAAGTGCTACCGTTTCTTTATTTCGTGGTTATCTTGCGATTTTTTAATTATAATGCGTATTTGTCTTTTCCTTCGCAATGGAAAGATTATGTTGGAAAATGTTGTTGAATCAGAAAGAACAATATTTCATCTCAAGCATGGATGCAAAAACATTACTGTTATCATTATTATTAACTCTTTATTTACAATGTTGGCATAAAAAAGGTATAAAATAACTATAAATGTATAAGATAAAATATTTACAGGCATAATTAATCAACTACAAATCACAAACACGGAATGGATAAAAATTTCATATAAAATTTAAATGTGGAACAAAACGTCGGCAGAGCCTACATTAGCACTCATTTCCCTTCTAAGCTTTGATTTCGGTCTTAGATTCAATCAAGTTTGTCGAGTGTCTAATTGAGACTGGGAGTGTACACCATAACTGTGGATCCCTTTACTGATCTCACTGTGTGATCTTACTCTTGCAAGTTAAAATCACGGTCATTTTTAAGGTTATAGTGGTTGGTTTGTGGGCAGAATATTTCTTTCATAAAAGGAGGATTTAAGCTATGCTTTATTCTGAACATTTCTATCATTTCTGTCTGTAAGTTCTGCTGATGAACAGATACACTGTTATCATATCTTAGGAGATCTTCAAAGCTAGATTTCTGATCTCTATACGTTATCCTAAGGGCTCGCTCGTGCAGTTTATTGTTTTTAGAATTTAGTTTCCTACTATGGAATATCAATGGCAAAGGACAGTATTGAAATTGGCTGTTGATGAATGATGTCATCAGTATCCTTAATTTATTTTGGTCCATATAGTGTGCATTACGTGAAAGAGCAGATAGCTTGTTGCTGACCATTTGACATGGATTATTTACATGTTGCTCAAATAAAAGTTTACTGTCCAAGGTAACTTATAGCAATTTTTCTGCAGTACCATTAGTAATAGTAGAACTGCCAATTTTGACCGAAACAGAGTCATAACTCACATTTCCAAATGTTAGCTAATAGATGACATTTGTCTTCATTGAGCTTCATATAATTGTCAGAGAACCATTTGATTGCATGGGCGGAGTCTAGTTCTAACCTAGTAACACAGGCCTTATTTTAAGGAAATTTTATCACTGCACAATCAGGGTGGTTTTATAAAAAGATTACCTCTAGAGGTAGGCTGTGCAAAGTGCGTGTCAGAGGCACACATGCAATAACCGGGGACCTGGGGCGCTGGCAGCCCCCCAGTGGGTCCAGGGCAGAGCCCTGGCAGGGGTCCAGGGGCCAGAGCCCCCGGCAGCTCATTAGATTTTGCCATCTCTGAGGCCTTAAAATGGCTTAAGATCCTGAAAATTCTCTTTCTGTACGACGATATAAAAGCACAAGAAAAACACATCAAGCCAACCCCCTAGCAGAATATCCCTGAGTAACAACCCACTAGCAGAAAATGACACTCAGCAAAGTGCTCTCACGTGCCGCTAAATTTGATTGAATGTTTTTAATACCATCATGACTCTTCTTTTTCCCCTCCGCATTAGGGAATACTGCCTCAATCAAGTCCATATTAAGTATTTTGGAGCAGTGAAATGTTAGAAGAAAGGGAGAGAAAAGACGCAGAAAAGGATACGAGAAAACGTTTTTAAAACATAGTAACTGTGAACTATTATACAGCAGAAACTGTTGATTTATTTGCTTCGCTTTTCATACTATTACCGTTGTGTTCTGTTTGTTTATTTTTTGTTACTTTCTGTCGTATGAATTCTTTATGTTGCTGTTTCAACTAATTTATCACTGCAGAATTTTTCATTTATCATGGCACATTTTGGATTTATCATTGCACAAATTGGTTATCACTGAGCCTCAAAATAAGGCCTGTAAGTAACAACATTATTTTATCAACATCACATGCAAATAAAGTTGTATCGTCGGCATAATTGCATGCATCTGTTTTATCTAAGGAAAGAAGCAAATCATTGATATAGATATTGAAGAGAAGGGGTCCAAGGACTGATCCTTGAGGCACTCCTAAAGTAAAGCCGAATCTCCAATAGAAAAACCTTTTCGCGTATCGTATCAGAATACGCGTATAAAGATCCATTTGAATTTCGGTGCAATTTCCATTACAAAATTTTAGACACGTGATATGAATAATGGATGGCGGCTGAATTTAGCGGAAGAACTATTCTTTTATCATTGTTAAAAAGAATCGTTTTACCAAGAAGAGAAGGTTCTGGGTAAGAAAACTATAATCAGATCGAAAATCTAAAAGAGAGTTTTATCTTCTTGCGCAAGATATGCTTTTGTACGACCAAGAGTACTTCTTTAGATACTTCAGGATAACTCTACATCGGTTTTAAGTTCCATTTGAAAAGGGAATTGTTCTCGTGAAATGCTTTGTGTTACTCTGAGATATCTGGCAACACGTTTCTTCGACAGAACTTTAGCCGCCATCTTGATTTCATTATCAATGCCCAGAAATACAAAAGTTAATTGTTGGTTGTTTCATGGCTTGATACGGCGTAGTACGTGAAAAAGTAGGATCCAACTCAACTTTGTTTGTGTGCATATGCACGTTTCTGAGATACGCGTACTTCAAAAATTCCCTAGAAACACGCATGCGCGGCTGTACGATCGTGTCGATCCGTGTAGAACTTTGCTCATTGGAAATCCGGCTTGAGTTGCTTGCAGGAGCTAAAAGACCCATTGACCTTGACCTTCTGTCGTCTGTTATGCAAGTAACTTTAAATTAGAGACAAGGCATCATGACTGAAGCCGTAGGCATGCAATTTAGCTATAAGGAGATCGTGTTTCAGGCAGTCAAAAGCCTTAGAAAGATGCATCATGACAGCACCAACTTTTCCACCTACGTCAATACAAAGTTTAGTTTTTTCCAAAAAACGTACCAAGGCTTCCTGAGTGTTATTTCCTTTGCGAAATCCACATAATATATAATAGTATGGACAAATACGGTTCTATGTGTTCTTTCACTTGTTTGACTAAATGCCTCTCGAAAACTTTGAAACAGTTGGAAAAACACTAATTGGACTGTAGTTTTTCTTAACTGAACTTTCTTTTTGTTTATGAAGTGATGACACGTCCGCGCACTTTATCTGATCAGGAAAAGTAGAGCTTCTAATGCCATATATTAATTGCCATATATTGAATACTTCCTCTACAAGTTTGGAACATATATCATAATTATTCTTAAGAATCTTTGGCGGTTTATTCTTGAAGGTTGTGGCCTCTTTGGGATTGAGCTTTTTAATTTCAGTTTCCATTTCCTCTAATGAAACAGGGTTGAAAGTGAATGAATCTACATTCCTAAAATGGCCCTATTTCTAAGTTCTTCTGGGATGAGTTGAGTATCTCTTTACTGACTTTTCGATAGGATCTGATAGTGCCTGAAATATTATCATTATTGTCTTTTATAACAAGGGACTCAGTTACCGCTACAAAAGCAGTGGCTTTGTGGCTAGGCGGGACATCGGGAAATTGAGTGAGTTTGTAAAACCCCGGAAAATATTTAATATGAGCAAAATCCATAGTGAGAAAAACCCTCACTTACATGTAGACTCAAGTTCACAGTTCAGAATCAGAGGAGGTCAACATGTACAAACAGACAAACGTGTACAAACAGGCCTCTGCGAAAGAGATGCCTGGGATATGGACAGGGCCGCCGACAGGGAGACAAGAAGAAACAAACTGCCCCAGAGCCTGGCGGTCTAGGGGGCCTTTTAAAGCAAGGCATTCCAATTTATGAACTGAATTTTAATGACACGCAAAAAGTAGACCTAAAAAAGTGTAAAATGCGGTAAACGACTGCAAAAAACATTCTGAAATGTCTTTCAAGCTAATGGCTGCAGAAAGTTTCTGCTCGCAGTGCATTAAAATGGATGCTCTTTCGCGTTTACGTTAAGTGTGTTTTACAGCATTGGATTTGTTCCACATTTTTGCAGTCTTAAAGAGGCTATGGTTAGAGAAAAGGGGATACACCCCCAACAAATGTAGCAGACGAACCCTTATAGATGATAAAAACTGGCATCTTTGTAATTTTTCGTTGGTCCATGGTTTACAGGTACGTACCTTTGGCGACCTGTGGTGTGTGATTTGAGATGGAGAGCGGCCCCGAAATGATCATTTTCTGCCGGCCCCTTTCTAGAAGCCACAATGCCCTCGTCACAAAGCAACCATTTAGAAGCTCCGCAACTTCAATATCATTAGATATAGTCCCATCATCTTCGACTAAAACTATCTTGTTATTGCTCTGACATTTGTCAGGTTGGTGGACGATACACACTAAGCAAAGCCTTTTTTCAAATTGACTTCCAAAGAGGTACATTCTAACCTGACAAAACAAAGCTAGGTTTCGAAGGAACAACAACATGTAGACCTTAAAAGTTAGTTCGAGAGTTGAGCAAAACGTTTCTGTAGAAAATGCGGAAAAATTATGTGAACAGCCAGAGGTGGAGACAATACCACAAAGGGGGACTGGTTGGGCCTTCGATCATGGAACAGTTTGACTCAATTGATTAAAATATGAAAACTTATCTTATCAGTATCAAATTTCTTTGACTTAAAACTCGCAGCTTTATTCTGAAAATAATATCTTTTTTCAATATTTAGTACTTTCAGATGTTCTGTGTTTAAATTTTTATTCGTCAACAACTTAGGATTGAAATGAGTGTCTATAGGCTGGTTTTCATCTAACCGTACGTAACTGCGTCTAAACTGCCGGCGACAGTGACCTAGGAAAACTTTTTGCTGAAAACAAATATTGTGAATTCCTGATTGAGTACAGAACTACAGAATACGAAAATTCAAGTGCTTTTTAGATAGTTGAAATTGTTAGAAATCGTTGGAAGTCTCAAGTCACATATATCCATTGCAAATGAGTGGCTAGCGAGACTCCTTTGTTTTGTAAATGAAGCAAACGCATTGGTGCATGAACATGCATTTGTGAGTGACAAGTTTGGAAACGGTTACGCTGGACAGGTCAGAGATACGGCTGCCAAGATGAAGATCCCAACGTTCACTTTCTCGTTGGTGCTTTTTGCCATCCAAGTTGCTCTGCTTATCATCTACGCTACATCAGTTGATTATGAGGCATACTCCTCGGGAGCTATCACTGGCTATTATCCAGGTAGGGACCTCCTTGCATTGACACGCCCTTATCCATTATCATTCTGCAGGTAAATGTGTAACAATTCTTGTTTTGGTTCAGTACAAATTTACGGTGCAAAGTTAACTGGAATGCATAAAACTCCCACGTACGTGCTAATAAAATGGTACTCTGAAGTTAAGAGTTTCTTTTAAGTGTTATGACAAACCCCATTATTTGTAGCATTGAAATATTTTTCGCGATTTTTCGTATGATGCTAACAGATCTTTACTGGAGTGTAAGAGTGGCAATCTTCACAGATCTTTACTAGAGTGATTATTCCGTAAGCAATTCCACAGCATTTTGTTGTGGTTGGCGGGATTTAATCGTTTAGCGATTTCGAAAATACTCTTAGTTCGATTCGGGCAGTTTAAATGCATTGTTAAACTGCCGGACTCGAATCAAATCATGTTTGTTTGGGGAACAACTAGTTGGATCCCTAACATCTTTGCCATAACTGTTTATGATGCGTAATTGATGTCCTCTCAGTCATGGGGCAACAGGCACGAAGCCAAGGGGGGGGGGGCATTGCCCGAATTGAAAGATTACAGACGCTACAAAAAGTTCATTAAATTGCAAATATTCTTCATCCGGGGCAAAATGATAAATCTGTATCAAACTTTGTATCAATTGCAAGATGTTGAATTTTTGAAGGTTCTTTAATATCGTTACTTAAGTTCTTGCCTAACAACCAGCGAGCTCCTTCGCTTCGCTCAGTTGACAACCAACCTTAACTCGACATTGCCGGCCAGGGGCGTCGCTAAAGGAGGGTGCTTGCTCCCATACTTTTTCCATCGGCACATAACTTTTATCTCACCCTCTAGTATAATTATAAACTTTTTGAAACAGTTGTAACGTGCTAAAATTCCTGTAGCAGCTAAACTTTCAAACTATGCACTGAAAATACAAATTGAAATTTAAGAATTCTGAATAATAAGTTAAAAAGACATAGAAGCAGCATATAAAGTTACTTACTTTACGACCACACCCAAAAAAGAGTGAGACACGCTTTTTTTATCGGCAAAAGGCAATATTTTTTTTGGCTTCGCCCCTGTTGCCCGCCCAACTTTTCAGTGTTGGCTTCGTGCCTGTGGGGCAGATCCAAATCTGCAGAACACATTCGGGATTTTGTGCCCGTGGAACGCTTTCTGGACGGGGGAACGTTTTGGAATGCCTTGCCTTTCTAATCTCATAAGATTATTATAATCAATGAATTAGACGTTGCTTTGTTATAGAAACTTAATTTCAAATGCTGAGAAGAGTTTGATTTGAGCGGGCTTTGCAATGGTCTCAGAGGCTTTAATGGCGGAAAAAAGAAGAACATATTTATTTTCGAATAGCAAGCTTGTATCACAATTTATTGATTTTACAAGAATGCTCTAGATTTATTCAAAAATTTTAATCGCCAAAAGTGACATGAATGTTAAACGTTAAACGTCCAAATGTATTGAACGACTTTCTTTGCGGTTGTGCTGGTTTGCTAATGATAAGCAGCGAAGTGTTATTTACAAACTGGAATAGAAAATCTCCGCTATAACCCTGACCCAATTGCAGAATAAGCCCACAGCTCAAAATAGAGATCTTTAATCTCCCAAAACAACAAGCTACTGTGGCCTAATGCCGTCTTTTTTTTCAAAGAACAGTATGCAAACCATAGATTCAAACCAATACAATACATGGCCAGTGCCGCGTAACTGTGGCGTAACAGCGACAGGCGAAATACTCTGCTAAGTTATTGTTATTCTATTTCGGCCAGCTAAGAAAATATTCAGGATACTATGAACATTTGGCTTCTAATGTGGATTTCCTTTTCAAGTATCAGTTTTATTCACAACTCTCTTCTTATCCAGCAACTAAGGTTGCTCAGTGACTTTCCAGGGTGAAAATACTGAATTTTTAGCCTACAACATTTTTTATTTTACTTTTTATATACATATTTATCTTTTCTCAAAGAAAGGGGAATTTGGTACTTTTTAACAGATACTCGCCTTATTGATAAGACAAAGATTTAGATGCAATGTCCACAGCACCAATTCTCTGACACTAATCGATTTGGCAAATTTGGCTTTATATCCCAAGAAAATAACGCGTAGTTAAGCAATTTGACAAATGTAATCATCGTTTACCATATCAATACACCCTTGCACATAGTGCCGTTGATACAGCGTTGGAAAAGTCTTTACACAAACGAGGAATATTTTTGCTATTTAGGGGTGCTTCGTCGGCAAATTTTCAAACCTTTTGGAAAATACACGATGTTTCCTCTTCTTTTCTTGGTCAGCAATGGGACCTTAGCACCCCATCGAGCACAATAGCTTGCGACGGCCCTGCTTGCACTTACCCTACCCCAACTTTTAACAAACTATTAAGCATGGACCTTTTTGTTCGCATTGATCACAGAGCGTCAAAACCGCTGCGCCATTTTGATTGCTCTTCTAGAAATGTCTAAGTTTTCAAGAAACGCCTTATTGACACTGGAATGTTCATTTACATTGGTTTTGCTCATTCGGCGAATACCTATGGCCTTTTTTGACATCCCGTTGAAGTAAAGTCATCCGCCTGAAAGTCTCTTAGTTGTCTTCAAAATTCTTTTAGTTATGTTGATCTCAAGTAATTTAAAGGAAAGAAATTTTGTTTGACCGTTTAATCAGATCTCATCTTTCTACGAAATAGAATATTAATCGAATGGAGTAATGAGATTTGATCGGTGTCTTTAAATTTTGGATGCCTTTTGTGAAATTATTAGTATACAACCTTAACAATAGTTTTAGAATAGTTTTCAACCTCATCTCTTACTCTATCTTCCTTTATTGAAGGGTGGCAATTTATAGAGGGGGGAGGGGCGACTGCTGATGGCAGGGAGACTTCACTTTTTTGTCTGCGTTGTTGATATAAAAAGTGAAAAAAGAAAACATACTTGAAAGCGACTTGAATGTTTTTAACTTCTATTTTTAAGAAAATTCTATTTGATTGGAAGATGTACCGGTGCAGGCACGTTTATGTACTTACTCTTAGGTCTCGAACAAGCGTCCCCCGCTTATTTTTTATCGAAGAAATTTCCGATCCCCCCGTTCTTATTTAGACTCCTCCCCGCGTATTAAATTTTAAATTTTTGTAGGAGCGCCCTTCAAAAAGGGTGAACAACTGAGGTTAAGTTTACCCAGATAAGGAATGAGCACCTTCCATTCTCAACAGTTTCTAGATTAGCAGCGTATTCTAGCAGATCTTTGATAGTAAGCTTTAGTAAGAAGTGTGCTTCATTGGGCTGAATTAGCACCCACTTGTCTAGTTTTTGTATGCGTCAAAATTTCCTTTAAGATATCTGAGTAGTGCAGCCCGTGCTATATTGCGGTCGGATCCATTATACCAAATTTCCATCCCCCGCTTATTTCGACCCACCCCCCGCTTATTGAATTTTAAGAAATTTTCCACCCCCCTCCCATTATTAGGACCCTCGCTTATTTGGGACCTAAGAGTATATGTGTCGTGCTGGCATTTATCATTTCATTTACTCGAGCCCGTTTGTGAAGGAAGCATAGCATAGCATAGCCTTTTAAAGGATATCAAAACAATCTTTTACCTTTATTAGAAAAATAAAAGAAGATCAAAGAAATTTAATCGGGGCATGAGGAGATTTAATCGGAGAATGAACGAGATTTTCACCCACTTTAAAGCACTTTCAGAGAATATAATAGGATTTCTGCCGAAGGTGTATGAGATTCCCACTTAGACCTCAGAGCAAAGTACGGAATGGGAGACTAAATGTGTTAGAGGCGTTTCATAACAATGAATGCTAGAGCGAGAGGCAAACCTGTTAGAAAAGGAAGGGGGGAGACTTGTATTATTTTGTCATTCTAAAGTACTTTGTGCACCTAGATATGTTTATTAAGCTATTTGTGCAGACTAGACCATTGATCTAAAAGTTTTTTCTAAATATTTTAAAAGCAAAAAGGTTTTCTCCTAATTTAATCTCAAAGTTTCAGTGTTTATTTGATTTTCCGACTGTTTTCTTTACTTTTCAGTAATTCTCTGCCCAATTTCAGATGGTATCAGATTATACCGTCTTCCAGTTTTTTGCTTTCTTTCTAACAGGCTGCTACATGTAGGATCCTGGCATCTAAGCAACCATTACAAACCACAAATCACACTTAGGAGCTTTAATTACAATTGAATTCATTTGAATTTAAATACTCGAAGCTCACAAAGGGCATATGAATCCCCCTTTATTATTTGTTCGTAAGGAGCATGCCGGGAACAGCTTTCTGGTTTGGTCGATCTATCATATGCAGACTAAACCAGTCAGCTAAAAATTGAATTTAAGGCTCTTTTCGAAGAATTTTAATGCTTTTGAGGAGTTTTTGAGCATTATCCAAAGAATATAACGTCTGGCTTGTTATCTTGTCTAGGTATTTCCTGGCAATAAAAGCCTTCCATTTTGTTCCTAGGCAACCAACTAACTCAATTATGAGTTATTGCAATCTGTTCTGTTGGTAAACTACGTCACAAACTGTTAGATGAAAATTCTGTGCAAAATTTTATGAAAATAATACATAAGATGAAGAGCGCCAAGAAGTCCCGTTGCTTCAGCTCGCACAATCACGGACTCATCATTGATCATGTTATAAATTTCGGAAGGGGTGCTTAGGGGGCTGGAAACCGTAGAACTGCCGGAAACTTCCCCAAAAACTCTCAGCCCGTGCAATATTTATCTTAATATCGCATAACCGCGTGAAAAGTAGCTAAAACCGAAAATTTCTATTTATTTATGCTATTTTCAACAAAATTTTAATGCAATAGCACTTTCATTGTACATAAGTTAAATGTGTAGATTTTTCCTCCTTGCATGCAAGTTGTAGAGTTTAGGATGTGAAGCCCAAAGAATATAAATGGAATAGAGTACAAATGGAACGCAATGGGGCTGACACGTGGTTAGCTCCTTCGCTAATTCAATTCCATTCAATTTTGTTAGATGTAAAAAAAATAGAGTTACTGTTGCCTAAAAAAGTAACTTGTTGTTTAATCTGACTGTTCTTTAAAGGTGACGTGTCCAGCTAAAGCAAGCAACTCTGCGTGGATTTTCAGAAAAATGTGATTTTTCATTTCATCGCCCCAGCCATTACGATGATTTTGTTTTATCCACACTGCTGTGAGGTTAGCTTTTCACGTGAGCAGTTTTGCATCGCAAGAATACTGACCAATCGCAAGCCGTTATTTCGATGTTACTTGACAGGTTGGGTGTCCGCACTGCAGCCCTTTTATATGGACACATTACCTTTAATATCTTCTCTTGGTACAAAGGCACAAAATTTGAGAGCGTCAATCCGGCTTTAAAGGGAGGTTGCGCCTGATTGGTCACCACACGCGTGCCCAGGCATCGCGTAGAAGGGGGCCCCCACTTTTTGCCAAAAATGCAAAAAATTTACCAATTATCATCAGTCAAGCCACTTTTTATTCGGTTTTTGCCCCCTCTCACTTTCTTAGAACCCCCACTTTTATCAACGCTCCGCGGTACCTGGGCCTAGATACGTTGGCAGCAACAAGGCGAAACAGATTAAATGCCAACAAGATACTGTTGTTGTAAAAATTCGAGCTAAGTTGGCGTCGATATTCACATTGGTATTGATAGGCAATCAATAACAGTGAAAAATAATGTGTCTTCTCGATAGTATGCTGATAAGAAGCTAAGCTCTACGTAAATATACATATGAATATAAAAATTAATAACATATCAATGTAAAGTTGCTCTAGTGTAAATTAAAACCAAAAGATACGAATGAGTTTTCTATAGAGCTTCCATGGTTGGAATGTATCTAGGCACGCGCGTGTTAACCAATCAGGTATCAGGGGATCTTTTAAGAAATTTTCACTTGTTTGACACAAAGGGCATTTTTCTTAACGGCAAAAACAAAAGCAAAGGGACGAGTATGCATAGTATGTAAGGCTTCAAGATCTTGCACATCAGTCCTTACTTCCATGTAGCGAAAAGTTACATACAAAACAACGAGCCTTCAGATCTTATCATGTTTGCAGGACAATGAGGCAATTTTAGGCATGTTTTCAGGCCAATGAATTTTCTCGCAAATTTCATTACCTCGCTTTGGTGTATTGTAAGAATAAAACAGAGTAAGAGATTTACATTTACGATGAGACGAAAGAAGTAGCACATAAATCGACAAATTCATCAAAAGACAATGACAAGCAATGGTAATGGTTTCTAAAACAATTTCAACAAAAGGGCACTTGCTAGTGGGGAATCATGGGCCAACTAGTGGGGAAATTTAAGGGCCTGGTGGGGGAAATTCCCTACTATATTGTATGTTAAGAGATCCTTTTTCTGGTATACAGGGTATTCTATATCGGGATAGTGCACCTAAGAAAATTAGATTTTCTTATATTAGGTACTTGGGTAGTTATTCAAATACCAAAACAATATACTTTGGTTACAAATTCTAAGTACGGTAAGCTAAGAACAGCGCTATCCAATAAGATTGCAAATAAAAGAAGCCGATGGCTTATCGTGTCCGATGGCTTATCGTGTCCGATGGCTTATCGTGTCCGATGGCTTATCGTGTCCGATGGCTTACCGTGTCCGATGGCTTACCGTGTCCGGTGGCTTACCGTGCAGGATATGCACTAAACATTGCTGGGGTATAGTGCCCTTGTTCAGAATGATGTCAACTTTGACAATGTATAAAAATGTTGTAGTCGTAAGGTAGAATAAATTAACCTTGTTAATTCTTAGAATTCCAAGATGTGCATGTGATGATCTTCATTGGCTTCGGATTTTTGATGACTTTCCTTAAGAAGTATGGCTTTGGCTCAGTTGGGTACAACATGATCATTGCCGCCACAACCATACAATGGAGTATGGTTATAACCGCTTGGCTCGCACAGGCCGCTGATGGCACGTCAGGGAAAATCAAATTGGGCGTTAAAAAGTCAGTTTCCTTTTGTCTTCACACGAATAACTCAATAATTAACGCATCAATGGTGATTTTTTCATCTCAATAAACGATAGTTCAGATGATTTTGGTATAGAAATTGTTAATAAACTTTCAATTTTTCTTTATATAACGATTACTATGAAAAAGGACTATAGTTGACAAAAGATCCAATGATCCCATGAGAAAATGTTTTCCTGGCTAGCCGGGATCTCCCGTGAACAGCACCAAAACCAAGGCCAGGAAACATTATTCCATAAGAACAGATTTGCAGTCAAATCGGGAAATTGCTTTCCCTCGCACATCCTCACTTCCTATTTGAAATGGCGTTCTTTTTAACCCGGAAATTAGGAATTTATGTACATATTCAATTTCAAAGATTTTTTCTAGGCCAGTAGCCGAGATTCACGCCTTACCAGGAAAAAGCCAGGCAAGCTTTCCCCATTTGAACAGGTTTACAGGCTCTTTGCGCAAACGACATGCTTAGCGGCAGCTGTCTTGAGAAATTGACTGTGTTCTGTAATTTCATGCAATACGATATTGCGCCGGTTTTGGAATTATAATCGCAAAGCATGCCGGTTGCGCAAAAGCCTTTAAATAAACTTCGTTCTATTTTCAGTCTGATAACGGCCGACTTCAATGCTGGTGCTGTATTGATCACATTTGGAGCAGTTCTTGGAAAAACAAGTCGCTTGCAGCTCATTTTGATTGCTGTCATTGAAACAGTGATATACGCTGTGAACGAGATGGTTCTCATGCACTATCTCAAAGTCACCGATGTTGGGGGCTCTATGGTGATTCACATGTTTGGAGCTTATTTTGGTTTGGCTGTGGCATTTGCCCTTAAAAGGGATGACTTGGAAGACGAGGCCAGTGCAAAAGAGGGCTCAACTGTTACTTCAGATCTTTTCTCCATGGTTGGTAAGTCATCAAGAATTTTTAAAGAGATCCTTTAGCTGATTTTACGATTAAATTCTTTGCTATTTTGCCGTGTAACACGTGTCAAGGTTCAGTCTTTAACAAGGTGGCCACAAGGTGACTAAAAAGGTTTCGCTCATTACTGAACACTGCCCTTACTTTCATTTAAATACCATAATCTTAACAGAACGAAATATAAAAAAGGAACCATAAGCACCAGCAGAATTTTAATTTAGTCCCACCAAAGAGAAAAATTTTAAGGAATCTGAATTACTTCCCCATTATTTTCCTACGGATATTAAAGGTCCAGTGAAACGATCCGAAGTGAGGAACGTCTTCGGTAGTATTTCCATTCTTGGCGACTCGAGGGTCTTTTCTTGGTCCTATTAAGTAATAGCATTCCAACTACCCTTAATTTATTGATTCTAGCTTCCTTGCAGTTTTCTTCTTGGTCTTGAATCCAAGAAAAATTGTTGAGAGTTTTATGAAACGCATTTTAATTAACCTGTAATTGAAAATTCTGACAATTTTGGCACTGGATGGTTGCTCGCTTGCGTTAGACGTCCTTTCCTCTTTTTTCAGGTACAATTTTCTTGTGGCTTTATTGGCCAAGTTTCAATGGCGCGATGCTTGGACCTGGAAATCAACAATCTCGAGCTTTTGTGAACACTTATATCTCATTGGCCTCTTGCTGCGTAGCTACCTTCGTCGTCTCTCCTTTGGTAAACGAGAAACAGAAACTGAACATGGTATGCTTCCAATTTTTTAGCATTTTTTTATTACAAGTCTACTTCGTAACCTCTACCAGTCTTGGATATTTTAATTTCCAAACAAATCTTTGCTACTGCAAAATACTGGGTAACATTTCGTCTGACACTCCTCAGAGTTTAAAGTTCGGATAATGTCCAGATGTAGGCAGACAATTTATACCCAGACGCGGATCGAAAGTAACCTGAGTAGAAGAATGGCGCGCTGGATTGGTTTCGTGTTTTTTGCCGATCGGCGGCCATTAACCCCTAACTTAGTTAAGGCGATAGAGAGTTGATAGAGGTGTTAAGTAAGCTCGTAATTTTGTAGCAGATGCACTAGATATATATTGAAGTACAATAGCCTTTTTGAATGCTTATTTGATACTCCTAATCGAGTCAAGCATCTAATGTTCTTATTATTATAAAGTCATCCAAGTAAAGTGTGGAAGTTTTTTTTTTCTAATCACCTCCACCTCCATCTTTCAGGCCTCTTTTATCATTCTAACTAGGGAGGCAACCCCCAGTGATCTTCCATTGTTTATAACAATAGGATAATATCCACCTCTTTATATAAACGAAGGCTTTCCCTCCAGTTGATCTCCTTTTCAAAAAGGCTATGCCCAACCCAACTTGAATTGAAGAACATGTTTCGAAAACTCTACTTTTGCATAGATTCGTCTGCAACTTTCACAGCAGTCCCTGTTCCACAGGTTCACATCCAAAATGCAACCCTCGCTGGTGGAGTGGCTGTTGGTGCTGCCGCAAACTTGAACTTGCAGCCGTGGGGCGCAATGCTTGTTGGAATTATTGCCGGCCTTTTGAGCACTCTTGGCTTTCAGTACATCACGGTAAGAATACGATAACTGGCATTTATTCCTCTCTAACTTAAGGAGTGAGAAAGGAGCAATTTAAGAAGTCCCATTACATAAAAATTCTAATACTTGTTTGTACTTCAAAGTTAATACTTTTCCTTTACTTTCACAAGGCTAAAATATCTCATTCGAGGACAACTTATCGGTCCATATTACCATAATGCTTTTAAGATGACCAAAATATGACAAAATACAACAGAATTTTATATTGATTTTGCAGCCATTTTTGCACGACAAAATCAAACTGCATGATACGTGCGGTGTTCACAATCTTCACGGCTTGCCAGCAATATTCGCCGGAATTGTTGCCTCAGTTGCATCTGCGGTCGCAGATCTCGATGATTATGGCACCGAGTAAGTCCCTCTGTGCACAGTTATGCTCTCAATTATTCCCTTTACTTAAGCTTCTAGGAAGTTGATTCACAAAGTAAGAAATGAAGATCTAATCGATTGACATGACAAATACCAACCAGGCCACTCTATCTGGAAGCACAACTGCAAGTATATGGGTGGAAAGTCTATCTTTAGGAGTTTATTTTGAAACTTATTTCAGGAGGTCAATTTATTTTGCAATGCATAAGAAGATTTTCCTTATTGGTTTATTGGAATATTGCACTTAGCGGTACCTATAGATTACAATAGCTATTGTCAACGTGCCGAAGACAAGGTCCAATCTTCGCTTGATGCATACCCTGTGGTGAGGTATCTATCTACTTTGGTAAAGATGAAGAAATGCCAAGTGTGCTGAATATCATCTCGTCTCTTTCAGCTTGTACAGTATCTGGCCAGCTCGAATCCCAAAAGTGGGTACTGCTGAATTCAGCAAAGTAAACATGACGTCATACAGAAGTGCATTGACCCTGGATGGGAAAGGAAGATCCAAATCCGAGCAAGGAGGTTATCAGTTCCTCGCAGTCGTTGTCACATTAGGATTGGCAATCGTCGGTGGATATATCACAGGTTAGTTGCTTAATCAAATGAAAGGGTGTCAGTTGACGGGAGCCTCACACGGGTAATTTGCTTTCGGTGTGATCACTTTAGTTTCATGTGATATTGGCATTCGTTGTTGACAGCCTCCTGTTAGCGGAAGCTGTTCTGTAAATCAGTACGAGGCACAATCATGTGATCAGTGTCAGAACCAACAATAGCAATGCAGTACGAAAATCATGACTGAGCGTATTTGGGTATACCCTTTTCTTTTATCACGACTCAATGCCTTCAAAAACACCCCTGTTTGGGTTTACAGAAGCCGCCCTCAGTGAATCTGAATTTGTGAATATCATGTTTAAATATATGGACATCCTGCTTAAGACATAATCGCAATAAGCTCAATAAATAATGTTCATTTTCAAAAAGTGAGAAGCAGTGTAGGCTTTCAGATGTGAAAAATGAGTTTTCTTCGTTTTGGTCGTGTTCCTCTTTCCGTCTCTGAGCATTCACTGCAAACTTTAAGTAGCATGACTGGTGGTAAGATATTTCCGTGGCAAAAATATCATGCATTTCTCCACTTACAGCCAATTGCAACCGAACTGCAGCAGGTTAAAAACGATGGTTTACCTCTTTTAAGTCATTCTGTTTTGGCTCGAACAATCTCCTGTGCAGCGTCCCAAGCCGCCCTAGTTATATGCATCTGCGTCTGAGTCTCTCTTCTCGTTGCGCGCAAAATATAGCTTCTTTTGTACAAGAAACTGGCCTACAGAACGCCGAGAAACTCCTGTGATTAGATATTCTATATCGTCGTCAGCCTCTGGGCCGTCAGAAAGATCAGATTACAAACCAAAGTTTCTTTGAACTATCTTTTTAGCAAAGAATGTTCGACAATTTAAAGTGCCACTGAACTACTTTCGTGACAATTTTGACAATGTGTGTTTTCTAAAGCGATATGTAATTATTTCCTGCATATAGTTTCTATAACAATGTTATTTTAAGCTCTATAATGTGGCATTGCGTGACGCTTTATGCATCATCATCACTATCATCATCATTAATCAATATCATCATTATAACAGTCCCCAAACCGAGGAATATTTTCAGGATTAAATATCCTCTTAGCCTGCGCCACAGACCACTCATTCATGAATGAGTGGTCTGTGACGCATGCTTATATCCTCTAAGCTCAACATCACAAAAGCGACATTATAGAGCTGTTACAACAATAAGATTGATAATAACAGAAGCGGTACGGCTGCGAGGTTTTAAAGCAAAGAAAGACCTGTTAAAAATCAACAGAAACAAGGACATATGACAACAATGCAATGCGAAGAAAACGCGTCTCAATGCGAAAAAATGCACAACCAAAGGGGAATTTGAGGAATGTGGGACGTAATTTATCTTATATATAAGAGCACGCCTAACACATAGTTATTAAACAAGAGAATCGTGAACAGGGAGGTAACGAAAAAGAAATTAAGAGGCGGGAAAGGAAGAAATTGCGTTGCTGGGACACCAAACGGTACCAGCTTTGTGAATAATAGATACACGCCAAAGGTACCGGGTACCTTTTTTGGGTGCAGTTTGGAATGCTTTCCTTACAGATATATAAACACGAGGTGGAAGAGGTCTGGCGTTGTCATACCCCAGCAAGCCGTACATTCAACGAATCAGTCATCCATGCGCAACAGCTCTTAAAAATCTACAGAAAAGAAATAAATCCACTTAGAATGAGTTTCAATGTAAATTTTATTTAGTGTACCTTTTCAATATGACGTTTTTTTGGTAAAAATTCCAGATAATCAATATTTGCAACTGTCTAATTTGAATCTGACATTACAATTGACCATTATAATTTTTGTACGTGTAACCCTAAAAATAATGTAGGGCTTCTTTCGTGCGCTAGATAATATGTCAGAGTACTCTATCCGTGGAAACTATATGCAAAAGTGTTACTCATTGCATGTGTTTTCATTTTTTCAATCTTCTAAGACCTTTTACTGTCAGCTTTTTTGATTTTGAAATATTTACAGTTTCCGGCTTTGAAACCCGATTCATTTTATCCATTTTAAAAAATTTATACAGGTTATAAATTTCATATCAAGATATGTTTTTCAAACCAACCTGTTTAAACGAAAACGCTAACCTAAGAACAAAAAAATTCATATACCTATTTTACAGTATAATATAATACAAAAAATATGAAAAAGAACGATGACATTATGTCCTTTTCAGCTTCGGCAGCTATAGAATATGTAAGTGTTGATATTGAGTCAATTGTATACAATAAACATTACAGAGAGTTATTAAGGGAATTTTTATATTGTTAAGTTTTTGGCAAGGGGCATCTATATATCAATTTGAATTGGCAAATGTTCGTGTTATCAGGGGTTTGTATTTTAGGGAGTTTGCTGTGTTTCAATTATGGAAAATATAGGCCTAACCTGTAGTTTTAGTCTTTCATAGTCTCATCACATTAAAAGAATCGTTTACAGCTCCTTTTCAATTTCTTTGCTCGTCTTTGGACAAAACATCTTGTCACAGCGTCTCTCAAACACAATTTCATATCAAAACGTGCCAATTTATTCTCGGACAGTAGGCCTACGCCAGCGTTATCCGTCACTCGCCAATCAAAACTCCAAATGATTAGCATTAAATCGTTAAATCGATGCATTTACCATTCGTCTTCTGGCATCCTCATCTCGAATCTAGCCTCTAGTGATTCCAATAGAATTCCATCAATGTCCGCTTCGAGATCGGCCAGTTCTTCCTCACCTGACGACGAAGGTAACGGCTCGTCCTGGTAGGGCTCCGAACTGGTCGACACGTCACCAATCCTTCTACAATTTCTTCATCAGTGAGGGAAGGCTCCTCGTCACTCATCATTACAAAAGATGTCTCTAGATTATCCGTTTTATACACAGGGGCGTAACTTGGCCAAAAGGTTTGGGGAGGGTGGGTGAAAAGGGCTTCTGCCCTGCAAAAATGAGTGGTGCCCTCCAGACCTCGTAGCAAAGGTTTGTCTATAGGTTACTACAGGGGGCAAATCACTCTTGAAAATGATGTACGAGATTAATAATCACAAGTGATTAATTTGTGATTAAATCAATTTTGTGTGTGATTAATTTGTTTTTTTTATTGATAAAAGTGATTAATTTTTTACTAATTTTTGATTCTTTAGAGACTAAATCATAGATTCAAAAGTGCTCTTAAATAATGTCATGCACGATAAATCTCGTCAACGATTTTGCAACATACTGTATGAAGTTGAAAAATTAGCAGTTCAGCACAGGAGTGGATCCAGAAAAAATTTTGACCGTTGCAGATTTGCAACGAAAAAGGTACAAAAGTTTAATAACATCAACAACGGAAAAAAAAAACATTGAACAGCTGTTTATCACCTTGCAAAAGACATTAAGGCAAATCCATGTTTTTTTGTTCTGTGGACTGCTATTTTTGTCATAAGAATTTGAATATGCTTCAAGAAAGCTATTGTTTCTGTATAGTACCATTAGTAATATGGATGCAAAAAGCCTTGGATTAAAAATAGTGAAAAGTTGTTGATCACTTTGAATGAGACAAAAAGGGAAATGCATGCTTTCTGTTCTGTGGGCTGCTACTTTTGTCATAAGAATTTGAATATGCTTCAAAAAGCTATCTTTCCTGAACAATAGCATTAGCAACATGGATCCATATAGCCTGGAATGAAAAAACGTTGAACAGTTGTTGAACACCTTGCAAAAGCCATTAAGACAAATGCATGTTTTCTGTTCTGTGGGCAGCTACATTTGTCATAAGAATTTGAATATGAATCAAAAAGCTATCTTTCCTGAACAATAGCCTTAGCAACATAGAGTTGCAACTGTGATATCCGGAACTGTCTGGATCCGCCCCTGTAGCAATGAATGAAAAATGACTGCTATCAGGCGTGGTTTTCGGTCAGATCAAATGACTGCTATCAGTGGCATTTGGGCAACAAAAACAGCAATGGTTATTTCAGTGACCCCGGCATCATAACGAGGCCTTCATTTTTTCACCATTGCAGGGTACTTTAAAAGGTTGTTCTTCTCTAGCGTGTGTTTGCAGATTTTCCAACGTATTCACGAAAAGATTGGAAAAGTGTAAAAGGGAAATTCTAAATATTGAATTTTTCAATAACATATCCGGATAAAAGTGGGCAAAGATTCTAATATTTGTTTTAAGTAACTTTTGTGATTAATGTTATACTATGTGATTAATTTGAGTTTTCCTTTAATGTGATTAATTTGTGATTAAAGTGAGATTATTCTTGAGAGCGTATGTGATTTTAAGCAGTGATTTGCCCCTCGGGTTAGGGAGGGGGGATGGTATGCTAAAACTCTAGTGATGGACGTTGTGGAAGAAAAGAAACGGTAACCTTTCGTTTCAGATTGCACATAGTTGTGAATGACAGAGCAATGTTGCTTTGATTGGGAGAATTTTATTTCCTGAACAGAAATGTGCAGTTTCTTATCTCGAGAAGGCCATGTTTACACTTCCAAAATGAAAACATTGCAATGATACAGAAAGTGATTTACTGAATTAATGCAAATAAAAGAAAAATAATAAAAAATATACGTGAATGAGTTAGCAATTAGATCAAACAAAATCGGCATCTTAAACGTTTATTCTCTTTTTATTTCATACACTGCTAAAAAGTTATAGAAAAAACGATAAAACAGTCTTATGTGACCAAAGTGAGGGCCTTCAGCCCTCTACTCCCCCCAGTGGCGCCGTACCTGTCATGAAAATAATTCACAACTTAAATTATTTTGTGTTGACTCAACCTTGCCCTCATAAACTTATGCATCAATCATTGCATCAATTGGCTATGACTTTCGGTAAGGAATGCTTTCGCTCTGCTAATAACGGAGCTCTTCCTGACATACCTGTTCTATTCTCTAAAATGCAATGACAGGAAAGGAGGTTTATAAAAAATATAATATTTCCATTTCAAAATTCGTAAACGGCCCTTAACGAACTTCAGAGTTCGCGTTAAAGCTCTTCTTGGCGCCCTGCGAAATCTTAGATTGCCCTGCAAAATCGACTATTTTTAAGATCGAGGGGTTTCACACCCCCCCCCACACCCCCGGTATTTTCGTCCCTGTTTATACATGATATTGTCCCTCAAACCAACCTGCGCTCCGCTTTAGCACTACAAGCAACACTGGGTGTTGTTGTGATCGTATAAATCAGAATGCGTCACTCGCCCCGGGCCTTTTTCGCAAGACCACGGGGGCTTTTTCGCAAAACAGGCATTTCCCTCTAGCAAAATAAAAAATTAATAACGGCAATCGATTCAGCGATGTTCAATCCCTATTATAAAAACCTCAAGTTCAAAAGAGAAATTTTCGGAAAAAATAAGTTGTTTGGCAATTAAAAGGGTAGAAACAAGACACTTATTCAAGCCCGGCCTTTGGTCAATGATAATAATAGAAACCACCATGAATATGCTTTAGATTATTTTTAGGTTGAGTTTCAAAGTTCTTTTTCCTTAACGTTGATTGCATCACTATTTTTGCATAGAGAAATAATACAATGCAAGAAGATTATCTATAATAACGATTCGGAAGTAAAATCGAATTCGCGGGCTGTCCCGTATTACTTGTGTACGAGGGTGTTGGACAATTCCCTAAATCGCAGTTATGAGCCGTAGTAACCACACAGGAAACTCTATCAACCAATTCTATTATAGACATGTGATCTTCATTCTTTTATTCCAATAGGGTTCATTGTTTCACTGCTTGATACTCCAAAAGCCAGGCAAGTGTTCGACGACGAAGCCTTCTGGGATGTACGTATAATCTTTATGAATTATAGCGAGAGTTTATATTTTAAACGTATGTTTAAGAAATTCACTGTTTATGATTAAACGAAAGTCATGGTTGACTCAGTATGTACTTTCATTTAGTATGTAACCAAACAGAGAATTTTGATGAGAAAAATGGCCTGGATTTTCCCATCTAGCCTCTTACAGATCAATGCCTACAATGTCAATATGAACAACCTGGGAGATGTCTGCCATACACTAGTAAGCCCTAGATGCAGTAAGCTAGACATATCTGTTACCAACTTTATGATAATTTCTGTCATAGAATTTACCGATTACAGCCAAGAAGCGGAAGTTTTTTCAAAATATATTTTAAATAATCAAAATGGTTTTTCTTACAAATTAATAACTTCCCACTCCCTCAATGAAAACTGGCATTTTTCTGGATTCATCATGATTCGCTTCAACCTACTATTGACCTCTTTATTGCTTTATATCTATAAATCTACGTCTTACAGCCAGAATTAGTTTTAGGCATTTACAGTTTGAAACTGTTGCTGAGGCCATGTACATAAATCCATACTTTTTGAACACATTGCAAAGCAACAATTGTTTTATTAACATTTACCGCTTCTCTTCTCATCATTTTCCGCTTCTCTTCTCATCATTTTCTCATACATTGCATCATCAAAACACTTGTTTCCAGGTTCCTACTGATGACGCCGGCATCCAGCTTGTAAAGCACACCGCCAGCTTCAACGGAAACCAAATTGAGCTCGCTATTACTAATGGGGACGAAGAAGCCCCAACCAATGCTTGAGACTTTCAGGTTTTTTCACGATTAAAGACTTGCCTTTTGGCTGTTTATGCTATCGATATCGTATAAGAATATTTTAGCACATTCTAAGGAATTTAACCAGTATCTGATTATCTCTGAATGTAAGCAAGTATAATAAATAAAACTCTGTTAAACTTTGTTGTTATGTGGTAGTCCGGAAGAGCACTCCCATCAAGGTCTGACAAAGAGTCTAGTTAGGGCCAAAGAGGGCCAAAGGTAAGATTATTTCGACAACCCTCAAACAAGGTTGTGTGTTTCTTACAATTACCCTCAAATGTTAGCATGTTTGATTAAGAGCCAAAGGTATGCCATTTGCAGGAATACTTGCACAAAGAAACAAATAGAAGCGCCCCCTTAATGGTAGAAACTACTTACACTACCGCCAAAAAGTAGTATAAATACTTTGGTAGCCATTTCATAAAACCCTGAAACCGACCGAACCTCCCTGCTAAGCTATACTTGGAGTGAACCCCCCCGGATCTTGTAGACACTCATTTCTGTTCTTCTTTAGCCCCGTTATTGAGATCTGTTTTCAGCGGATTACCCTTACACTCGCCGTACCCCACTTTCACAATAAATTCTATGTATTTTCTTTCCTAACCCATTGTCCTTTCAGTATGTATCAAAAGACCCTGTTGGTGGAGTAAAGCTGTCTTGCTTTCATAGTGAGTACAAGCTCGTATCATACGTCTGTATAAAACCGTAAAAACGTATCCATATTGTATCATCCTTTTTTTATTGTGGTATTCACCGATATCATTACATGCAGTTAATCTCCTTATCAAGACTCTAGTATTGATTTTGTTACTCTCCAACATACCACTATTACGAATGGTAAAATTGAATTTGAATTTTCTACTACAAAGGTAGTTTTAGACTGAAAAGCCACAGCTACGCTTATCGAGCTGGTCCTTTGTCACGATGTGACCACACCTTGTGCTTCCTACGTGAATGTGGGGTTTCCATCCGTAAAAGCTCAGAAATCTGTAGAGAATTGGCTCACTCTGAAACCTTCTTTAGACCGTCTATTATTTCCTCGTGAAATCTACTCACACCAGATATGGCGCTATGGAGTGTCACGAGGGGAGGGGGGAGGTCCCCTCAAATCCCCAATGACACCATGTCGGTAGCCCAATAAATGAGAAAAAAGCTGCCGGCACTTGGGAACTGTCGACGGAAGAATTTTATTATCATATTTTATAAGAGCCATTAAATTGAAGTATCACAATTTTGTTCAAATGTTTTAAAAATATTTTGGAAAAACAGTGTTGCAGAAAGACAGAGGCTTTATTTCCTTACCACGCCCACTTTTAACCCACCAAAAATGAGGAAGGCTTTACAGGCAGAGGCACAAACGTATGCGCCTTTGTTAAAATCACAAGCATATAGCAGATCAGGGAAAAACCAAGGACAGTTTAGATAATTAAAAGAACAATAAAGTTTCTCAACCCCACACTTGTGCTTTAAATAAGCACTAGGGACAATTGCTTAATGAGATCGCCATGTAGCTTAGCATCTAATCTTGTTGGTATCTTCAAAGACCTAAGAGAAAACGGACTTAAAATGAAAACGGACTTAAAGAGATAACGGACTTAAGTATCCATAATGCTGTTTTCAAATGAAATTATTCAAATAAATGGAGCTATGCTTCTCCAAGCTAAGTGTGGTTTAACTGCAAACATGAAACATCCAATTAAGATTCATTTGTACATGGCAGCATATTAAAAGATTCAAGAAAAAGCCAAAACCACATTTCAATCAAGACTCGCCTCTTTGAATTTTCTAGGGTTAAAATATTTACCAACTAGTTGATTTGCCAGTCATATGCTGACAAACTGCTTCGAAACATCCCTCGGCTCTAGCTGTCGTCCTTAGGCAACATATGTGTGTCGGCTTATAAAATGGGAAAGTTCAGTTTGTCATGTTTGTTTCCTGTCCGTGATTCAAGTTTGAAGTTTAATTACCACAGAAAACTCGGCTTCCAGTGAAGATAAACGCCTCTAAAAACGGATATTCGGAAGGTTATAACTAAGTTTTACGTAATATATTGCCAGTATATATAAATTACGGTTTAGTCCCGTTAAGTTGTACCCCCGGACGGCACTGAATTTTATTAAGTGGAACTGATTTCCAAGTCCCGTTAAGTTGTACCCCCGGACGACAATGAACTTCATTAAGGTAGGGGTATCCCAAAGATTTAGCGAATTTTGACAATTATATTGAAAATTGTATTTTTCCATTATATATGACAGAATTTCATAGAGAATTTAACTGTGACATTGGTTTTGCTATATGGTAAAGAGAAGATAATAAAAAACCCTATTTTCCATGCCCACCCATTTGTTTTATTCTCTTAGCAACAAATTTTGCCCTTCGTTACCAGAATTTTGCCCCAAAACCCCACGTTTTTCTTTTGGGACCCCCCTACCTTAAGTGGAACTGATTTCCAATCCCCTTTGGTTTTGCCAGTCTAATTCAAATTAAGTCCTACCACGGGTTGGTCGGACATTAGTTTTGTCAGACGGTTTTCTTACACCCTTTAAAGGTCCAACATAACGGGATTCAACTATGGTAGCATGAAAGGGATATATGCTTTTCGCCTTTAAAAACAAACTGGGATTTGTCAGGCATGAATGTGAATTAGAACAGTTACTTTCAAACTTTAAAGGGATGAGAGATCTATGACAAGACTATAATAAATCTGTTAAGAGCAAAACCACTGTTGCCACAAATTAGCTTAATAAATTACAATTTTGTTTCAATGGTTAAATTGTAAAGAATTTGAAATGGCAAATTTTATATCTTGGTATCCAGTTTAAAGGATATGAGCAGAATTTAAACAACATTTGAAAACATTCTAAGAGTTTTTCTTCTTTCGTCATGAAGGAGACAGCTTTCTTATTTTCGGCCTAAGAAGTTAAGTCTTCAAGTAATCCCTTTTGCGCCTTATTCAGAGAAGTTGTTAAAATCATTTGTGTTCTCCAGTCGGCTCACGATACTTTATCAACGACCAGGACAAGGTACAGAAAAGGCAAGCTCATTATCAAGCAGCCATTCCATGCCACGGTCTTTCAATAGCTTTTTCTTTTTTTATTTATATTTCTTTTCAATAGATAACTATTTCAATTATGCGTTGAACATCATCTGCTATCAAAATCACTGAAAGGATTCATATCATGTTTGCTCTCAAAAACAGAGCTGGAAGGCTTCAAGCATCAAGCATCAAAATTTATAGCATGTACTCAGTGTGGGTATTTAGAGTCTTCCAAGAAATTCTCAAATGCTTCTTTGCATTTTATTAACCCCAACTGCATTTGAATATAAAGAAAATCCCGTTCAAAGAAAAGATTTATGTCTTTACAGGAACGGTAAAGAGCCGCTGGAAAAAAGTACACCATTACAAAGGCCTTGCTTGGAACCGTTTAAAAAGTTTTTTGGCAAATAAATTTTGTCGTCAAAGGAGTGTTAGAGGTTAGACGAATGTTCAAAGTATGAGTGAATTTTAAACACTGATTTTTGCCGGAAACAGGGAAAGCCCTGAAAGCCTATAACTGCATTTCGTATTAGCACTCTTCAAGCAAAAAGACAATTCAAACACGTGCGTCTTTGTGATGAGCTGTTCAAAGAGCTACTACTCTTAGAAGTGGCGGAAATTGCGGGGATGTGGGAGGGGGAGAGGGGGGGGCAAGTGTCGATTAATCATTTCATTTGTCAGCAAATTTGCTTGTTTTTGTGGGCATTGCCCCCCCCCCCCACCACCTGAAAAATGAATTTCCGCCAGACTCCTAGCTTATGAAAGAAAATAGAATATCTTTTAACTCAAATTTTACAACTTTATCTAGGCCTCAAGACTTTTCAAAACTCAAAGAAATTGGTTTTAGTCAAAGACAACATGTTCAAGCATTCTTTGGTTACATATAATTAGTAAAAGCTATTACACTTTGGCAAATCTTTAAGTTATTAAGGGTTTGAGTATGGTACTTTATCACATCTTTGTACTTTCAGTCTTGAATTCTGTGTTGATATCTGCAAGCTCCATGTCCTCAGTACTGGAAGGTTTAACTTTGGCAGTTTCTTCAGCCTCGCTTTTTTTTG
The DNA here is from genome assembly GCF_013076305.1 of Rhopilema esculentum. The sequence continues at coordinate 12,493,148 of NW_027020174.1, read as the reverse complement.
TCAACGGTTCCTCACATTCTGAAATCTTAGATATTAGTTCAAGAATTTACTATAATGATTTGATCCTTACAGATACACTAAACTTTTTGAAGGTAGTGCTATCGGGTAAACATTGCAAGTTAACCGTAGATCCTTTAAATGATTCTGTTAGCATAGCCTTGGGGTTGGACCAAGTGAAAATGTCTAAGAAGAGCCTGTCACCTTTTGAAACATTATCCCATCTTTCAGACCGTAAACTTTGAAAAAAGATAAAACCATCGCATGTTTATATGCCAATTTAATGGGCGTAGCGTAGGGTAAACATTTAGGGGTTAGGTGAGGGGTGGGGGGCTTAGTAAGGGCCTTGCCCGATTATGTTGCTTCATTGAAAAAAATTGCCCGCAGTGCCTAAAAATCGATATATTTTGCCTATGCCAAATTAATCACAATCTCAAACTTATGGCTACTTCCCTTTGACCCTACCTCCTAAAAGGTAAAATTTCATCCAAATGGTTGAGGTCTGCCAAGTTGACTGCAGCATTTCCCCCCTGCCCCGGATAAATTGTTTCAAATAAAAAAACAATAGGTATATGCAAGGTATATATATCAACCAAAAACATCAGGTAATTACAACGCTTTTAAGATTGCCACTAAAGCTACTTTCTGAAGCCTCCCTTTTTCTGATTAAAAAAACATAAGACACACGGAAAGTGTTTCATCAAAAAAAAAGAGAACGATTGATATTCTGTCAGTGCTTTGTTGAAGTCAACAGTGGTTTGGTAGATAGGGTATCCAAGGGCATAAGTTTTTTTGTAGTTAATTTCGCCTATTATTTGATCCGGAATGGGGGTGGCAATAGAAAAAAGGCATGGCAAAATATAAGACATTGCAGTCAGTATAAAGAAAATGTTACTGCAAGATAAAGACTAGCTGGTATAAGAAACGTTGAAACTATAGTGATAGCAGTATTATCTTTACTGAAAAGGCTATCCTGTATAAATATGGTAGATTATAAATATTATTATATTATAGATAAAGGGACAGATTGTATATCAAAAGCAAAGGAGCACGGACAAAGAAGACACAGAATATTACTGCGTTTAAAAGGAACGATTCCTACATAATGGAGTTTATAAAAATACGCTCAAACAAACCTCCCAAGATCCTTTGTCATCAAACAGATGGTCTTTGATGGGAGTGTCGAGTAAAGTAGCGATGTAGCCTAAGATCAACATTAGTCCGCCATTAGAGAAAGCTGCTAGATAGAAACTCTTCTGTGTTTTAACAAAAATGACTTCATATAATGCTGTGGACAAAACGTTTCATTCTGTAGTATGGCAGGGCTGGAATAAGGAAATAGGTTACAAGCCAGTTGTATATTCGCTGCAAATGCGGTTTGTTGGGAGTTCATATTGATGTGTGCCACTTTCTTTTTAACTTTTATAATTTTTAACTTTTAGAATTTTATAAGTAATTATATTGTACAGAAATACCCGGTTGCTAAGAATAGCCCTTCCCTTACCTGTCATAAGGCCACCGAAAATCGCTATAAGGATGGTAACAGCTATTGCAGCCAGCTGCATGCCAGCTTGATCTCCTTTTGACCGACCAACTCCATTAAGAGGCAATGTATAATTCCGACTAAGACGCAGAAATTCTGCCGTTCCAGGTTTTGGAGCTCTTGCGGGCCATATTGCATAGAGACTAAAAAGAGGCAGACATTATTTGATGTGTCATGACCAAAACCTAGGACAAAAAATTCAGGCAAAACAGAATTCATAGTGCAGCCAAAGGTTTAACGTAAAGCTGTCCTTGTAGAGGTAGAAAAAAGAACCGATACGCACTCCTCCCCATACTCGCTGATTTCTGCTGTAGCAGCGAAAATTGCAGCAACGATACCAGAGAAGATGCCAGGAAGGCCATGAAGATTATGCACGCCACATGTGTCATGAATGCCTGCTGATCGGCGTAGATATGGCTGTTTGCGAAAAGTTAAATGATTCATACTAAGCAACATAATATAGGCAGAAAAGAACAATTTCTAAAATATGTAATATATAAATATGATGAGTATATAAGCTATAATGATATAGATAAATTGAGGACCATTCTTTGTCCATATGGAAGAGGGGTGGTTTTTTGGCTGTCATAGCAACTAGATCTTCATTGTCAATAATCCTTGAGTATATGTTACTTTTAATAAAGAATTGCTTCTGTGTCCGCAGATATTTACCGCATCTTCAAAAATGAAAATCTGGGACAGATTTGAACAACATTGATTTTGGTGTTGGTTGTTAGACATCTTTTAATTTTAACGTAAAGAAGATAAGAAGGCTAGCAAAGTAAAATTTTGGCGATATGTTGTTGCTACTGACCACCAAAAAATGATTTGGAAGCAAAATTTACCGAAGGACAAAGAAATATAGGGGAGGTGTCGCATCCCCTGCTAAATCCGTCCCTGATGAAAATGCATTGAAATACTCCCTGTCAAATTGCAGAGCTTCCTTTATAAAGATTCCATAAAGAACGTTGTTTCAAGTGAAATCTTTTTGGAAAAATTTTCTAATCAAGTTGAGCCAAAAAAATCATGTAACGATTTGCACTTTCGGATATGTGCGTAGAGTTACGAAAGGAAAAGGAGTCGCGTGAAGCGTTTCTTGGAAGCGAAGCACGTGCTTTGTGAAAGGAATGCACATGTTTCTAAAAGGAATGCACATGTTTCGTGAAAGGAATGCAAAATGTTTCGTGAAAGGAATGCACATGTTTCATGAAATGAAGGCACATGTTTCGTGAAATGAATGCTCACGTTGAGCCATTTGCATAAATCATCTGCCTTAAGGTTACGGTAAACGTTTTGAACACGAAAATTGGTTTTTCCTTCCTAAAGGCCAAACGGCTCAAGGAATCTGGATAAACTTTATATCATTCGATGCACAAGATTATGGCGTATCTAGCCAGATAAAAATTATTGGCAAATAATGTTAAATGTTATTTTCCATGCGAATTTACTGGTCAAAAAGTGTACCACCTTCAAAAGCTATTATGTACCCTTGCGTTTAAGGTAACAAAATCTGACTTAGACCAGCAGGAAGTGCAGGTCCTAAGCTACCAAAGTGTGTCTCAGATTTTTTAAATTCCTCCTCTTCTTTAAACTATACCCTGTCAAAAATTGGCAAATAATTTGTCCACCCTCCCGCAGCTGTATTTGGGTATTAAAGACGGACCAGAGAAAATAAAAAAATTTTGAGACACACTTTGTTTGCCCAACGTCTGCCCTGGCCTTGTGCAAATTTTCGAGCCATTCGATTGGTTCCTTGGGTACATAATAGCTTTTTCGTACCTGCATGTAGAGGAATTTCGAGTCCGGAGAAAACGGGATTTTACTGATCGCATTTGCAAGATACACTCGTAAACCACAGTGTAATCCGGGTCAAGTCACTTGAAGATTTAAGATCAATAAGCCTGTTTAAATAAACACGGCCGTACATTGGATATATGGATGTGCCATGCGATATTGTAAATGAGACATGCGACCACGACCGCAAAGCAACGATAATCGGCTTAACAGGTCAAGAGATTTTCAGGCCTCAACTAAAAGTTTTGATAAAGAAATTATGGAAACCTTCGTTTACATGGGATTTTTTCCACTTTCAAAATTTCTGTTTGTTTCAAATTTGGTATCATTGTGTGCCTTGAAAGTTCAGCTACTTGAATGTGAAAAAATCGAAAAAATGATGTTTTCATCAAGAAAACGTTTACCGTAACCTTAAGTTGATTCTTAAACTTTTTTTATTCTGTGATACATGAGAAAAGAGAATGACTGCTGATGAGTTGTAACTGCAAAAACTTCTAACTACAGATGCAGTTGAAACGATACTTACGGTTAAATAGTGGAAAGCAATCATACAGATAAACCCACCAACAAATCCAGACAACATTGCAACCCAGGGTTTCAGAAACAAGTTAGAAGCAGTCCCTACTGCCACTCCACCGGCTAGCGTTGCATTCTGGATGTGTACCTGCAGATGTTAAAGTAATCATTGCGTCATCAAATACCTCACCATCTCAGTAATATCAGCTACCTCGCTAGAAAACCTGTAATGTGGCTAGAAAATGCCAAAGAAGTAGGTAACACAATTGACTTTCTGTAAAGTATGTTGTGCAAGTCATGCATGAATATTACGTTCTTCATGCTTGCAAGAGATTTTAAATTAATTTTTAAATCAGACATCTTTTAGATAACCCAGATTGTGCCAAAGTCTATAATGACGACATGTTTTAGATAATTGGCAGCACCAGGTCGTCTTTTCACCTAGCAGTTTTGGAATCGATTTAAATACAAACGAAAAAGCCGCTATTGTGTAAACAGAAGGAGTTCGTTTTCTCTCTTGGACTCCAGTGGTAATTTTCTCTAGGCACGCGGTACTGATTGGATAACTTTACCGGACATGTGCTTGCATTATTCTGATTGGCCTATTTCGATCCACAACTGGGGAAATATTCTCCATCTTGTTTTTCGGACACTTATTCTGACGTCTTATACTCCGAGGAGTGTTAAAGCTTTTAGTATGTTGTGAAATGTTTGCTTTTTTAAAAGCCATTTTCAAATTTTGCACCGCCAAAAATTGTAGGCGTAAACATGCGTGCTTGCAAATGCAGCTACAAAAACTCTAACCTAAAAGAATAGGCATAATAGTAAGATACCATATTTAGCTTTCCATCCTTGCTGAGCATCGGAGAAATGATATACGTCACAACGCATGATGTTGCCAATGACAGATAAGTGTTAATAATGACTCGCGCTTGCTGACCGCTTGGGCCTAAGTAGGAGCTGTTGAAGCTTGGCCAAAGCGCCCACAAGATGCATGTACCTGAAAGAAGATGGTGCATTGAGTCCTTTGAAGGGGCAGTGCTGATAAGCAGAACAACATAGCTAAAGCACATATACTGTTGCATTGCATGCATACTCTTTTTGCTGCAAATTTGCAATTCAGTATACATGAGTAAAAAAGGTTGATATTTAGCAAAATGAATGAATGATTTAATAGAAATTAGAGATAATCTCTTGCAAATAACATTATAATTCTCAAGTTTTGATTTGCTCAAGTTATGATTAAAAGCGATAGAACACAAAGCGACAGTGTTAACTTGCCTAGCATGGCGATAAGATCTGAGTTGTATGTTGATGATTCCTTTGGGCTTTCTTCTTTCGTTGTTTCGTCACGTTCAAATGCTTTTGCAACAGCGAGCCCGAAATAGCAGCCGAACATATGAATAACGACCGAGCCACCAGCATCAGAGATGACCAGAAAATGGGATAAAATCATTTCATTGACATTAAAGAAAACAGTTTCAACAATAGCCACAAAGAGGTACTGTACACGACTTGCTTGGCCCAGTATAGTAGCGAATGTGATTAGTATTGTGCACGTGTTGAATTCAGCAGCCAGCATGCTAAAAAGTATTGAAGAAAGGTATGAGAGATTGTTAAGTAAAGAGATTAATCGGCAAAAAGTTCACGCCAAAAGTGATAACTAATAATGGCTATGTCCTTTTAAAACAGACTTTTGGCGTTGCTTTTTAAAAAAATATCTTTTACAAAACTGCTATCCTTGTCAGGAATCTTTGGATTTTTGCTATTTAAATGATTCATCAAGCCTGGTAATGTAATAGAATCCATAGAAAATGTATTTTAAAATATCTCGAAGAGTGGTAAAAAGATTTTATCAGGTTGCAATTGGGTAATTTTGTATATATTCAAACAGGAATCTTCAACGGAGAACTCAGTTCAATTTTTAATCTTACAAAGCAATGAAGAAATACTTAAGTATAGAAGGGAACTCCCTTAAAATTTTTTCGCTTCTTTCCAATCTACCCATTTCCAGCAAAACAATTCTCTTTGATGTAAGAATTAGAGTATGCAGTCAGAGACTTTTTTTGCTAACCTTTTGATGTTAATCTTTACTTTGATTGGGTGAGGGACCCCTGAGGCAGCATTTGATATCCATCCAGTGACCAACATTCCCCATTGAATTATCATTGCTCCGATTATGAGCGTATACCCAGAAGAACTAAATCCATGGTGCTTGAGAAAGGTCATCAGAAATGGAAAACCAACAAACAGCATGATATGGACGTCCTGAAATACTGAGATACAGAATGGTATTGAAAAACACTAGTAGAAGTAGTAGTATTGATACTGAAACTAACATTAATACTGATTCTAATTCTAATTCTGGTTTCAGAAAATTGCAACTGTCATAACACACGTTCCCTTAGGAATGCTGAAAAATGCTGCCCCAGCCATTAAGTTCCATTATCGTTCACGACAAATCTGCCCTTAAAGACAAACTGGAAGTAGCAAAGGTGCCTTCCTTGCATAAATCTTGTTTCCACTCTGCTATTGACAACTATAGATCAATATTTTTTCTTTCTATATCAATAAAATATCTTAGGAAACATGTCTTGTACACAGCTAATAGCACATTTTAAAAAACGAGATCTTCAATTCGATTATTAGTTTGGATTTCTCCTTAATGAGATGCCCTTGTATGAAATAATGAAGATAGAGTTGCAATGGCTCACTGTTACCGCTATAACAGGAAACAAATTGTTCAGTACAACGGAGAACTCAAATTCCATCCTCAAGTGTTCCGCAAGGAGGTATCATTGGCCCCTTACATTTATTAATTTCAATGACGTTTATAGGTTACTAAAAAACACAAAAATCATAACATACACAACTGCTTTCCTTTATTCTTGTACATTTTTAAACTTGCCTGAATATATTTTTTCGATCAACTTTACAAGACAAAAAGACGTGCGAGGAATCAAAAGCATACATTCTATATTCAGAATGCAAATTTGGCCGGCCCCAACCAAGCTGAAAATGCAGCTCGGTCTGTTGAAAATTCCTACCAAGAACGATTTTGGGCATATGAAAATGACCTTGACTTGTATATAAGTATGTTAATTTGTATGTTAGTCAGTTCAGTTCAGTTCACATCAGAGTTATACAGCAATACACTGTCTCTCTCACTGGCTCCGTGTTCTCTGCACGTTAAATAAGATTTGAAGTAGCATCAACGGTGGAAAGTTACAGCAGACAAAATAGGAACCAAGGCAATTCTTGCCACATAATAACGTTCCTATAGGTGTTCCAAGTACTTTGGCAATGATTCTACAAAAATGAACAACAAAAACTGAATGATGGAATTTTGAGGGTAGAACTCTTACGGGGTAAAGCAGTTTTGATAGAGATTTCTAAGAGAGTTATTTTTATGATTCTTCGTATTCTGCTGGAGATAGGCCTGCTTCTAAGTATTAATCCACCCGCTTCGTAAATAACAATGTGGGTTTCAGTTTTTATAAACATAGACCAACACAAGGCACATTTACCAAGGTGACATCAGCACAGTATAAAACCCTCCTACCCCCCTTTTATAGTGTCACATTTCATCACAAAAACTATAAATCCCCCTACTCCGTTACTCAAGGACGTGATTTTTGAATGACCCCCGAGAGCGATCTTTGGTAGAAACTATTAAGCCTGGTTTTCATATATCGTAAACCGTCGGAGATGATTCCCGATGCACAGCATTCCTGATGGTCGGGGACGATCCCCTTTTCTATAAACAATATTGAAGCGCCAAAACTGTAATTTTGATAAAAGTTTGGGAATATGGCTGCTGATAAAGGCCAATAGTCAACTGGGAGTATGACTGCTGATAAAGGCCAATACTATCATCGATCTATGATCAACACATTGACGTTTATGAGCAACACATTGATAATTTCGGGATATTCTGCAAATGAAAATACATTACAACAAACTAAGAAACTTTCCCCGCGCACCCGTCAGAAAAATATTGCTCCAGAAGAAGTTATTGTTACAATGAAGATAAAAAAGGGGAGGCAAATCCCAGTATGCATTTTTTTGGGAAAATTTTTGTTTAGTGGATTATGTAATGACCATGACATAGCTGAAGATTCACCCTGATTCACCTTAAAAAAATGATGAAACTCAAACTTAAGACTAGGAATCAGACTAGGAATTATGGCCCCCTTAATGTTCCCTGTACTATCGAAAGCATTCTAGTTTTTCCGTGAAACAGTTACCCTCCCTCCAGTTTAAATGAACTCACTTTTTACAGAACATTCCTGATCAATTGTTCGTCGGGAAGCGTCGGGAAAGTCAAATTATTTTGACTTTTGCGATGATCGGGGATGATCGCCGATGGTTCCTGATGACCCGGTTTTCATATGTCATAAACCATCGGGAAGCTGCGTAGGGGATCATCGCCGACGAATTACGATATATGAAAACCAGCCTTTAAGTTACACCGTCAAGTTTTTGTGAAAAGTTTTTATCAGCCCAGCGTTCAGACTTCAGACTTTAAGCTATTTCCTAATTTCAGCACTAAAACTTACTGTACTCTTTCTTAACGGAGAATTTTACGTTACTGAGCATGCGCAGTGATGGAGAGGAGAACCCTCAATGTCATAACACCAACTATTGAAGAATCCCCAACAAACTGAGTGAAATTTCTCATGCAAAGAAAACCCAACAAACAAAGTTGAATTAACTATGCAGTTTTAGCCAGTGTAGTTTTAGCCAGTGAAGAAATTGTGAAGGGCAATCAGACTCGAGCGGTGTAGAAAACGACAAGATTCACTTTTACATTTCCATTAAATCAACAATAATCATGACTCCAGTGAGACACGGAACACAAGTTAATTTCTAATCACAAACTACTGTTTTATTAAAAAGCTACGTGGAAATTCATCTGGTCATCTTCTTCTATTTTTTCGAAATGGTCTCCAGCAGGACCCCTCAAATACGCAGAAACCAATCTGCCAGATTTTTCTGCATCCTATTCATTGGCTCTCGCGATCCTCTCAAACGATGAAAACCCATCGATTACGTTGGTATTGGGATACCCATAAAATTTGTCCGGCTTCACCAAAATTGACTTGTTTGCAAACGAAGAATCGAATCGTTGAGGTGTGCTAGGGCCAGCTGATGCGGTTTCCTCAGTTGCCATCCTTGTAAATCATATCTTTAGAGGCTCAATTTCAGTTGCTGACCAGTCTGTCATGCACGGTGAAGGCTAGGTACCTAAATATTTATTCACTTAGGCCCTATTTAATCGAATATCCCAGCCGACTGTCACCAATTGTTTCCGACTTCTCCATACTCTCCTCTCTTAGAACAATTCTTTTGGCATCATTGAAGGTTTTGGGACCCGCCATTGTGACTCTTTTCAATGATTGTGGTCTGAGACCCAAAGTAAAATGTTCACGGGCTGTCACTTCAAAAATCTCGTTGCTTACATCCGGCGGGAAAGATCGAAAAACCAGTCTTTGAATGGACAGAGCAAATTCTATCACATTTTCCCTCTTTACTTGCTTTCTTCAAGCCAAGTCTATTTGGCACTGTCCCATAGACTTGATCAGGTTCGATACAATCATCGAAGCCATCATCAAATGCAGCCGAAGTTTTCAACTTCGGAACTTTCTCAACTTTTTGACCAACCGAGCATAACTTCTTATAAAATACTTTCTTAGAAGAAACGTGCACTAAAATAGAACATATTTTCTGTTTTCATTGGTACAAGGGACCTTCAAAATTAATCCAAATAAGGACATTTTACAACCAGCTGCTACAAGTATTTTTCTGATTTACCGACAAAGGCCAGTGAAAACAATATAAATCCTTCCTGCTTCCTGTTTTAAGGGGGAAGGATTAGGAACCCAAGCAAAGCAAAGCAGCACAGCTCTTTAAGAATATGTCACAACCCGGCAAAAAATAGGGACAACACGCAGCCAAGTTAGAAAAAATATGGAACTAGTTAAGTGGAATCCTAATGGCTCAATATCTTCAACGAAAGGGGGTTGGTGTTTTTGTTTGATAGGCAGGTGGGGAGAGGGGCACACATTTGCCATGCTGCATGACACAGACTGCCCGACAACAGAAGACAATATAAGATATACCAAGCCTGATATAAAAGACCTTTACATACATTTTATTATTTTAATGGATATCTTAAAGTCTTTCTGTTGTGAATATGATATCATATATCAATGAGTTGCACGTACCTGGGTAGTAGCCAGAAATGATGCCTTGCTTTTTGTCGTAAATGTCATGGTCAACACATGCACCGTACAAGATAATCAACAACAGCTGGAAGGAAAACAAAAAGCCTGAAAACGTAGACTTTGGCAGCTCCATAGCACGGCAAGATTAGGCCTAAGAAATCTGCAAAAGTAATTGCCACACAAAATAGTCAACCTTGCCACAGAGTGACCTTGCTGTGTTCGTTTGAAACGTAAAACCGACAGAGGGTGAGATATTTGCATAACAAAGAGAAGTAATGTTTCTAAGCAACAGTACAGGTATGAGTTTTTAGATGGGGCTAGTTCATGGAGAAGGGCTTCATTGAGAGTGGAGACGCTCAGAGAAATCATCTTCAAGCTGTCATAAAGAAAGGTCGTTTTGTAGATTTTTCTTGAATTTCAGGTTCTATTCATTTACAATTTTATTGAATAATCCTTTCTAAAATATCCAACAAAAGAACAACTTGGCATGTTAATTTGGCAATTTGAGCAACGTGATTCCTCTAAAGAACACCGCGGCGTTTATCAGAGGGCGGCGTTAAATACAAAATGAAAAGTTTGTTAAGTGAAAAATGACAAGAAAAATGCGACGAAGAAAGATAAAAACAGACTTTGAACAATGGTTCCTTTTCCCGAAAACACACAATAAAGGTTGTGTGAAAATTTTTTAGCTCACAGAAGATGTGTTCACGTTATGGAAATGTCAAGGAATGTCAATCCCGGTCTCCTTCAGAGTCTTCGTCTCTATGACATAACAAATTTCATAGCTTTCTTAAAGTAAGCGTATAAACTATTCGTTACTTTTTTTGGTGTGTTTTCTTATTAACGCCGCTTTTGAAGATGCGGCGTTTAAAAGACGGTGGTGTTTATTAAAGGCGATGTTCATTAAAAGAAATTCGGTATTTACGGTACCCATAAAAGAGTTTCGCCAAAGGGAAAGAGTCCATCGTGCTCAAAGCGCAAACTGAAAGATATATTTTAGGAGCGAGAACAGCATCAGCTACTAGTGAATAGGGACTTGGAGTTATCGAGTCAGCGGGAGACGGTAGCTTTTGTCTTTTTGAAAAGAGTCTGAAAATACAGCCTGAATTAACTAGTGTTATTCTCTTGAGATAGGATGAAGAAGTATTTGCATTATTTTGCATTATATAAAGGCCTTCGCACAACCGGCATGCTTTGCATTACGCGACGTCGAGAAATAGACTGTGTTTGGTATTTTCATGTAATACGATATTAGGCCGGCTTCGAAATATATTCACAAAGCATGCCGGTTGCGCAAGGGCCTTTAAAGTTTCGGCGAAGCGACCAAAGACTTGATCATAAATTTGAATTCACATTTGCACATGTTGCCCATGTTTGCTGAGTCGTTGGCCAGCATGCTGGATCATCAAAAATTGTAGAGCAGATCTTGGGAGAGTTTTTTGATCCTTTAGCATCATATCGAAAATATTAGAGAAGATGAAAGTTACAAACATTCATTTATATCAAAATTTTTGTAGCTTACACAACAAACAAAAACGTCACGCAGTATCAACTCATATTCTGCTTCAAACAGATTGTCTAAGTTACAAATAGACAAAACTTTGGTAAGATAAATGAAAAAGTTCCGGTAGACAAAGCTTTTCATGAATATGATATTTTAGGTTTTAAAGGCCCCAAAGAAAGTTTTTTATATTCATTAGAGTACAAAAAATGCAGCTACAAAGCGCTCATGTTTGCTCGATAGGCAAAGCTTCTCAGTGTCTTAAAGACTACTTTAGAAAAATAGTTAATGAAAAATAAATAAAAGTACCTGGTATTCAACATTAGGCATCTAACCTCACTTCCAAACCCAGAGTCTGGAGGCCATAAATGTATACCTAATTCAGTGATTGATTCTTTTACAGCAGAACAATAGTTAGTCCATTGTTTATATTGCAATAATGCCAATACTCATTCACTGAGTTGAGCAACTTTTTATAATATATTTATGCAACCCAGAGAAATATTACAGATATGAAACCAATTAAAAAACATAGCTCACCTAGGTAGGGAAGTAAGGCGTTTCAGTTGCTCTACAGCTTATGCTAGATTTTTAGGCCAATTTCACCTATTCGAGACTGCTTTAAAACCACTGACTAAAACCTCAACTTTTATATTTTTTGTTTTAAAAACTTGCGTCAGTTTATTTTTCAAATGTCAAAAGTAGGCAATTTCTAAATTACAATGAGCGTAAAAACATCTTGAAAACCTATATAAATATATAATGACTATGAGCGGATAATGACTATCAGGGGGGTGGTGGGGTGAGGTGTCCAATCATACCTCGGTTAGATAAAAAAGGTATCACATCTCAGTTAGATAACAAAAGGTAATCGCCCTTCACAGCCCCCCCCCCGATCTTCCGATCTTACCCCTTGGTAAGAAAAAGCTTTTTGCCAGAAATTCTTCATCAATATACTTCATCTACGGTAATTTAAAACAGAACCATTATAAACTACGAATTGTGTCATTCTCGATGTAAAATCAAAGAAGTTTCTTATGACATGATGGAGAAATTTTTTTCTCTCTATGTAAATTGTATTCTTATTATCCAAAGGTTTACGATCCATATAGCTAAATGTTATCTAACAAGTATGAGTAAAAAATTATGATTATATCTACACAAACCGCTTTTGTACGACAAAAGAATATTTTTTTCTTGGAACAAGGTTTTGCAAACAATAATAAAGACCCAACAGATCAATAAACTATTTCAACTTTGGTATTTGCATTGGCCTTCCGATCAATGTCAGTCCCGCTTGCCTGAGGCTCGGTATCGTTCGTCGACTTAACCGGATCAGAGTACGCACTTGTGTTATACACTGGAATAGTTGGACTCAACGTCCCGGAAACAGCAGGCTCCTGAGATTCTGTTTCTCGAGCTTGTTTTCTATCTAGTTTTTCATCTAAATTCACGGAGCCCTTAGACTCTATGTACTGTCCCGACGCTAGTTCATTATTATCATTCCTACTTGAAGTTTCAAAGTCCCGATCACCCATTTTGCTTTGCGATCCAAACCCGTTCTCCATCCCTTCCGCATAATTCATGGTAAATTTTTTCCGTACAATTTCATCAAGCTCTTTTTCATTGCTTTCCGGTTCATCAACAGTGTTTCTCCCACTATCTTTAAGATCCGGATCAAATGAAACCTCACATGACCCTTTTTTCCTAGTCACAGATTCCAACACAATGTCCTGAATCATTTTCTCTCTATCTTCAGGTTCATCAGAAGCATTCCTACTGCCATATCTACCATTCAGGTTCAAATCGCTCTGTATTTCTGACTTTGTCCCAGTTGCTAATTTATCATTTTTCAACACAGGTACGGGCATGAATTCCCGTAAACCCACTTCTTTGCTTTCCGGTTCGCTAAATTGATAACTACAAGTATTCTTTGACTTATTTTTCTGCAGCTCAAATCTGGTATTGCTTCCACCCGTTTCCATCTCGACTTCAATCATTGTAACCTCATTATCTTTCCCTTTGTTCTTAGATTCACCGAAATCATTCACATTGGCTTTTTTGGGATCCGGATAAAACACTCTCCTCTTTGACTTAGGCCCATTACTAGCTTCTGCTACTCTTATTTCAATACCAGCTTCAGGCTCATCCTCCTCCGCATCTTTCCTCGTACTGACGTGCTCACTGACAGTAATTGCATCGGCAACTTTAGTATCCGGATTAAATGTTTCCTTCTCTAAGTGATCTACAGGCTCAGACATCAAACCACCCCTGCTGGAAGAGCCCGGGTCACATGTCTTTATGCAACAGTCCGTATCTCGACACACAGCTACCTCAATGATGTCTGTATTTACCGAACTAACTGAATCTGAATGACAATGATCTTCAGTTTCACTACCTAAAGAGTTAGCAACTTGTTGGTAATAACCTCTTTTTGGTTTTCGCTTTATCTTCACTACCTTGCTACGAACAGAGGTGGACACAGCTTTAGAGGTCAATTTTACTGGTGAACTAGAGCTTAACGTTCTGCTATGATCATTTCCATTATTTATTGTTATGAAGATAGCCTCTGTAGCATTTTTTGCGTGGTTAGCTTCCATTATATTTTTATCATGAAAATCACTGACATCTGAAAATGATGCATTAGAATTCTCAGGTACCCGTGACCCAGATCGAGATTTCCTAGATCTTGATTGCCTACGAGAATCTTTCTGCTGATCTTTATTACCACGTTTTCGTCCTCGTTCTCTAGATCTTGATCGCGACGTTCGCTTTTCCCTACTGTTCTTGGAACCCGATCAGATCTTATTTTGACGAAAGCAGATGAATTCCTTGACCTTGAGCGGTTGCGGAGCCTGTCGTCTCTTCTTTCAACATACTCTCTCTCAGATCGCAACGGTCGTGCAGATCTGTTGCGCTCCTTTGACCGAAAGCAGATGATCCTTGACCTTGAGCGGTTGCGGAGCCTGTCGTCTCTTCTTTCAACATACTCTCTCTCAGATCGCAACGGTCGTGCAGATCTGTTGCGCTCCTTTGACCGGGAACGAGAAGATCTAGAGCTCCTTTTTGTATATTCTCCATCTGTTTTTGAGCTAGATCTTGAATGTTTTCTATGATATTTTCCATCTCTATCCTTCGATTTTTGCAATGAAATGCGTTCATCGTCCCTATGCCTTGACCGAGACCGTGAGCGAGATATGTTCTCTCGAGATCTGTGCCTCCAGTAACGTTTGCTTGCAAATCTTGGCGAGATTTCGTCACCCGAAGACCAAGAATCTGAAATCGAGTGATGCAGGGTAGCTGATCGCTTTTCTTTATACTCCTTTCTTTTACTTGTTTTAATAGTTCTATCGACAGCATTCTGATCTGCACTACACGTAGCATTCGAAACAAAATTATTTGGCATATGTGCAAGCTCTTCTTGGCTTGTAGGACGACAGATGGAATTTGAATTTTCTCTCCGTGATGTTTCAATGTTTGAGGACTGACTTTCTCCCACGCGCTCTTCAAGGGCTGGTAAAAAAAGGCAGAGTCATTAGATGAGAATAAGTTTAAGATCAGAACAATCCCGAGGGCAAACTTTTCCAAATTTAACTCGCTGAACTATTCTCTTTTGCTTTCCTTCTTACGTATGACAGAGAAGAGTGGACGTCCCTTCGGAGGAGTGAGCGTGTGTTGATGGGAAGGAAGTCATCTCACTCTCAATTGGTAACAAGGAAAGCACAAAGAGACTTGTTCAAGAAGTGAGAATTGAACAAGTCTGAGAGCAAACTGGTTCCACGAGCCTAAACAAATTGAGTTCTTGTAAATTTTTATGCACATTTTTCTTACTTTTATATACATTCAACAAACTCGTTATTGATTGTCTTAAGGAACAAGATTGCCCATACGCCAGCTTGGTTACGACCGCCATTTCGAAATATAAAGAATGATCTACATTGCTTTTATTCGCAAATTTGACTGCAACTTAAACTTTCTTTTCAGCAAGTGAGATGAAATTTTTCAATATGAGCATAAGTTGAAAATATCTCGCTGAGAGTATCATCCCAGTAGACGGGACAAAATTCGGACACTTACGGGCGAAAGGGAACAAAAGCAAGGAATTTGAGGTTCTCGGCAAAATTGCTTTTTAATCAGTACAAGAGGTAAGGTAATATTTAGACTTAAATATTTTATTATATTTGTTATGTTTCTTACACGGCCAAGCAGAGGATTCAGTGTTATTTTTGAGAGTTATAATCTCATGGTAGATTTTGGCCGTATGTTATTTTTTTTATGTTCGGTGCTTAAAAATTAGCCTTGTCTATTCATCGCGTCTACGCTATTTCCCTTGACCCCCATGGCGAAATTACCCCCAAATGTTAACAGGAAAGAAAGTATGTTTGCCAGTACCAGAGCTAACTGGAAGATTGATTTGTTTTTTAACATGCTTAGACTGCTCCTGTTAGCAAATTGCTTGTACAGTCAGTCATTAGGGACCTTGGTCTTCAAAAGCAGTCAGTGAGATTGCAATTGAATTCAAACAATGGAGTACTTCCTTTTACGGCCTACAATATATTACTTTGACTAATCTGAAATAACCTTATAAGAGTGGAATGGAATGAGAGTATGATCATGTATCTAAGGTACAACTACGTTGGTAAAATCTTATTCAACAAACCTGTGGTTGGTGTAGGCGCGGGCTGTGCTGTGGAGGAGACATGCACGACCCTCGAGTCGTAAGTGCGCATGTCATAGGGTGAACTGGCAAAACTTATCAGCTCTCGGATAAACTGCCTTGTGTTGTTATGAAGATAAGGAAGAAGTTGGTTGTAAAACTCGTCTGATTCCATTGGATATCTGTAAAAAGAAGAAGTAGAAGGAATAAAGCCAGGAACGTCGTAATGTTAAGATTTTCTAGCGCCAATGCTCGTAACACAAGCCTGTTCCCAGGATAATGGCTGTTTCACTGCTGTTGGGCGCGAAAGAAAAGTCCTAAAGTAACAGCTCAATGTTGTTTGAATATTTTAACAACAACACAACAACATTCAGGCAGTATGTGTTTCATTAATGGTTAGTCACGCTTCGGCAAACATTCTTGATGAAAAATGATTTTAACATCCATAAGAAATCACCCTTTTGATCTTATGCTAGCTATTGCCAGACCTACTGAAAGAGAAGCTTTCAGAATGTAACAGAAGCTTTCAGAAAAGAAGTTTTGGAAAAGGCGAATGAAATGTTCAAGGATAAGGCGACCAGCAACACAAAATGTGGTAGGATTGGTATGGGTCACTACAGGTTTGTGTTCTGTGACCCTTTCTATTTACAGTGGTCCCCCGGTGTATTGAGAGAATTACAGTGGAACCTCCATATAACGGACACCAGTGGGACCAATGTTATTGTCCATTGTATAGAGGTTTTCCGCTGTATGGAGGTGTCATCTTTTTTTAACACTGGACGTACAAGAGCTTTGAAGAAACACGTTAAGAAAATAACAACACTGAGGAAGAAAGGAACAATTCTAGCCCGGGATACTACAGTGGATACTAAAGTGAAATGTTTTGCCGAAAATGTTTTATGCAGACAAAAATTTCAACTCGTTACTACTAAAAACTTTACTTCTATTAACCTGTCCAGTGGTCCCTTGAAAGTGGAATGCAATAATTGAAGTGATCATTTAATTATAAGAAATACAACCTTTCGTAAAAAAATTATAATTGTCTTTTGCCTCAGTTTTGCTAACTTGCGTATTTTTAACTTTGCTGCGACAGCATTAATTGCATCAAGCAAATCAGTGTCATCCCTTAACATCGCGAAATCCTGCAGGTCATCAACTACTTGTATGGCCTGCCCAAAACTTTTTACATTTGGCTCTTTCACAATGGGGTCAAAATCGAGGTTTTCTTCGTCAGAACTTATTTCCTGGATTTCAGCCTGTTCTGCTGTTTCCGTATTTCTCCTTGCTGCTTTTATGACACTGTCTTGGAGTTCTTCTCTCCAATTTCCATTATCAGTGTCAACTCAACAATGGGTGAATGGAACCGTTTCATTTGCATTCAGGGATTCTTTAGCCGTGATTATTTGTCTATTTGCTGTACCATACCATCAAGATCGCTGAACGGATCATGATCTTCAATTTGCTCCTGGAGAGTGCTGACTGAAAACCCGCATAAGCGAAAACAGTTTTTATTGTTTCTTGTTTTACGTGTGCCCATGCATCTACAGCCCATTTTATGGCCTGTAATACATTTATTGATCTCACAACATTTGTAGCAGAGCAATTTTCATTGATGCGAGCCAGAACATGTTGCAACAGAAAATGATGATAATGAAACTTTAAGTTCTTTATTATTCCAGCATCTAGGGGTTGTAAACGCGAAGTCGTACTCTTTGGGAAGAACTTAACAGTTACTTTGAAAACATCCCTTCTAGCTCAGGGGGATGACATGGTACATTGCCAATGAAAAGGAGAATCTTTCTTGGCTCTGTCACAGGTTTTCTGTTGAGTCGATGCAAAATCCTTTCCATGAGCTTCGAATTCATCCATGCTTTTTCGTTGTTGAAATAGTAATGTTTTTTCCATTTATCCAACCATATTGCCCATTGGAGGCCTTAAACGTGTTTGACCCTAAACAGTTTGCAATAGCTTTGGCTTCTTCTTGGATCATTGGTCCGCTAATAGGAATGTTTGATCCCTTTACCCGGCAAAACAAGTCAAAACAGCTTTATTTACATCAGCAAATTCTGCAGGTCCTGATTCTTAGCGTTTGCTGAACTTTCGTTGGACTCCCAAGATTTCATAATCTCACTTTCTATTTTCAATATGCCTGAAACTTTGACGTATACCGATAGATCTGTGTTCCTTTTTGAACGTTATTTGCTGGATTTTTTCTTCAAGAGATAAAAACTTGCGCTACTGACCCAAGCGTGTAGCCATGGCGAAGAAATACTGTAACAGTAAAATTGTTGAATTCAACAGCTTTAGTACTCGAGTTTCTTGTAGAGAATTTCTTATAATAAAGAGTGTAAAGTACTGGTCGTGAGTATTTTGGTTTACAGTCATTGCATCACTGCTGATATCCGGCAAGGTTCTTCCCACATCCCGCCCAGATTAAATTTCGCTTATATTCATTTCAAAATAGTTATCATATTTAGAGCAGCTCTGTTTAGTTTAGTCTTTACTCCTTATTACTGTGTTCCATTAGGCGCTAGGTCACATTAAGAAAACAAACTTCATTTTAGAAAGGTCTTTCGTTTCAAAATGGCATCGCAAGCAGGTGCTGAAAATCTTGCGTATTTTGAGTTCAATGCATTTTTAAGAGGCTACCATGCCTACTCCAATGATTGGACACCTATTATCGTAGACGTTTTGCTTGCTACAGAGAGCCAGCAAATGAAAAGGATGCCAAGGCAGTGGCTTTAACTAAATCAAAAGACAAGGGTGTTCATGGTCATCTGCATATTTACTTTTGCAAACAGAAGCAGAGAAACAGAAGCAGAGAAACAGAAGCAGAGAAACAGAAGCAGAGAAACAGAAGCAGAGAAACAGAAGCAGAGAAACAGAAGCAGAGAAACAGAAGCAGAGAAACAGAAGCAGAGAAACAGAAGCAGAGAAACAGAAGCAGAGAAACAGAAGCAGAGAAACAGAAGCAGAGAAACAGAAGCAGAGAAACAGAAGCAGAGAAACAGAAGCAGAGAAACAGAAGCAGAGAAACAGAAGCAGAGAAACAGAAGCAGAGAAGGAAGAGCAAAGAGGAAGATGAATAGAAACACCTTTTAAATTAGAGTAGGTCTACTTTTGCCATAGTTGAAAAATGGTTTCACTGAGAAAGATTGGTGTCTGTTAGCGTTTGGCCCTGCGAAATCCACTTTTAATAATATGCATTAAAGACAGTGCGTTGCGCCGTTCATTGGTTCATCAAAACAAAGAATAAAATTTATATTTCAGTGAGTTTTCATTTCGTAACAAAGGATGAGTTGTTCTAATTTGTCACGCTTCTCTAATTTCGAGGACCCTCGAAATTCAACAAAATGAACAGCGCGACACACTGCCTTTAACAGAGCCTTAGTTTAAGAGCAATATGTATTAGCAGAAGGTATAACAATGAAAACCACCCCATTGTCTTTATAATGTCTTTATTCAACTATTAGAATAATGCACTTTTAGATGATTTGCAAGGTGCGCTAAAAATACATGGCCCTGTGGCCCAATGGATAAGGCGCCTGACTACGGATCAGGAGATTCCAGGTTCGAGTCCTGGCAGGGTCGTTTTTTATCTTTCCGGTTACCCTGGTTACCCTCGGGTTACTGGATGTTACAATGCATATGAACAACCAAACGGCACAGCAGGTTTGGGTGAAGTGAATACCTTAGGTGTATTAAATTTTGTGGTGTATTGTAATTCGCGCGTACTTGAATTCGCACACAGAGCTTTCATATTTAAATGAGGACCACAAATAGACACGAGCTTGCAAAATGTTTTGAAAATTTTTTCAACCATGCCTCAATATTACAAACGCAATGTGGCAAATTGATCCTTTCAATCAACGGAAGACTACCCCCCCCCCCCTCCTACGAAGCCCGCTACGCGGACACCCAATGGTCCTACTGTGGGATATTAACATTTATAATCACAGTCTACGGGAATATTTATTGGCAAAACGAAGGGCTTGCAAAATGTATATACATTTCGATGAACGGAAGACTAGCCCCCTACGACGCACGCTACACGAGCAGCCGGTGGCCCTACTGTAGAAAATTCAGATTAGCCTTGAAAAAACAGTAGTGCCATTAACCTCGATTCCCAAATTAAAAGAGGTCACGTGATTAAAAATTGCTTGCACTCCTGTGTGAATTAAATTCACACTCCTGTGACTATCGCTAGGAAAGGGGGAGCCTAAAAAAGGAAGAGTTGCGGCTCCCGGCTAGTCAGTCGTAGGGGGGCTAGTTGTCTTTATAATGTCATTATTCAACTATTGGAATAATGCACTTTTAGATGATTTGCAAGGTGCGCTAAGAATATATGGCCCTGTGGCCCAATGGATAAGGCGCCTGACTACGGATCAGGAGATTCCAGGTTCGAGTCCTGGCAGGGTCGTTTTTGGTCTATCCGGTTACACTGGTTACCCTTGGGTTACTGGATGTTACAATGCATATGAACAATCCAACGGCACAGCAGGTTTTGGTGAAGCGAATACCCTAGGTGCATTAAATTTTGTGGTGTATATTATAATTCGCGCGTACTTGAATTCGCGCATTTTAAATTCGCGCACAGATCTTTCATATTTTTGCGCAGTCTTCAATTCGCGCACACGAGAAAGTAGACAGGATGATACAACAATTCAGTGCAAAAGAAATTTCATTTTTAAACGTTTCTCTTGACTAAAAGTATCCGTTTTATCAGAATGGGTCTTCATACTGGCACTCTTTTGCTAAGAAATCTATAATCTCAGCCCTGTTAAACCCTTTAACTGTTATATCTGGTCGGTTTGGCATACGGTCATAAAAATATGTCAACCACTTTGCCTGGATCGGCTTTAAAATACTGATTTTCAAGACTATTTTACCTTGTTCTGTTTTTCAACCATTTTGATTTTGCTGCTGGACTTGTTCTGCAAACCAGTTTTGGGACTCTTTACGGAGAAATGCCTTGCAGCTTCTGTTCACTGTCAGATCAAGGGGCTGGTAAATATGGGTCATGTTTTTTGGCACTGGTGTTAAGAAACCTTCTAAATTTCTTATCTTCTATCTCATAGACATTCGTAGAAGTCGATGAAGAAAAACCTCTGATTTCCGTTAGCTGCTCTTAATTTCATTTATTTTGTTACATCTCTACTTCAAGCTCGTTTCTACTCAATGACCCTACAGTCTGGCATCACATTCCTTTTACATCATACCATGTGCTTTCTAAATAAGGTCAACGAACTACGTATTCTGTGCAACAATAAAAAAGGAACCAATTAAATACTAGAATATTATATACGCTAACCAATGATAAAACTGCAACTATAAATGTATATGAGTCAGCTAATGCGCCTCGCTACCAAAGTGAGGCATTTGCGTCAATACCAAATACCAAAACAGTAACTCATACGTGATTAACATCAGCGCTTAAATCCATAAAATAAACTGTTAGGCATAGCAGGAAATTGGAAATCCCCAACAACTGGAACCAACTTTCCGTTATTTTTAAGCACCAACTGCTTTACATCTTCAGTCCATTGGCCCTTGAAAACATCGGCTAGCAAAGCCACTCTTGATTTTTTCTCAGTTGTAGCTCTTCTCTACTTTTCTACATATGGCATTAAAATTTTCAGCACCATTTCTTTGGATTTTTCTTCATTGGGCCAATGGTTTTCAGTGTGTGTGATGTGAAATTCCCTTGGAAAGGTGTAGTCCGGATGACAACGTTCAGTTTTCCCTTGATAAATCAGCTGCGTCGGCAAGAAGTTTCCACTTAAGCTTATTGCAAACGTGCCCGTTATTCGTCTTCTGTCTGTCGAATTTGTTATGGGAATCGATTTTCCCCCTTACAAAATTGAAGGGTTGTTTTGTCCAAGTTTATAATTAAATAGTCTGGTATTTTATGTGCTTTCGCAATATCAAATAGGGCCTGATGGAACAACAAAAGTCTAAAGTGCTCAGCTTTTGTGGATGAAAGTTACCCTGGCTGGAAACAAGCTGAGAGCGTGGCTCTGAGTGAACATGTGACGGCGAAGAAGTGTACTCCATTGATGACAATGATTATGAGGATGATGTGGAATGAGAAGGAGATAATGGTACTACGGAATTGATAGAAAATAGAGAGCAGTTTGAGGTAAAATGTGGATCTCGTTGTTTCACCAATACAGAAATTTTTAGACGCCCAAACTTAACGGAAAACGTACATGAAAGAGGCAATGTTTACGATCCTTATGCAATGGCTTTGTGCATTAAAAGAAGAAGGACGATCGACGGACATCGCGTAATTGGGCATTTACCAAGGGAGATAAGCCGCTTTTAAAAGTTTTATTACGACTATGGAGGGAAAGGAAGGTTTTGTACCAAGCATAGCCTTTAGAAGGTCTCCAATACCACAGGGTGGCCTGGAAATACCGATTGCCTTGAAGATTTTTAATCTGAGGCACCAGACAGAATTCTTTACATTATGAAAGAGAAAGTGAACTCATACCATACCGAACCGGATCAAATTCAATTTAACGACCAAGATTTTAGCGATAATGACATTTAAAGTAATAACAAAGGTTTGTTATTTTTTCAGAAAACATAGCGTAAAATACTTTCTCGTTGAATTTATGACGATATTTTGCCTTTGCATTATGCGCACGCGTGGCCTCTTTCGCGCAGCTCAATTTTCGAGCAGTACTTAAATTTGGCCCAGTCGGCGGTCCGCGAAAAAAAACCTACAGCGCGAATTTAAACACACCTAAGGTAGAAAAATTATTGTATCTGGTTGTATTGCAATGTCTTCTTGCTCGTATGGGCACATTCGAAGTAAATAAGGTTGATGGCGGTGCAACAGGCCAGACTGGAAACTTTGCTTCTTGCGCGGACAAATTTACTTTGAAAATTTGAAACTGCGCGCCTGAAATCATACGCTCTTAGTTATTTTTAGAGTTAATAATGTTAAATGTTATTATCTTATAGATTTTGAGATTTTTTGCGGCCAGTATACAAAACATGTTAATAAGAAGAATCAATTTTAAGGGTCTCCAAGGAGTTTTTGGGGACAAAGGAACATGGAACATCATGAATAGTTTAGGGAGACAAGGGAAATTTGTTATAAATTGTTCAATGGGAATACGGGAACACTGGTTGTTTTTTCAAAAGGAACACGGTAACAAGCACCCCCCTGGGAGACCCTCAATTTTGTATTTCGCCTAAACTCGACGAGGAAAGGCCAAGGAGGGGTAATATAATGTTTTTGCAACGTACTTTTTGTGATGTTATCCTATGATTGTGAAACTGCCTTTACGTAACCAAATGCTAGTCAGGAGCGTTCCTTTCCGGGAAGATTTGCGTTTATTGTTTATAAAGGGCGCTTTTTAGCGGTAAAAAAGGGCATGGCCTTAAAATTTTGCTTTGTCCCCCCAGAGCCTAGTGGCTGGTGCGACGAGGGAATAAGATAATGACTTCTTTGCAGCAGGAGCTTTTCGTACAAGTTATCGTTAATTGTACGAATTCTGTGTTGGCAACCCTCTGAACAACCACCACTGAATTTATGAGGGTTTAGCAGGCTTTACGGCTATCTGAACATCTAAAATCACGCCCAAACTCTACCGACTGAATTGAACGACAATTTCAACTTAACTGGACTTGCACTGAAAGAACATACGCTTTTAACAAAATGAGTGACACACACAAAACCCTAATGACACAAATTAACGGCAAATGGACTGATAACAACAAAAATGGAGATGGCACGATGACAAACAAAATGACTGACGCAAACACCGAAAGACATTCCCATTAACAATAACGAACCACAAACACGATGCACGACAGACACAACCAGTTAGCAGTTTCTTATTGAATAGTTTGAATGATTCCATATACACAACGGAGAGTCTTGCAACAAAGGCAAATATATTGGGTGTAGTAAGGGTGTTGCCTCTTGACTTTGCCTACAGCACAGCTCCCCTTTCTAACTTTTTAGGACAGACGGCACCCGTGACAGGTAGGCACGGGCTTTTCTTACAGCAGTTTATTAAAGAAAATTGACTGATAAGGGCGATTAAAAAAGGGAGGGGGGGAGGGAGGTGCGCTTTTTCAAAAATTTGAAATAGCAATGCTAACCTTTGAAGTAATGACAAAATCAGATGAAGAACCAGGCTGGAATCGCTTTCTCTTTGCAAAATGACCTTCAAATCACGCAAAATCCACGGAACAAGCCTGTGGGCTATTGCTGGGTTGTTTTGAAAAAACTCGACACCTGCAGAAGAATTAAGAAAAGTTCACAATGGAGTTTTGGTGATCAAGAAACAAAAATGATGAAATAAGACAAAATAACTGTGTAATAAATCGAAAAAATAAGTGAAAAGTCCATAAGTTATTTCAAATTTGCTTAAATGAGAAAGCACACATTTCAATATATATCTTAACTGATGACTTCATAAAAATCAATGCTTAGAATGTTTGTAACCTGAAAGAGCTCTATGAAATATGCAAGGTCAGTTTAATGTGTTATAAATTTAAAAACTTTTCACTGACAATATTCACCAAAATTTTAATATATTTGACTGATTTCGCCAGTTTATTTATTTCCTCACATAATTATATTTTCTAGCGAAATACACCAGAGGTATTTCATACATGGTGTTCTTTAAGGTTACTGGTTATCGCTTATATTCCCGTCCTCGCTAATACTCCCAGCCTCTTTTGTAATTCTGCTTTTGTTCTTTAGGTTGAAAATTTAATCCCGCCTCTCTGATGATGACAATCCCGCGTGCGGGGCTTCATGAAAAAAGAACAAATGCATTGCAAATGTGCTTGGAGTTTTGAATTATTGTCGAGCATTCAGCGTAGTGTCTTGTTGTTTTCATTTGATGGCAGCAAGGGTAAATAATAGGTTTAACCTATATAAGGGATACAATATAACGGAGACTACGGTATTTGTGAAAAAGTGTAGTCCTTCGAAAAATATATTTGTGAGAAGTCACACTTATGGTTCGAAGCGTTAGCGAAATAACAGCTCGATAAAATCAGCAGAAAAGGAGAGATCTTCAAAGACGACTTCAATTTCATTTGAGTTCATAACATTTTTAAATACGTAAGCGCTGCCACTGCATTTATCAAGAAGCTTTAAATTTTTCTTTTGTAAATCTCCCAACACAATCTCCTTCCTTCTTATGTTGTTTCAAGAAACGTATAATTAATATCATTTTATCTTGCGATTATGGGATCTTTCATTTAATCATGTGATGAATTTCTTAAAATAAAGTCAAGATAACTACTTACTAGTATCTCTGTATCTCACACGACCAGGGGGGTGCTTGACTTCCTCAATGACCATTCCGTTTTGGTATATTGCCCTTAAACAGAAAATTCATTGCATAAAATACTGGAGGACTGCAACAAAGACCTATTTTGTCTTTTGCAATCTATTTTAAGAGCACGGATATCTTAACTTCAGTCAGTACCATTGCAACCAAAAACTGAGCAAGGAAGGTCGCGAGCAAGTGGGACAATGGCAAAGAGGGACCTAACAAAGTGCAAAGGGACTTCGAAAAATTCATTGGACCATGTGTGCAAAATTAAATTTAAATCACTTGCACAAGATATTTCTCTAATTATAAGGTCTCGAGAGCATTATATTCTCCAGAAATTGAGACCTAGATTTGCTTGCCCCAAAGCTACCCCCTCTTGGAGGCACTATAATTCTACTCTATAATCCAGACAGAAATATTGATGTAGATATTTTAACATGTGCAACGGTGAAATAAGAATGAATAGCTACCATCGACGTTGTTCACTTGCAGCAATGTGACTCCATGTTGATGATTGTTGACCCCAATGATTTCTTGATCTTCGCCTTGGCTGGTGATTCCTCAAAATATCCTGTCTGTTTTGTCTGTACCAGACATTAGCACGGTTTCCATGCGACATTTGGGTAGAATGATATCGAAACCTACCAAAAATTATTGGCCAGTCAAAGCCATTTTTATTACAAGTTGACCCGCATGCAATGTCTAAGAAGCTGTAGCAAACAGCTTGAAAAAAATTTCAAACTTGATTTTACTTTTGTTTCTAACTTATTGTATTAAAAACAATTATTGAAGCACTATTTACAAATAATGTTCCCAATTTTATCTGTGAACATATTCTTAATCCCTGCAGCAAAGTTCAGAAAATGTTGTGGCGGCATGGCCAACAAAACAAGTTAACATCAGCTTGCAGCCCTTTCTTTTATTTGAGACACCTTTTTTGCTTTGACTTATCGACTTGAAAAAGAATGAACACTTTTCTAGACTCTTCCCTCTAGTTAAAAAATAAATTTCTATGACTGGGGACCATTTCAATTATTTGTACCTAAAACCTGATGTCCCGCTATGATCTGGAAAAATTTGAAAAAAATGCTCTAAAGAAAAAAGTTATCCAAATACCGTACTTACTAAAACATGGAACCACCTAAAACCACCTGAAATCACCTACAACCACCTACAACCATCTAAAACCACCTACAACGATCTGAAACCATCTAAAACCACCTGAAATCGCTTACAACCACCTACAACCATCGAAAACCACCTACAACGATCTGAAACCATCTAAAACCACTTTAAACCATCTACAACCACAACAACCATCACAATGTTTTCAAAATTCGCATTGAAGTTAGCCGTCATGTTTGTGTTCCCGTTGTTGCAGTGAGGCATTATATCACTACATCAGAATTCTGCGAAAGATATTTCATATTTTGGAACATCTAGACTTTATATTTAAAGGCATTGAGTCATGGTAAATAGGCTTTCTCTATAGGGGGTCATTTGGTTTCGGCGTGATCGCTGCTGTTTCATGTGATATTTGCATCCGTTGTTGACAACTTGCTATTGATGGAAACTGTTATGTTAATCAGTACAAGGTGAGTTCATGTGACCAGTTCAAGGTCAACCAATAGCATCGCAGTCATGGAAATCATGACTCAGCGGATTTTGGCACTTAGGGTATACCCAGTCTATTTATCATGACTCAATGCCTTTAATTTTGAGAAAAATATTCTCGACTGTGGAAAAAACACTAGAAACACGCGGAAAAGAGAAAGAATGGACACGTATCAAACAGCCTTTTAAAGCATGAAGTTTCAGCCAGACAGTTATCAAAGAACAAAAACTCAAAGCGAATGCGAAGGAGTATTACCGGCATTTGATGTCGCGATCTTGACGAACCGAGAACAGCGAAGTCGCACAAAGCTTAGGTTCTAATTCAAGACACAGGGATTCGAGAGACCTAATAGGCTTCAAGTAGTTCTAGTGAGTTTGTTGAAGTCTGGAAATCTGGTCATAAATAAAGTGGGATAAAGGCCAAGTGAGGGGGGGAGGTCTGCCCTTAATGGCCCGATTCCGAAATACACGCTTTTTATACGTTAACGAGTAAATTTTTAGGCTGGCTGTTCTTAAATTTTCTTCTATTTATTGACAGAAATGTTCTTAAATTGTTTTACTTTTTCATAATGTATTGGAAGCCCGTTTTTGCTGCCATTTGTGATAAATTTTCGCTAATTTTTACGTTCGTACCCAGTCGGAAACCCCAGTGTGCCCCAAATTTGAATGTTTCATTTGTTTCTCAAGTCTGATAACTGATTGTCATTTTTTCGTGAGCTCAAAAAGGCCAGCCTCAGCATGTTCTTAGCTTATTCTTGAATTTTAGTGAAACTTGAGGCTCTCGTTCTAATAAAATTGTTCTAATAAAAAAAGAGAACAAGGAAATAGTTCTGTGTTCATAGAATTTCTTTTCATTTATGGCGGCTAACTTCACTGCGAATTTTGAAAAGAATGTAATGGTTGTTGTGGTTGTAGGTGGTTGTAGGTAGTTGTAGGTGGTTTAAGGTGGTTCCATGTTTTAGTAGATATTGCATTTGGTCATGTTTAAGGAAAACAAGAAATAACACGTATAAAAAGTAATTTCATATTCATTTAGTTGCATATTTCCAATCAAATAAATCAAAACTGTTTTCCTTGACCCTTAGACATTGAAACATCAAAAGGTTTTTGGAGACTTTCATTACATTTTCATCAGAGAAGTTGTCATCACATCAAGGATACCAGCATTAAAGAGAAAACATGTTTGCTGGGGGCCCTGAAAGGTCAGGGGCCTTTAAAAGTCAGGGCCCCTTAGTTTTTGAACTAAAGATAACTTTGATCTGTTATGCCACTGTCCCAAACTCTGCTAATTACTTTATACCTGGACATTGAAGATCTCAACACAGTCTGTTTTACAAAATACATTCTTCTACATTCAATAAAATTTCTTACCTTGGGCCTACCTCAAACAGGTCTTCTGTGACAAAAGTTGGCAGACTTTGAGAAAGTGTTCGTTTTTCTGCATCTCCAACAAAATACTAAATAAAAAAACACAGTTAATACATATTTCGTACTGAGGCAATGCACTTTACACATACTGCATAATGATTGAGTCTATTTAAAATTATTTCAAAATATAACAACTCAATATGTGTCTTTTTGACAAACAATGACTTTGCAAAGAAAAATGTCTTTTGGCAATTTCAGGCATTAAAATTTTTCCTCTTTTACAAGGAATGACAGCATCTTGATTTATTCAAGCTAAACTTTAAAATATTTCAATAGGCTGAGCAGGGTTTGACTGACTCAAATACTGTTGAAATGGGCCATATCAGACTGCAAGAGCTTTGGTAATACCAGGATTTATCAGCAATTTCTGAAAATGTGAACCTATCATGATATTCTGCGGATCACAGTTTTTAAAGCACATTTAACAGAGTGCACTTATAATCCAGAGTTGTCAATTGTAATACAGACTAGGCCTAATCTGTCTGAACATTTCATGGACAGAACCTCATATTTTCTTATTCATCCCTGCTAAGCTATGCAAATGGTTTACTGAAATTATTTTGCTTGAAGCCAGCCAGATATGAAATATACACTAGAAAGCTATGCAGAACAAATAACAAGAAAATGTGGGATCCAGAGAACTGAAATCAAATCTACAGAACTGATCACTTAATGAAGCAGGCTTTGCCAAAGTCTCGGTAACCTTTTCAAGTAAGAAAATGGAAACTATTAGTCTCTGCCTAACATTTAACAGCCCTTCTGTGTGGCACAAGATTCAAAATTATGTTTGATTTTGACGTACATAGCTATAAGGTCATTCAAAAATGGTGCCACATCAAGGCTTGCTCTTGTCAAAGGTGGTCTTGTTTTAGACAACAGAACCTGTTCCATCAAGAATTGGAATGTGAAAAGGGAGGTAAGTCAAGGGATTTCAGTTAGACTATGTTAGTTATCTTATTTTATCTTGCTTCCATGCAATTATGCTTTTCTTTCAATAAGTAGTGTTCACTGTAGGGGTTTTACAGCTCTTGTCAATTCTATCGTACAACCAATTAAACTGTGCTTGTGATTCACCAGCTTTTAAGAACCACAAAAACATGTTTAAAAAACCACAGCCTAGTGGTAAAATGAGGCAGGTTAGGTTGAAATTTATTCTTGCATTCAGGAAATGTTTTTCTCCTAATGTAGTTCAATTTCAACTTACCTGGTGGTATTGTAAATCAGGTGTGATGTTATGTATGAGTGATTGAAAAGGGGTTTTGCATAATGGACAGGTGTGAACAACTTTTGACCACTGCAGAATGCAGGTAAAACAAAACGAATCTGAGAATATATTAAGGAAATTGATCATTCTCTTTGGAAACAATGTTGATAGCAATATATTAAACATTCTTTGATGTAGTGCAAAGAACCAGGAGAAAGACTCAAATTTTGACATTGGTGTAAATTTACATTTTTGCTTGAAGTTATACACTTTTTGCAATTGCAAGATGTGTGTTTACCAAGTAGATTACTATGTGCATTACTCCTGTTTATCTGCCATGCCACAAAGTTGGCACTGGTCAAAGGGTAATTGCAAAGTTAAAAATGTGTATTTCAAACAACCAAAAACACTCAATATAAATCAAGCATATCATTCAATAAGTATTCAGAAAAACGCTCAAAATTAAATCTAACCAGAGAAGTAAACAAACAACATAATAAAATTGAGCATCTGTTTGCAGCTAACAAAAAAGTGTAAATGCTCTAATGACTTATTATTTTAGTGTGGCCATCTTTCCATTTCATAAATACTTATTATGATATTACCAGTGGCGTAGGGTGAGCATAGAACTTAGGTATGCAACATATCATACAAGTTTATGTTGAATGTAAAAATTGTAATTTCAGCTTTATAAAAACAAGCGGTAATTCAAGGTAATCGTGATTATAAATTTTGATTTTGAAGCTATTCTTGGGTTCATGAACTCTGTGGTACTTCATGTTAATTTTTCTTTTTCTAGAAGGCCACTCTGTCCACTGCATGCTGTTCATGATCAGAAAAAGAGGCCATTTATTGTGGAATATGTTATCCATTGACTTTACTAGCGGTAAACATGTTGCAAGAATTTCTTAATTTCTCTAGAATTTTTACGCTTGTGTTTTAAACGTAGCATACATTGACACCATGCCACTGGATGTTACCTACTCTGAAAAGAGAGAAGACAGTAACTACATCAATGGAAATATTTACTTCAAAAAGGATACGGAAGCATTTTTCAAGAAATGCCCTGTCTTTATATGTGCCAAGGCAGATTGCACATGTTAAGTCATGCTTGTTTGGTGATTTATCCCTGTCCTTTTCTGATTTGGTATCCACTGGAAACAGCTTACTCTTCTGTTCCTCGAGTTTTTCTTTGATACTTTTAAAGGGATTCTTTTTATTTCTTTGTTGTTTCTTTGGTACAGTTGTAATAACGTCAATTTCACTGCCGCTGCTAGAATCAGAAATCAATATCAACGGGACAGATTTCTTTGGAACTTCAATAATCTTCACTGAATCATCAGAATCTTCATCAGTATCATCTTCCACTGTATTCCTAATGCCACTTGGGCCAGGTTGTGGACTTCGTGGCATTTCCTCACTTGATGTTGCAGCATTGATTATAGAGTATTTTGGTTCCCTGCTGTCTTCTATTCTCTCCTCACCATTCAATGGGATGCCACCAATTACATCAATATTTTCGTCCTCATCTTCAATTTCAGACGACTTTTCGTCATTTGTCGGGAGACTTTCATTCTTAACAGCGTTATCTGCGACCGTCACGATATCGACTTCTTCAGTTTCGTCTGCCATTTGTTTAGGTCCCACACTGAAGCAAAAAAATCTGATTCAATATGATGTATCCACGTTTTTCAACTATCACGTGTCATTATTCTAAATTATAGACACAAAGTTAGAAATAGATGCGTCCTGTTTATCTTGTACACTTACATGTTACTGTCCAATCAGTTATTTCACTGTTCACAGGGTTGATGCATTTAATGTGCTTGAAACTTTTCACAGGGCTGACTTATTTAATGTCCTTCAAACTTCTCACAGATGTTTTTTTGTCTTTCTCTAAATGAGATTGACTGGCAAAGAACATTAATTGCCATTACATTAGTCCATCGAAGTTTCCGCTGTTTCCAAGTACATTGAATTCTCCTTTCCAATACGAGTCAGTATTCCTCCTCCATTGCGTCGCATTAAGAAAAATTGAATTCCTGATACCAATACCAATGAGGTAGAAATAATTTAATTTCTACCTCATTCACCAATACCAACAACTAGAATTATGAAAATTCCATGGTAAAATTTCCATTTATTCATTAGGATTCCAACAAGACTTTGTATTTCTATATAAAAAAGTAAAATTGTCTGGAATAAGACAGTATAAAGAAATAAGCAAAAATAGTAATTCCCCCAGCGAGCCTCTATTTCATTTTATGCTGAATCAGGACTGCATCAGCATATTGCATCATTAAAAGTATCAACAAAAAGTTAAGGACACAATTTGCAATAAAAGATGAGTTTTATTTCTATTTGAAGTTCAGTTGCGCAAAGAGCTGGTAAAAATTCGCTTCGAGAGCGATACAGCAAGAACACTTCTCAATCTTTACGCCAAAAAAAGAGATCAATACCATCGGAAGAAACGCCCAGGCCAAAATGAATTACATTAGAAGAACGATTGGCAAAGAGAAGCCCCTAGTCAGGGTACTTCCACTTATAGGGACGATAAGAGCTGGCCGTGGGGGAAAGAACGTGAGCATAACAAATATTGAGAAACAAATAGAACAGTCATTTGAATGTAAGAGGGCTCAGCCTAAAGCAGTCGTCCTAGAAATCAACTCAAATGGTGGATCTGCTGTGCAGTCTAATTTGATTTATCAAAGAATAAGAAATTTATCAGACAAAACAAAGGTTCCTGTCATTTCCTATGTACAGGATGCTGCTGTTTCTGGTGGTTACTGGCTCGCTCTGGCGGGAGATGAAATTTATGCAGACCCAAACTCTGCAGTTGGGTCAGTTGGTGTGATTTCCTTGCTGTTTGGGTTAGAGGGAGTCATTAAAAAGCTAGGTAAAATATGTATTATGCAGAAAAAATATTGACATAAAAACATTGCCATGTTTTGATAGTTTTGTTTCTATGACTATGAACGAATAATGTTATTCTATTCTTCATTGGTAGAAGCTTATTCCTAAATGAAAAGTTGTTATTTCGTTGTTTATCTGCAGCCCAGGGTGGAATCATGTAAAGCTTGTGATGTATGCGCCAATAAATAATCTACAATGGGAATGGTCTGCAGCACAAATGAATTTTTGAAAAAGAGAGATTTTGAAGTGTGTTCATTCAAATCATTAGAGCCATAACACAAATGGTCATGGAATTTCTTTGTTTTGTTGTAACAAATTTTGTGCTTTATCTCAAACTGTTTTCCTGTATGTCTCAAAACTGAAACTTTAACAAAGTATAAAGTGAAAACCCACACAGAAGAAACTCACTTATAAGAAACTGCAGACTGACATTTGAAGGTTGTGTACCAATAAAAAAGAAACTGTGAAGCCTATTGTATCCAGTTTCCTTTAACTGCACATTTGGCATAAGTTTCTGAAATAAAATAATTGCTAAAACTGCACTATAAAAACTATTTACTTTCTTCCAAAATGTATAATCATCACTTCATTTTCAGGATGATCCTGGTATTTTCTTACAGTTTTTAACAAACTCATTTTTGTAAGAAACTCTTCAGGCTGTTTTTCAATTTTGTTTCCCTTTTATTAGTAACTTCACATTATGACCATGTTTCTTATATAAAATGTGTTTCTCCCACATAGGTTTTTACCACATCCACTTTACAATACAATTAATGGGACTTTAAATCTACAGTAGTGACTTCTGTATATTTTGGCATATTTGGTTCATTAATGGCAAAAAAATTTGATATAATTGCAAAATTTATCAATCACCTTATTGATTAATACTACAGCTAAAAAATGTGGTATCAAATTAAGTAAAAACAGATGTATGCTTTATAAGAACAATTTCATAAGAACACAAGCCTAAAAAATGGTAGAAAAATTAAGAACAAGCTGGAACTGAGCTACTGAAAATGTCATTTTGAATAATGCTTCATCTAAAAAATGAGAAGATTTTTGCCATCTAGGGATGCTTTTTTTCAAAGAAATAATATCTCACACACTTTGTTGGCAAACGAGGCCTGAATGCTTCCCTAGAGCGCATTAGGTGGCAACTGCATTGCTTACACCTCAATAATTAAACCAGGCCTGTATACTTTCCTTAAGAAAAATCCAGTCTCAAATTTTCCTGAGTCAGCCAGCCTGAACTTCATTATATTGCTTCTTGTGAAAAAGGGTGTAAACAAGATACAAGTCAATTTGGAAGAAAAATTAAGGGCTGCTTATGTTAGCAGCAAAAAGGACTGCCTGTCTGTTGCAAAGACTATAATCAAATGACTGAGTTCAACAAACCTTGAAATTTCTTACAGAATCAATCAGTGTTAATAAAGCTATGTAGGGAATTTACAAATACAAATAAATGAAGCTGGAAAGTAAAGTATAACCGCCTCAAATGGTGCAAACAACATTGGATATTTTTTCCTGACTCAGTTACTATCTTTTACTAGGAATTGAGCCAAGAATACTTACTGCTGGCAAACACAAGATGCGTATAAACCCTTTTGAAGCACAAAATCCTGAAGACACAGAATGGATGAAAAGTTTCATTGATGAAGTTCATGAAAATTTCAAGACGCTGGTCAAGGAAAGAAGAAAATCTTTGGATAAGGAGCACAAAACAGTATTTGAGGCTGATGTATTCACTGGAGAGAAGGCAGCAAAACTTGGATTGATTGATGGTACAACCTCGGATATCCATGCTCTTTTGAAAACCAGATTTGGAGAAGATGTTGTAATCAAAAGAGTTGAGGGAAAGTCAATGTTTCCTTTTGGTTTTGGAAAGTATGGAACAGAAGTGAAGTTGAATACAGACAATGTTTTTGATAATCTAGCTGATGCACAGTCAAGATACAAAATATTTTAATAATGTTTGGAAGACCCTTTGAAGGAGTTTTTTTAATTCACATATTCTCATCTACCAAGGATGTAAAATAGCTTTCAACTCAAGTGGCAGTTTTTAATCAAATTTAATAAGGAATCACTTATTGGCCTTAGTTAAAGATGCCTTTGCCTAAAAATGGTTGTTTCTGTGTAAATAGAGTAAAAATATTTCTAAAAGTGATTATAGTGACAAATCAAAATTTGAATCTTTAAACCAATTATTTGGCTGATAAAATAGGAAGGTTAAATTAAGGATCAGACAGATTAATTTACATAGGAAACTTTCTGTTCCTAACCTCAGAGTATATGGTACAGGATATTCATCAAACAATATTTATTTTCGATCTCAACAAAACACACACACTGCTAGATGGTGTTGTCTCCTTTGCGCTAGTTGCATTTAAACCATGCCAGGTCCACATGTATCATTATCTGGTTTGGTGATAAAAAAAGTCTAAGATCCAGTGGCAGAGCCAACTTTTCAGAAAGTTGGTCCTTGAGATTCATGCAAACCTGATGAGAAAAATTGGAGGGGGGGGGATATGTAAGTTATCTAGATTATCACATTTAAATGACATTTCTTGGGAGACAAAAGGTGTTTCCTCTGGAAGGAAATGTTTCAAACAGGGGGAAAGGACGTGGTCCCTAACACACCATTTGTCTTCCCCACTTATCTCAGGCTTGAGCCGCCACTGCTAAGTTCTTGTCAAGTTTTAATGAACATTAATAGAAAAGATACTGTGGGCATTCAATGATGGTCAATGCATTCCATTGCTGATCTGCCTCTTGTTGAGAGGGGGCCAAAAGCAGTTAAAAGTGAAAACAACTTATCTATAAAAGTATTCAATTTACTGTAGTCATCCAGGTAATTCTATATTTGATAATAGCAAATAATTATGAAAAAGGTTGACACTTTTTTGGAAATTTTTAGCAATAGGACAGGAGCTGTAATACTTCTGTGTGGAAAATGCTCAGTGGAATCGTGGGTGTATCTAAATGACATGTGGTAAATAGTAATAAGCTTAAATATAAACTTAACATTGCTTAAATCTTGATCTGTTGATGAAAGGAGACACAAGTCATTATATGGTGAGTACAAGTATCTATATAAATAGAGGAAAATCTAGAAAAGTCCATAAATAATTGTACAATCAAAAAGCAAACACAACAAAGGTTGAAAAATTATCTTTAAATTTATCTTATCTCTAACATAATTTGACAGCTATAAAACCCCAACTGAAAATTATCATGAAATTCGAATCACATAATGTTCAATTATCTGTAAAAGGTGCTGTGGAAAAGGAAATTTGAAAAAGCAATCAAATATGTGACAGCATAAGTGCTGATAAATAAAGTTGAGTTTGCTTGAGATGAAATGTATACAAAGGTCAGCCAATAAGAGAATCTAGGCTAAAAGTGATGTCAGATTCCTCCCTTGGGACTTCTTATTGCTCCCTGTTGGCATCACACTGCTTTTTCGGCAACAATTCCAACTGATGCAAATCCCAAGGTAAAGAAGATCAGAATGGCGATCAGCAACATCCACTGGCGAAATGAAACAGCCTTCGGATGAAAATTTTGTTTCTTAAAAATTTTTGTAGAATAAGAATGCTACACAAGGGACATTATGAAAGACCATTTTTCAAAAGGGAATAGAAGGCAAATTCAGTGAAATTTCATTTGCTAAAATAACCTTGTTAGTTTGACTGTCAGATGATACAGCGTGCAGTGCTGTTATTTGTGTACTTAGGGACATTATGAAAGACTATTTTTCAAAAGGGAATAGAAGGCAAATTCAGTGGAATTTCACTTGCTAAAATAACCTTGTTAGTTCGACTGGCAGATGATACAGCGTCCATTGCTGTTATTTGTGTGCTTTGGGCTGGAATTTTAGAAATGGGTATGGATAATCAAAATGAACACAGCCAGGTCCAGAAATAAACATACCCACTGTAAATCAGGGTCATCAGAATTTGTGGAACAAAGGAATTCAAAGAAAAGTCGGTGCATATTACGGAAATCTGTTGAATTCTCGGCGAACAATGGAATTGTCCACACTTGACGGATGCGGATTTTTCGAAAATTATACATGGAATACAAAATTTATGCGAAGTTAAACAGATTTGCAGAATTCTTCACCTGCTGTTTTATAAAAAGGAACTAGTCAAATTTTGGTTTTTCTGGTCAGAATTTTTGCTAACATGACCGGAACGCCGGAATGCAACAATACGATGCACGGCACAGCGGATTTCTACCCCCTGGATGATCCATACTTTCGAAATCCTTGGAAGATAAATTTTCATACCTCAATGCTTTTCACATTGTACTAGCAAATGAAATGAAAAGTACAAGAACTGTCTGAAAAAATTTCACTGGAAGTAGCTCTAATGCTTAAGGCAGATTGTCTTTTCCTGATGGGGCGCTCAATAAATCTAGTGATCAAGGTAAGAGGAATGCCAACAAAAAAGTAAATGTTACCCCCTGATTCAAACATATATAAAGAATATATATCAAAAAATTCACCTTTGTGTCAGCAGTTATCTGAACATTGTCATTTGCCCTTGCTGGATTGTACTCAGCTAGAAGAGAAATGCTTTGTAAAGGCGTGGAAGTGTAGTTGTTATTTTGGAAATGGCTTAAGGATCTTCTTCATTCAATGCACGTCAAAGAACGAAGTGACGAATGATGGAAGACTTTACAACCAGTAGCAGATCTTGTTAACTAGCCTTTAAAGCAATTCTTTTTGGTCATATGATATTTTGGAACGGGATATTAGACTTGACCAGCCCTTAACTAGAAAAGTCTGCTTTCTCGACAGAACCCTAAGGAGAACACTGATTGGTCAAAAGGAAGCCAATCAGCTCGTAGCTATTGGTTTATTTCAATCCAAATTTGGGTAAGCGACCTAACCAACTTGTTTGTCACCAACTAACATCTTCATGCTACTCTTGTACTACGCAGGGCGACATTATCTAGAATTCATCAGAAAGGAAGTTTATAAAGCAAATTGTTTTCTTTTCTTTCACTATCGCAAGTTCTTTTTTTACAGACAGAATAATGCTATCATTTTGGCAAAATATTGCAAAACTTTTAGAAGAAAATTTAGCGCTAATAAAATGAATGTCCACTTAAAAATGAAAGTATGAAATATGTTTAATGTTGAGATTTTGCGGCAAAGGCTGTACAAAATTTGCCTGATAATTTTGTTGTGTCTTGAAAATGTTTATGCCTCGCAATGCCTCGCAGAATTATGGATATAGCTTTCATCATGTTGGCAGAATTATGGGTCACATTTTTTCAGACATGTGCGAAATTATGGAACCATATTTTGAACCAAATTGGCACGTCCCTGTCCAAAAATAAGCATATTTATCCCCATGAGGGCGCACCAGGCCACCGCTGCAAGCGCACTTTATCAAGTCAAACTTTCTTAGAATTGTGGTAGTCGTTTGAATCATTTTCAGCGTAACAAAAGTATTTTAAAAGCTAAAAACACGTGGTTGTTTCGGACGTAACATTCAAGCCCTTGAAGGTTCAAAATAATTTCCGACCTGGCAACCAATTCACGGCGAACCAGGGCCGAATATTGTCTCGTAGCTGCGTCACCGCATCGATTCGTATTTGTTCGGGGTTTTCTCGGAAGGGGCAGATTTAGGCGTTATAACATTATGAATACAAAAACATTCTTAATAAACAAGACGCAGCCGAAACTACCTTTTCAGTCAATTGTTTGATTAAAAAGTTACTGCTGGCGAAGCCTCGTCAAGACCATTTCATTTGCGTCAATCTGTAAAATTTTAGAGTCAGAGGTCGAATGAACATAAAAAACAGCTTTCTTCAAACAAACCTGTGGATTTTTCAAAGACTTTCAATCCAATCTCCATGATTATGATCAAAACAACACACACCACAATCCAAATGATAATCACCACAAAACTAACTCCAAACAGCTTGAGGCCAAGAATAACTGTCACAGCTAAAAGAAAATGTTCAGTTAGGACTTTTAGGCCAACAATGCCTGCCAAAAGTCTTAGCACACTAACCTCAGTTCTCAAGGGCAAATTCAGCATTTCTCCTCCCCTTTGAACATCGCTTGTTTACCAAAAAACTTGTTTACATATTTTTATCTTTAGGCTTTAAACTACAAGCTTCATTAGAGCTTTTTTAATAAAGCATGGATCTTAACCCTATCTGACCTGGGGGGGGGGGCGAATCCGCCCCCTTTACTAGATGTTTGTCTCCACACTGTTCTACGTGTAAAAAAGGCATCTAAGACTAAGTGAGTTTTACTTTGTAGCATAGAGCAATGAAATTATACAAATTTCAACTTTCTATATTTAGAACTGTCTCCATGGTTACCAATTTCTCACAGCTATGTCTGTGAAGTTGAACTTCGTGCTTCTCTTATTCCTTTGTTATTGGCCCATTTCCTTGCAAAAATATAAGTTTAATGAACTTTTAACATGCTTTCATAACTATGACGTTACACAAAATGTTTACAATTGTATGACGTCATTGTTTACACAACACAGCTAATTGAATTATTATCTTTTGAATTAATTGCTTATATGATGAGTAACCTTCGTTGCAAATTTGGTCCTCATATCATATATAACAGCAGAGAAAAACAAGGGGGGGGGGCGGGATCCGCCCTTCCCAAGGCATTGAGTGTATCAAAACGTCCAGGTCAGATAGGGTCAACACATCCTGAAAAAAAACTTTTCATCGTCATTAATCACCAAAATCCACAGAAGGGGTATAAATCAACAGCAATCGCGAAAAAAATTTAAAGCAACATTTTGATCATTTTTGTATTTCAGAATCATTATATTCGACAAAATGTTACAAGAGAGGAAAGTTCTTTCTAGTTAACAGTTATTTAAGAATAGATGGGAGCTTGTTTGGAAATGGGAGAAATGCCACCATTCCAAGAGGAAGTGCCTGGTTATTGCATTAGGTCTTATTGAGGTAGAAGATCTAACATTTCACGAATTTAACAATTCCTTGGTACGACTTCGATTGGATTGTAAATGGCTTAAAAACATACTTCAAATTTGGGTTTTGTTTTAGTTCTGAAAATACACAGCTACCCTCGAACCGCTAAGAGAAAATCCAGGGCATAGAGAAGCACCAGGTCACAGAGAAGCAACGTACCTGCTATTGTGAGGGCTGTTGAACCAACAAAACGGTGGGCCCAGTTGAAAATCCATCGCCTAGGTGGAATTTCCATCAAACTATTATTATAAGTACCATGTCAGGGGCATTGGTAAAAGGGGAGTGCGAAAGAGTGTAGAGGTATGTGAAGGAGTGCCTTACACGCAAAACTATGGGTTTACTGGCAAATGCAAGAAAATTATATCTATTGCTCAAATGTTTTAACTTTCGAAGGTATATGTATAGCAATAAGG
The DNA here is from genome assembly GCF_013076305.1 of Rhopilema esculentum. The sequence goes on along the minus strand of NW_027020174.1, from coordinate 12,453,055 downwards.
AAAATCGCCCATATTATATACTCCATTCCTACCTACAAAATTATCTGTGTATTCTCACATGGCTCAAGAATTAAGTAAAGCAGTTTTTGCATTGTGCCAACAGTCACACCTTAGCAACGGTATTTTTGTCGGCAGATCTGGGGACCTGCACTATTTAACAATTCTCTTTAGCTGTGCAATGTAACTGAAAAACTTTCCATCGACTATGTTTACAAAGCCCATTCATCGCTCCGCTAAACCTGCTTTTATACATTATTTAAAATGTAAAAAACAATCCCAAGAAGTAGAATGAATACCTGTCTTCGCCTGGGTGTGGTCGAAATGCGGCCATTATTGGCTGTAGGACAGAGAGACATCATTGAACGTATGAAATGGAAAAGACTGAGATTAGATAAAGGAGAGGGATTTTGACAGAAGGTCGAGCACTCATTACAAGATTATAATTTTTGAATATTCATAGATTAATGATTTTAACGATATTGATGACACTCAACTATGTTTGCCAGGGTGACAAACAGCTAGATCAAACCAAATCATTCGACTTTTTTGAGTTCATAGTTTATCATCAAAATTCATGAACGTTGGCTCATATCTAAGTATCAAAGTTGTTTTTCATATTCAATGTTTCCACTTTCCAGGTGCATTACCTGTTCGTTAAACATTTCATTTCATTTTTCGTTATCTTTTATAACTTAAGGTTACCTGTCTTTCAGTACTATTATTCTCAAACAGAACAAATGTAGTGTAACCGGCAAGACAGGTCGAGGCAAGTTAAATAAGATTACTTTGCTTATAAATAATATTTAGCTATGTAACAGACAGGGTGCTATTTTCCCCATGACTTTGTGACCGTAAGTCATAAGAAAATCACAATAAAAAAATATTTGTCACAGGAAATTTTCAACCATGGATAAATAATTTAACAGTTTTATACACTTCTCAAGATGTTGAGCAGTTTTGTAGGAAATAAAATGCTCGAAAGAAATTGCTTCAATACATTAAAAAAGATCAAAACTATGTTTAGTACAGTGATATTTTTTCTAGGGGAGCTCAAGGATATTAGCTTCCTTTGCAAAAGAAACAAATTACTACTTAATGTTATGAGTGCTTGAGATATTTTTTTAATGCAGGATATTCAGAATGTGCTATATAGAAGGAACCGAACTCCTATGTCACCTGCATTTTTGCACAAATTTCTTGCTTGTACCTAACTCAAAATACTATAGGTTCAATTCTTTGTACATAATTGAAGTTTTGGAATCAATCTTTCCAACATAATCGCTTCATTTATTAAAACGCAAGAACTGCTAATTTAATGATCACTCATAAATGCACGAATGATAATATTTCCCAATTGCTTTCCTACCCTTTAAAAGAGTTTTGTTAATAGTGTTCTTTAAAAGAAGGGACACCGAGGGGGGAAAAGAGGGCAAATTGCTCCAGGGCCTGTAGGTCTAAAGAGCCTATAAAGTATTGAATTCCATTTTATAAATTGAATCAATCAAACGTAGAAAAATTATGCCTTAGAAAGTAAAATGTTTAAAACGATTGCAAGAAATATTCTAAAATGCATTTTTAGCTAATCTTAAGGTCGTGGTCGCGAAAATGTGCTGCTCGCTTCACCCGCATTGGGCCTCGCCCGCATCTTTACTTTTGCCCCAGGACTACCAAAATCTGTCCCCAGCCTTGATTATAAGCATGAAAAAAGTAACTTATTATTTTCTTTAGTTTTCTTCTTTAGGTGACCCCTGCTTGTCTTCAACAACATAATCTTATCCCATAATTGAGATTTTTGAATCATAAATTCCAAACTAATATCACAGTAAAGTTTACAGTCACAAAAGGTCTTTAAGAAAACAACAGCCTGGTAACGGACTCAGCATATATCTCGCGATACCTCTTCAAGATATTAATGCGATAGATACCTGCAGAAGTGCGAGAAAAGTGACGATACAGCCAAGGATAGGATGAGCTCCAGCGCCCTATACAAGAAGACAATTGAATTGCTGTAAGGTTAAGTTAATTTTGAACAAAAATAAAGAAAGAGCATGTGCACGGGGTCGTGGCTAGAATGTAATCGAGGCAAGCTATCAAATTTACTACAGACATCTTCGCTCAAGTGTAATCAGCTGGAAATAGCAATTTTAACTTGGGTGATATTCCAATAATGCATATGTCGATCTTTGACATAACTAATGGGCCTTTTGGTTAGTAAATATTTAGTGCTATTTTATGAAGTTAAGCAAACACTTCAGTAACAATAGAGAAGAGAGTGCATTAATATTTCAACAAGTTTGTAGAAATTCAACTTTGGCAGTGAAATTCTCCTTAGACGATAGTAAAAACGAAAGAAGGAAATCAGGATCTGCATTTTCCTACGGAATATGCGAGTCCTGCTTTCTCGAGATTCTCGATAGCTCTACAGTGTTTCAGTAAGGTTCAGATAGGCAGATTACAGGGAGAAAAAACTAGTTAATTACTGCGTAAAACTGGTTTGACGGGAAGGTTTTGTCATGCAAGAACCAGTTCAATATACATACGGTGAACACAGCTCTTATCTTTTTTACATCATAATTTCAGAATAGAGGACTCTGCAGCAAAGGCAAAAACAAAGGCAAAAACAAAGGCAAAAACAAAGGCAAAAACAAAGGCAAAAACAAAGGCAAAAACAAAGGCAAAGACAAACGCACATCGCTCCATCCTTCTTTGTGCACAAAAATGATAATGAAACTTATGATAGTGAGGACCAGCGCCGTCGTCATGAATATTCTGTGACTCTGTGTATCAAGATAAGAGTTCACATTATAACAAAGAAGAAAATCTCAAATTGTAACTTCATAATTAATGAATCGAATACTGAAAATAAGGTAAAGGATGATAGGACTCCACAGATGAAATAGAACGACAGACTAAATAGCATGAAAAAGAATCATATGAGAAAGTGCTTAAACTCAAGTTACATTGTCACATTATATTATACGAATTGCAAGCTAGCATCAACTCTTTTTTGTAAGATTAATTAAGTGAAGTTCAGTCTGGTTGTTTCTACAGTGCAGTCCCTAGCTATTGCTCTCTAGGGAGGTGTTTGGGCCTCGTTTTCCAAAAAATTGAGCCAGACAATACATTTTTTTCTTAACTTGTTCTTAACATTTGACCAATTTTGTGGCTCATGTTCTTATAAAATTGTTCTTACAAAAAAAGAGCAAATAAGAATGCGTAAAATTCAATAAAATCTAATTAGAGATTGCGTTGATATTTGAAAGTTCTAGCAAAGGGTTTGTTGCCGAGAATTAAGTTCTACTGACTGGGCTAGTAAGGAAGCGGTTTCAGAAAACCGCTTCTGCAAGTAGCGACCGTCAAAACTAAAACAATAACGGGTGTTATTCGAGCATCTCTCCTTTAGCTTTAAAGAATTCTGAAAAAATCTTAAGTTGCTGACCTGGAACCAGACTTTCTCGCCAAAACAAGATTTCTCGCTAGCAAGAGGCTTTGTGTAACGAGCGATGAACATCCCTGACGCAGCAAAACACACCCAGGCAATTATCATCAAACAGCCTTTAAAATAAATCATGTACTGATTATTTAACTTCGCTCGAATTACCTGTTGATCTTCAAGTAATTATGTTACAAAATAAATGTTGTGAGTTTATCGAATAATTCTCAAGTTCAGTAGCTGTCCAATTAGCTTCTAAAAAAACAAATGGAATGGCAAGCATCATCAATTCTTTTATATTTTCCAGAGCATATGTTAAACAGGCTACTTGAGAGAAAAATGAGGAAATACCTGATATCAAGTTAAAAGACCTTTCAGATCTTAACATATGAAATTATTCAAGACAAAAGTCACAAAACTGACTTTTTATTGAGAGAAAAGGTTTGAGAGAACAATTTTGAGAGAAAAGGAAAAGGTTTCATCGTTCAACCGCCCCTTTCCGACGAAGAAATGTGTAGGGCTACCCCCAGGTGTATGGGCTACCTCTAGGTGTATGGGCCACCCCCAGGTGTATGGGCTACCTCTAGGTGTATGGGCCACCCCCATGTGTATGGGCTACCCCCAGGTGTATGGGCTACTCCCAGGTGTATGGGCTACCCCCAGGTGTATGGGCTACCTCTAGGTGTATGGGCCACCCCCAGGTGTATGGGCTACCTCTAGGTGTATGGGCCACCCCCATGTGTATGGGCTACCCCCATGTGTATGGGCTACCCCCATGTGTATGGGCTACCCCCAGGTGTATGGGCTACTCCCAGGTGTATGGGCTACCCCCAGGTGTATGGGCTACCCCCAGGTGTATCATGTTTAGGAGCTTTATTCCGGCAAAGGTAACATGTTTTCAAATTTTTATTACAGGTCAAGGTTATGAAATGTTTTCCAGCAGGTCCAGCCTCGTTGCTTTTCTCCGAAGTAGACCACCAAGAGGGGTACTTACCATGGGCGATAACTTTGTCTACTGACTTGGATGCTGACTTTATTAAGCAAGGTTTCTTTAGATCTATCTTTGTCGATGAAAACCCAGTTTTCAATGCAGACTGTCCGTGGTAGCCCGGATTTGTGCCTGGAGATTAAGGCCGTTTCAAAATTGTCACAAACGTGTATTACACAATATATATTTCATGTTTGGTCATTAAGAATTAGTATGTTCTCGAATCTCTCGTCTAATACCATATATAACCTATTAATCTGGCTCTAAAGATACTGGTTTGATGAACACATCTAGTGTTCTAAATAGGGATACTTAATCTATCACATAATATCATGCTTGTGACAAACAATAGAACTGTTGCAATTTGCAATATAGTAAAATAAACTGAACTTTTATTTTACTAATAATTATTTTTTATTAACTAATTAGAAATATTCGCCAGATTTTAAAGCATTAAGCCCTGGTCAAACGATCCAGCACTTCAGCCAACATTTCGCCCAACATTTTTCTTTTATGTTGGAATGTGACCCAACGATGGTGGTCAAACGATCCAAGATTTCACCCAACATTTTCACGCGCAGATCGAAAAAGGACTGGGTAGAAGTTCGCGCTGAAGGCTGCACAGTTTCGCCACATTTTGATCCAAAAAAACGAAAGGCAATCACTGCCTTCCCTTTTTTGTCTTGAGATATTTTCACTGTCATCGTGGTCTTTCAGGACGAGTATCGCATCCCCTAACAAGGCCGTGGCCTAAATTCGCGCCCCGCCCCCTCCGCTTTCTTGTAGCTCCTCCCCGCCACAGTTTCTTCATTGATGCTTGATGCCTCTTCTTTTGCACAGAATACTTATATTTCGTTTTCTTGTGCTGGTTTCGTTCGTTTCAACAATCGCGTTTGCTTACAATCAGTTACACTTTAATTATGTGCGATGATTGAATTGTGGCGCTATTTAACCAACTGCGCTTGCGCAGAGCGAACTAGGTTGGCTGAATTGGTCAAACGGTCCAACATTTCACTTAACACTTCAAAACAATAGAATTGCTGGACGTGGGCAGCCAACATGATGTGGGTGAAATGTTGGATCGTTTGACCAGGGCCTTATGTCCAGACGCATTTCGCCGGCTATTTAAATTTCCCATTGGGTTGGACTATACAATAGACCTATTGTTACGGATCCAATCGGCTAGTTTTCAATGAATTCTCGATCATATACGCGCTGCCAAGCCTATTGTTAACACTGAGCGGTTGACTGATGAGACATATTGCCTTTAAGCTGAAGTAAGCGCATTTGCCAAGATCTCAGAAAGGTGCCGTTCTCGAGCCTAGCTTAGCATAAGAGGGACTCGGGGCGCTCAATTGAGCAAAAAAGGTATGAATGAAACAAGAAAGCACCCCCCTGTTCAATTGTGTGCTTCCTTTGGTTGGCAGACAGATAAATCTAAGGACTGTCTTGAGTTGACAAAAGACATTAGAAGATTGCAGCATGAACACTTTAACATACCCGATAGACTGTCACCGAACGCTGCTACAATGTGCCAATTCGTGTTTAGGTCGACCATATAGCTTCCACTTGGCGGTGATATTGGCCTTGAATATCTAGAATAAATAGAAAAAATAACCTACAACTTAATCAATAACATCGAGCTTATTTTTTATTATCAAATTCAACGAAGAAAATAAAGAATAGAATCAGCATATACGAACTTGCAAGTTACAAAATTATTATTTATTCCATTTCCAGTGATTGTTAAGCCAGCTGTCTGCAAAATAAAAATATCATTTAAGAGGTTGAAGAACATCACAACTACTCTGTCTGGTAACTAACTGCATCCAATTCTTATAAAACAGAGAATGATAGAGATTTATTCACAGAACTGGACATAAAAAAGCCGCGTTTTTTGGACAGGTTGCGACAGGATCAAGTGCTACAGTTTACTATAATATTTTAAGGTTTCATTTCAGGTAGGAGATTATGTGGAAAGCAAAGGAGAACCTGGAAACATAATTTTAAAGAGTAGGCAAAGATCAAGAGCTTTGGTATCCTAAAAAGGAGGTCCTATGACAGGTTTTGGTTAAAAACTATGGTTAGTGACCAACGGATCACGTTACTTAGAACGCATGAATTGGACATAATAGCTAAGTATAGCCAAATAACATAAAGACAATATGTGAAATATTGGATTATATCATAAAAACATTACTGACTGTAATGATGCCTACCGATTGACTAAAATCTGGAGAATAGCCATTATTAACGAAGGCTTTCAATCGTGGGGTGGACGAGTCCTTAAAGCAAACTTCCCCTTTCGCGTTGTCCTAAAATGCACAAGAAACCTCACTGCATGCGTAAATAAAGCTTGATCTTCAAAACATGTAACAAATGGAGTTACAATAAATAAACAATGAATTAGAAATAGATTTTACAAACAAATCACAGGTGTACGCGCTAGTGAGTTGGCCAGAAGATCATCAGTTTTTTATCTTTGACAAAAGGACAGGGCAGTAGGCCGATGCGAAGCAACCAGATACTTTTAGATGAGAGAAAAGTCAAGTACAAAGGCTTTACAAGTATCTCTCGTACTATTGCAAGATTAGATCAATTTTGCCAAGCATGAAATACTTCTCTTAATGTATAGTTCGATTGTGAACCGTCCCTTTAAACCAGTGTCGATGTAAGACTATCCTCTCTAAACTGTTTTTATTTGCCTGGCATGAGAGTTAATCAAGCCAATGTTTTATGGATTAGGGATTATAAATGTTTGTATAACAGAAAATAAATGCATAACATAGACATTTGGTTACGTAATAAACAGGAGGTCAATCCGACTCAGTAGAATCAACAGCTATTTGGCCCTTGTGACGAATAGCTGGGGCTTCACATGTGTTTTCCCTGTGTGTTGGTAGTGTAAGCCTGCATTCAGTTCTCTAAGGAGATATCACTTACGCAAAAAACCATTACAAGGAACGGGGAAAGTGATTTGTTTCTATGATAAGCGCATATATGAGCAAGACATAACATGGATATGCGTTCGCTTTGAAGATATTCGAATGAAGCTAGGCCTAGCCTATGAACAAACCATTTTCCCACCAACGCTGTTAAGACCAAAAGCCACCCATACATTTCTGGTACCAACTTCAGAATCAAGAAGGCCTGAGGTTTTGTTGTATTGAAATGAGATTGCTACATCGCATGTGCTTCCAACGCAGCCATTTGGAAGGAGAAAACAACAAGAGGTCTTCCCACATTGAGATGTGTCAATCTAAAGAGAAAATGGCTGGTATTAATTGTGCTGCAGACACTAAAGAAAAGTACATTCAGACACTTTAGTAAAATACCTTCTAACCCCAAGCAAAACGAAGACGGTTTCAAAATTCTGGATTTATTGCAATTTCATTTCAATTCATTTTAATTCATTTAAACACGAAAAGACCCTTAAGCAGTGAAATACAAACTTTACTTATTAATATACACTCTAAAATTCAACCAAAATATTTAAAACTATACATATGTAAAAAGGCTAAAACCCTAGTTCCTAGAACTGCTGTTATTCCAGGGGGTCGTGTTTCAACATGAGTCAAGCCCCTTAAATGCGTTTTAGGTGTTGTTTAAAACGATTTAAAGTCGGTTTCTCACGAATTCTGGAAGGTGTATCATTCCAGGCTTTCAAAGGTGCATAATAAAACTCTTTTTGAAAAATTCTGTCCTGCATCTAGGAATCTGCAGATTCTGAGAATTTCTCGTATCGTACGTAGAAAAACATGTATTTATCTAAAAGGTTTTCAGGACATAATCTGTTTATGATCTTATCACGTTCCTGTCATAACGGATAATGTTTTTTCTACATTCAGCCAAGAACAAGACCAACGATCTTTTATTTTTGCACTTTCTAATATTGAGCATGCTCGGGTTTGAAGGCGTTGAAGAGTAACTAATTTTGTTTTATATAAGCTACCCCAAATAACCTCCCCATACCGCAAGTGACTCTCGACGAGAGCATATATGTACATTACAAAAAAGCTCCCTTCAATCTGAATGCGTAGTTTTATAAAAGATCAAGACTCCACTTTGTGCTTTGCCACCACAACATACACCTAAAGGCTGTCAGCATTGCTTTTCTTGAAGTTCTTCGTTAGTCGCTCACTAAAATACAAAGCTTTTCTTTGGTTCTCTCTCTCGATGTGAAAAAACCATGAGAATCACACAACATAAACGATAGTGAGAAGGGTGTAGCTCTGCCAATTTTAAGGTGGAGGAAGAAAAGAATTGCTCATCACAAAAATTTGAGGAAATTTTCTTGAAAAAGATAAAAAAACAACAAAAAGTAATAAAAAAACAGGCAAACAGTCAAAGAAAAATTTTCAAAATGGAAGTTATAGTACTCTACGAGAAAAGTATTCCATTAAAATCAATCTATTTATCGCAAACTGTATGAGACGTACAGACAAGCTCTGTTTCTTTCGAAACAAAGAAATGCCTCGTAAAGATAATAGAACAAAAACCCCAATGAAGACCCGACGGGAACATAAGTTTGAGAAAATCAATCCAAAAAGACAAAAAAATGGAAAAACGAATGTCGATCGAGGTAAAAACATCCGGGCTCGTGTGCAAAATTTTGTTATCGCACATTAAACTTAAAATTCACCAATATAATCGATCTAAAAACTTAACGTCGCTCGCCTTCCTTCACATAAAAACTACCCTTTTACGATTTTTTTAAAACTACCAGTCCCAGTCTCTCAATGTGGTCCAACAACAACAGCAACAACAAAAATAGAAGAAACTGTAAATGTGAACTCGGTTTACCCATTTCTAGCTTTTCCTCGGGACCTAACAGGAGATAAACGATATTTCTGGCTTTTTAAACAAATATTTTGAAACTTTCTGTCTGACAATCTTTACGCTAGAACATTAATAACAAATTCTAAGCTAGGAACTATATAAACCCAGTTGTGGGTCGTAATAGTCCTCGAGAAACACAAGCACAAGACTGTAAAGCACAAGCCAGTCGGGGTACCGGGCTGCAGCCCAAAGGACCCCCATGCAAACCAAGAAACCTGCTCTAAATTCTTGCTTACCTTCCAATAAAATCAAACACAGATACAACTGTTAAAAACAAATATATTGCAAAGTTATGAATTATAACCAGAGAAAGTGTACCTGTCCAATAACATCCTTTTGTATAAGAAACAAGATCAGGAGCGACAATCCAAAAGAAACTGAGTTCATCATTTTTTCAATTGATCACAAACAGAATGGCTCAGCAACCGGACAAGGTCACAAACACGACAGCCACTTGCTTCCCTGAAGAAATAAACACCTTATGATAAATATTCAGAAAAAGAAATAGAGCAACAGTATAATAGTGCGCAGCTGGCTCGTGCAGCTGGTTTAAAAACTCAGGGCTTAAGAGTTTACTCTGGTTTGAAAAGGAGACTCTATTTATTATTTATCGGGAAAATCTCTTTCAGTGACAATGATGCTGTTGATGTTTAAAAAAGGATTTTCGGATTTTTTTCAGGTTTTCAGAGATATTTTGTACGGGATTTTTTGAAGTGAAATGCCCCTCGGTATTGTTATACTACACTTTAACAACAGTGCAACTAAGTATATATAAAATAACTCACGGCCCTTTTCAACTCGACTTGTGGCAGAGAGGAACAGAGAGACAACGACTTCCTTCGTCAGCACTTTGAACCAACAACAGGATGCTTCTCCCAAAAAGCCTCCCTCTTAAAACTACTACAGCGTATTTATAGATACAAGCATTTTACAAGTATTAATAACACGTAAGACCTATAACCAAAATAAACATAGATAATTAAGAGCGAAGTTATCCGGAAATAAAGTGTTTGCCAAATACTTAAATTATAGCCTACAATGGTTCCTTCGATTTGGTGCACAACAGTATACAGCACCCTCAACGAATAAAACCGGCTTGTGCTGTGCTGTTGTCAATATAGAAGTAACTGTAGGGCATCGAAAGAGCAAAAAACTCCTTGAAAATTTCAGATTGCAGACTAAAACTGGTATCAATTTTGAGCGCGAAATTTGTAGAGAAAATTGTTGCCATTGCGTCGCATCGCATCGTTCGGAAATAGGACCTTGCCCTGCCCCCAGAAGACAGTCATGTGCATGTCAACGGTGATGTCCCGATAGCCGGACAAAAGCATTTCCCTCTTACTTAAAATAAGAATAAAATATGCAAGTCTTTTTCATGTTAAAACGCTAGTAGATCATCGCCTAATCTTACGAAAAAGTTTCCCGCAACTTGGCTAGGTAATCTATTCAATGTAATTAAATCTGATCTTAAACACTCACTATCATCAAATGCAATCCTCATGGTGACATGCGAAAACGCGGCAAGTGTAAAGCGCAGGTCATGCATGTTGGTAAAACGCAGGTCAAATCATGCGGGTCCAAATTAGTGGCCATGGGCAAAAGCTTTCAGGTTTACGGCCTATTGACGTCGCGAGGCAAGCCTTGCTTGGGGGGGGGTGTGGACTACACATTTACCTGATTAAAAAATTTTGTCTGAAATTCTTTAGTTGCTGTCACAAACCTCTGCAATGCATTTTGTCAATCTAACACTGTATATAATTCGCAACTTTTATAAGACAGTAGCAGCATGTTGTACTTTTATTAAAGTTGTTGTGCTAGGTGTTATTAAAATGTCCCTGTCTTGTGCTGTTTAGGGCCTTTCCATTGTCCGCAAAAGTCGCTCTTTCGATTTTGCTGACCGTCTCTTTCAAGTCCAAATTTTTCCACTTGCCTCATGTCCTTGCTTTGGCCATGACACATATTTTTCTGACTCTTGCGTACGAGGAAACCGCCCTCATCAGTGCGATGCCTGTTTTGGCTTTACTGATTATATGCATAGATGTAGATGTGGATGAAGAAGATAGAAACGAGCTTGTCTTATTCTACAATAGCCATTGAGTCATCGATATAGTTACTACCCCAGGCGGCACCACGGTAGCCGCCGAAGGAGGAGGGAATTTTCGAATTTTGATGCTTCTAGTTCCCTAGAAAATGCACTCTTCTAAGCACATTTCACTAAAGTGATCCTCCTAGTCCTATTGAAAATTATTTTTTGCAAACAAATAGAACAGCAGATAAAAACAACTGGTAAGATTTCGCCGTGGTCTTTAAAAATACTATGTTGTCAGTTACTTCTAAAGCTAGGTAACAAGCAGCACTGGTTGTCAATCTAGATCCCTCTTTCAATCTTAGCATGCCTTTTGAATGTTAAAAAAAATCTGGAGCTCATAGTGGATTGCAGTTGACGCTTCTACCGAGAAACTTTAGGGGAAATGGACACAAGACACAACTTTACCTAAAGAGGGCCTGGATTCAGTGCCAACAAGGAATCTTCAAATCTTCAAATCATTAGTTTGTTTACCTTCATTCATATCAAGGAATATCATATTTAACCAACAGAGCAACTACCTTTGCTTGATCCTTTATTGATTTTATGACATGAAGGTCTCTGAAATACCTAAAGTGTTTCTTCCACCAAGCGGATTTTACTTGAAATTTCCCATTGAGACACTATTGGGGGGTGTGACAGCCCCACATCCCCCGGTCGCGACGCCCCTGTTGACGTGGCTGTTTTGACTTTGGTGCAACTTAATAAGGTGTTCGATAAAAGTTGACACCCATTGATGTGTTGAGCATCGAGAAATCCATTCAAACACCAAGAACTATCGGCAAATCATCCAGGCACAGCGGAGTATGGAGGGGGGGCAAGGGGGACTCCCCACTTTTTGCGAAAAATGCAATATATTGAGAAGTAAACCACCAGTAAAGGCTATTTTCATTCGGTTTTAGCCCCCGCACTTTTTTTAGACCCCCCACTTTTCTCAATGCTCCGCGGTGCCTGTCATCGTATGCTTCCCGATTCGGGAAGTGTGCGAAATTCCCGACATGTAGTTATGGGGTGGCCTGTGGGTGTTGTAAAGGCTGCACTGATAGTTACAAAATGCTCTTTAAAATACACTTTCTATTGACTTTGCTTACATATCCCATAAGAATTGATCTATAGGAATCACACATCGTCACAGCAAATCGTCCGAACCAAAGACTCTTTGTAGAAGGAAAAACTTCCTGTCTGGATTTAACAAGACGCTACATTAACTTATTTTGAAAGGCCTGCCTTGTTTCGGTAACCGCAATCCTGGAGGACTGGACTCGAAACTTTGCCGTTCGAAGAAGAAATAAATTGTACTAGCAAACAAGACTCGATCAAAATGATTCATATAATCATATAGGCCTAACGATTCGGACCATTCGCTCTGACGATTCGCTCTGACGATTCGCACGCAAACTACCCTCCAGTTTTCCTTTAATAACTTTAAACTAACTAAATCTGTAGGACTGATTTAATTTTTAAAATCACAAATACTTTAGTTTTACTGTTTATTTTCATAGTTAAATAAAAATTCCAGTTAATATGAAAGTCTCCGAAACTTAGACAAAAATGTGCAATTTGTGAAAACAGCCCTCTGGTTTACCTTTAATAACTTTTCGCAGAAAAATGCTACAAATACCATTTAAAGTCGTATCGATTGAAAATGGTCAGATACACTGTTTCTTAATAGTTTGTGAGAGGTTGAAAGTGTTTCAAGAACATGTTTAGCCCCCTACATGTAGGCAAAATCTCGATTATCCGAAAACCGATCATCAGTTTTCCTTTAATAACTTTTTTAAATCTCGGATTTTTTGCCCAAACGGACGTTTATTCACTTTGTCGATACCTGCTTCACTGTTTTTTCATAGTCTGCAGTCGGTTTTTGCATTTTGTTGTCTTTTTATTTTGTGAAGAAAGAAGGGAAATTTTTCGAAAGTGCAACACCTCCTCAAACCAATACGAAGCCGCTACCCCCTGAGCCGGATTTTGAAGAATCCAACCAAATTTCCAGGTGAATGAAAAACAATAGGAAATCGACGACGAAGCAGGGGTGGCACTTGGCACGACTTTAGAATCAAATGATAATCTTCATTATCGTTTGAGGCGGTGTCGAATAAACTTTCTGCGAAAAGTTATTAAAGAAAAACCAGAATCGTCAGAGCGCATTCTGTGTCATGGCCCTCCCCTCAATCAAAAAATCGTCTCGCGTAGTGGGCTTTTGAGCAGGGTAGTGAGATTCTCGCCCTTTTCAAGCCACTGTTTTCGAATCGCTCACAAGCCACTGTTCTGATCATAATCATCATAATCAACATCATCATCATCATCATCAATTAAATTAACTAAAGTACAATTTAATACTTAAATAAGCTCTTTACATCTAAATGACAAATTAGAGCTTTTTACGGAGAAAAAATTAATTTATTTACAGCAACACCAAGTAACAGTACGAACATGATTAAGCGACAACTATTAAATTTTATGCGCAAATTTAGCCAAAACAAACAAGGAATCGTTTCAGATTGGAATGCACGTTGACATTCATTCGTTTCCGCCAACATTCGGGAGGCTGAAAATCAGTCCTACAGATTTAGTTAGTCAAAAGTTATTAAAGGAAAACTAGAGGGTAGTTTGCGTGCGAATCGTCCGAATCGGCAGGCCTATATAAATCAATACAATGATGACGCTACATAGACTATGGCTATACATCAAGCATGAATCATGACAAAGGCAGTTTTCCAAAATAGCTAGCAACTGCTTTAAAAATTTATCGTTCACTCACTTGACAGTCCTTGACGTCCTGAAAACAAACCAGTGCCAACAACTTCAATACAAATTGGTGTGCGGATGCAATTGTTCTGATTGTTTGATAACCGGAAGTGTGTTTTGTTGGTTTGTTGACCCCCGGCAAAATTGCAAAAAAGCTGGCCTAAAGCCCTGTCCACACTACACAAACTAACCCAGGTTCGTCCCAGGTTAAATTTAACCTAGGGCGAACCCTGCTTTGTCCACACTTGATTTCCATGTTTTGTAATGTGGACACAAAGTCGGGGCGAACCTAGACTTATCCTATGAGCCTCTGTTTCGCTAGACCCTTTTCACAATCTATTTGACAACGAGGACGAAGAACGGAAACGAGACAGTTGTTGTTCCAACATCACTCTCTCATCAGAAATTTACTGTGAGACGCGATCGTAAAAAGTTTTCTTTCGGATTTCGTAAATTTTCAGAATATATTAAGATTTATATCATGGAGCAGTTCGTTGCGATCCTTCCAGAAGGCAAGGCAGTCACTTGTTTGGAAGATCTTGGCACCTTTTCCTTAAAACAGCTCAAGCAAGTATTGCGGCGCTACAACGAGAAGACTTCCGGGGTAAAAGCCGATTTGGTTCTTCGGGTTTATGCCATCTTTTGCCGCTTGAAAGAGAATATTTCTTCATCATCCAACGCCACTGAATCCTCGGCAAGTAACTCATCAGGGGCTTGGACATATGATGCCATTTTCAGTAGAAATTGCAAGCATTTGCCTTGGACATCCGACCTTCGTGGAACGCCACCATTTAGTTTTATTCAGCTGTACGATTACCTTGTTATTCGTACACTGAAATTCAAACATATTTTGTTAAAGAGCACATCCTATAAGAAGCTTAAAGCCTTCCAATTTTTTTATGAAGGCTCTATAAAAAAATTGAAATTGCCAAGGATGAGAAGTTCACTTTTTTTGATGTGCGTGTAAAGGCTTCAATGAAAAGAACTCTGTATAAGACCATTGTTCAAGTTTCAAATTCTTCTGGTGATGTTTGTTCCGCAGCTTGCACATGTCCTGCTGGTATTGGGTTGGGGGGTTTTGGTAATTGTAATCACATTGGTGGGGAACCGCAAGGGCCTACAACAGTCTCCAGATCCTGTCTCTTGCACTTCGAAATTGTCTGCCTGGAATGTTCCAAGTGCTTCAACACAAAATCTTAACCCAGAGCCTATTGACAAGGTTGTGATTCAAAAGATCAAGTTTGGGAAAGACAATGCTAAATCTGATGCGCCTAGATATAATCTCTATGACCCAAGATCATCTTCTGATAGGCAACTAGACGAAAGTAATCTTGAAATTTTGAAATCAAAACTCTCTTCTTTGATTCCTAACAGTTGTTTTTTTGGTTTCCATGACAAAGCTACACATGAACAAGCTGGACAAAATGAACTATCTTCACCGAATGAGCAATTATCTCTTGAAATTGTGAGCTCTTTGGATGCGCCATATGAATCTGCAGATGTTGAATTACTTGAACTTTCTGACTCTTCCCCTTTTAGTGATATATATGATATATCATGTAATCCTTTCAAAGAAATGATGGATATTTTTTGTGATAATTTCAATTTAACCAAAGATGAAGTTGATGCTATTGAGAAATCTACTGGTGGTCAAAGTTCTAATGAAGAATGGAAACAGCAAAGAAAGTACAGAATTACTGCATCCAATTTTTATTCTGCTGCTGTGAACACTGTGGAGCCATCTTCTAAATTGAAATCTATGTTTTATGCCACATTTACTTCTGCAAGTACTAATCATGGAAACAGATTTGAAAGCCATGTGAGAGATCTTTATAAAAAGACCATGATTGATCAAGGTTTTCCAATTAATGTTGCTGAAGTTGGTTTAAAAGTCTCACACACAGAACCTTATCTTGCTGCTTCCTTGGATGGTATTATATCTTGTAGAAGTGAAAAATGGGGCTTAGAAATAAAATGCCCATTTTCTAAATATAATTCTTCTTTGGATGATGCAATCAAGGACAGAAATTTCTTTTTAAAACAAACTTCAGAAGGAGTGAAATTAAAGAGGAGACATAAATATTATTTTCAAGTTCAAGGAGAGATGTTTTGTGCTAACCTGAGAAGAGTTGATTTTGTGGTATGGTTTGGTGACAACAAACCACTATTTATTGAAAGTATCTTCTATGATGAAGACTTTGTTTTAAATTTTATTTTACCCAGGCTGAAGTTCTTTTACTGTAGAGCTGTTCTCCCAGAGTTCTTTACAAGGAGAGTTCAGCGTGGAATGAAGCTTTACTTGCAAGATGGCTGGGAAAGTTATGAGAAGAAAAAGGCAAAGAAATAAACATTTATTTTGAAGTTTGAAATTTAATATTCTAGGCTTACAGAGTCCTTTAACAAAGTTATTTTGCATCAAGAGCACATGGAGCTCCAAACACTTTCAACATTACAGATATATGCTAACAAAGTTTGTTCAAGTGCAAAAACAATATTTACTTGGAAGAGAGTATAACATTGAACATTTCCTGATGAAGGGACATACATAAAATGTTGAGTTGCAACTTATAACTGTCCTGTTCTATACACCTTGAATATGGCTCTGCGGTTAAGGTTAGACCTTTAGATACAAGGATCAGTGGTTTGGGTCACTGATATACTGAACTATCACTTGAAGCAAGGACAGTCGCAAACTCTCTGTATTACCAAGCATAGGAATCACAAGATGTGGTCACATCAAGAGGAAGAATCTGGCACTGCTTGATAAGCACAGCTGCTCAATCTCTTTAAATCTACCTTTGAACAATTTTTTGGGGGTACAGAACTTGAAAATGGCTTTGAAAAAAGCAAACATTTCTCAACATACTACTACTTAAAGCTTTTTCGTCTGACATTCCTCAGAGCATAAAATGTTAGAATAAGGGGCTGAAAGAACAAGATGGAAAATATATACCCAGTTGTGGATCGAAATATGCCAATCAGAAAATGTCTATATGGCATCATGCACTATATTACAGACAGGTGAACATTAAATTTCATTGACTTGTCATATCTTACTAACTTGCATTTAGCAAGGTGTGCTAAATCCGGCAACAATGAGCAGCTGGTAACTGTGAAACCCCCGTTTCTTACGGCTAATACAGGAATTTTCCTGGGGGACCGGAAGACCAAGCTACTTATGAAATACTTATGAAATTGGTCGTATCTAAAATATGTTGTTCCAGTATGTGTAAAAATATTGTATGTAAAAGAGTGACTTATACAAAAAAATTGCATAAATACTAAAAAGTATAAAATGCAAAGTGAAAGCAAAGATCAAGATTTTTGTCAACAATATTAAAGCTTACAAAGTATTAAATCTAATAATCAGAGCAATAGTAAAATTTATTAATCTCTATTCAGATCTATTGTTAGAATTTTGAACTAGAAATGGCTGAAAATTAGTTAGAAGGCAACATACTGAAAAAATTTGGTTTAAAATAGGTTGTAAACTTAAAGATATGACTCCATCCAGGATATGAAAATTCTTTACACGACCAATAGCTCTTTCAACATGAATGCGTACTGCTGCAATTCGGGCTGTTTCTTCTGTTTCTTCTGCTGTTAGCTGGCTTCTAGTGCCTTTGAAAGGAGGAATATTAAGAGATACACCAGGAGGAAGAATATTAGAGATGTCAAATCCTCTATCGGCCATGATATTGTCTCCATTCTCTAAAAGTTGCAAAACACCACACTTCTGAGTAATTTCTTTATCTGACACTCTGCCAGACCAAAGCTTTGAAACAAAAGTAATACAGCCTGTTGGTGAGATTCCAACAAGGGCTTTCCAGGTGTTATGATGTTTGTATTGGGACCAAGTTTGAGACTGAGACTTAAGTGAGGATGGTATTTCAGTAAAAATTTCGGTACAGTCAATAATGATTCTCGTAGTAGGATAATCTTTGAATTGCTGTGGCATATCTTTTCGTATTCTTTCTTGAGATGGAAACGGAAACAAAAGAGGAAGTTCATGAAATAAAAAGTTAATCCAACTTGTAAAAATTTTTGAAGCATGTCCAGTAGAGATTCCAAATCTGTCTGATACATCATTCATAAATAAACCAACTTTGAGTCTCATTAATACAAAAATAAATTCTTCTAATTGCGAAAGGCTGCGTTTTGGACCAGGTTTCTGAGATTGAGAGGACTGTTGATAGGAAAGATCTGAAACCTTGGAAGATGTAGGCCCACGCCAATAATGAATACGATCAAGCTTTGGCTGGAAATACTCAAACAAGGCACGAAGAGAAGAAAAATTTTGAAAGCCAGTATAAAATCTGACAGCAGCATCATCTTTTTCCAGTTTATCGATTGAGAAGAGAGAGCTTTTCAGCTGAGAAATTTGTTGTTCCAAGTCACCAATTTGTTTGGATAGTTTGTCAACTTGCAAAGAGAGTTCCTTGGTCTTTGTTGAAAGATGGTCATGCTGGTTACAAATATTAAAAAGATCGTTCTCGTGAGGTGTATAAGAGGAGTATTCATGGTCGCACTCCTTGTTTTGGTCAAAGGAAGAAGGAATGTAAATTGGAGAACTGACAAAAGAAAATTCAGTTTGCGTAGAAACTGAAGTTGTTGGTGAATCATCAGTTGATAATTGTAGCGAGGATTCCATTACATTAGAAGCCAAGGGAGAAACATCATCATCGAAGATTGCAGTCGCTGATGCAGAGGAAGAAAACGTACGTTCAGCTGGCGCTTTGCGGGATACTCTTGGCAACCGATCTACGCTACTGAACAGATTCAAAGAAGGGACAGCTCCAGTTTTCAGACGCCACTGATTTGGATACCT
This sequence comes from Rhopilema esculentum, assembly GCF_013076305.1. Next base: position 12,434,133 of record NW_027020174.1, on the reverse strand, counting down.
GCTGATGTACGCATCAGTAAAATGGTCTTCACAAAGGAATGTAGACAGTGTAACATTAAAACCGTCACGTCCATCTGCACGTTTGATGAGGTTACACCAACGAAGCTTCTCGGGGTTCTTTTGTGGGAATCTGAAGAAATGTAGGCCGGATGGCGATCCATCAGTTTTGTAAAAGGTGTTATAACACCCATAAGCCGCGCATTGCCTACCGAGTGATCTTTTCTTCGTCTTTGAAACACCTTCTACCATTTCAATGTCTTTATTCTCCATTTCCAAAAACTTGTCTTGGTTTAAACGCAAAATAATAGTAGATATTTTACGTAGAAGCGCCGTACAAGATTTATGCCAAACAACAACTGTCTCGATTTCATTAAACACCCTCGTTGTCAAACGGCCAAAAAAGGGATTGTGAAGATACTCATAATCCTGCTCATAATAGAGTACCGAAGTGTGACGTCAGGTTACCATGGAGTCACTTTTTACTGGTTCTAAACAAACGTCCGCTTGAACCAACATGGCGGCCATTACGATAAGTGCTCTCACGGCTTTCTTCTCGGACGAGCCGAAATCAATCCAACGAGGTGAAAATCACTTCAGATCCGACCATGTTGAATCTTTTTATTATTCTGATGGAGTAATTCGAGGATCAGTGCACGCTAGTATGAAGAACAAGTCCTATAAAGTTACGGTAAGCGAATATAATGTATCTTATTACCCTAGCTCCTAACATTATATTTTGTAGTAGGCCTAACGATTATTCATGATTATTCTTTAAGTTTATCATTCTTCTTCCCTTTTCATCTTAGAATTCCAAGTTAAATTCTGGTCTCTTCTTTAAATTTAGGTATTCCTCCGTAATGATGAAATAATATCATCTGAGTGTGAATGTCCTCGTGGAAGTTACAAGTGTGCTCATGCCGCTGCAATTATAATCCATGGGATCCACAACCTTAGTCGAACAGATGTCGAGTGCGAATGGAAGAAGCAGAAGGCTCCGCTAGATGTAAAATCTGTAGAAGAACTCTATCCATGCCCAAAAGAATACAACTGTCTTAAACGAGAGGTTAATGATGATGATAGGTCCTGGTTCTACCAAGAACTCAAAAAGTATGGCAGCTTTACTGGTACTTTGTGGCTTCTCTCTCCCGAACCAGCAAAAGCTCTACTCCCAATTACCCCCGTTGAAGACATCATTGTATCATCAGAATTCATTAATCATAATAACCAGCGTGAATATCTTGTTAAAAGATTAGAAATCACTGCAGAACAGCGGTTGAAAGTGAATCAAGTCACCATAAAACAACGAGAAAACCCCTCTTGGCATATTTTACGAAAGGGAAGACTGACTGCAAGCAATTTTGGGAGTGTGCTAAAGGCTAAAAAAGCAACTCCATCGTTCATCAAGCGAGTCCTTGGCCAGTATGATTTGTCTGGAGTAAAGGCCATTCACTGGGGGATCGTTAATGAAAATGAGGCAAGGAAAGTATTTGAGCAGAAAACAAATTTAAAGGTAGAGGATTCCGGGCTATGGCTTGAATTGTCTGGCATCTTGGGTGCCTCCCCTGATGGCTTAATTGATGAAAATGCATTGCTCGAAATAAAATGCCCTTACAGCCAGAGAGAGTGCACCATTGAGGAAGCAATCAGATCAGAAAACTTTTATATAAAAAAATATGATGATGGTGTGTATCAACTGAAACAAACACATGATTACTGGCATCAAATTCAAGGCCAGCTTCACTTGACTGACAGGGAAGTTTGCTTTTTTGTTGTTTGGACAACAAAACAATCCCTTATTATTCAAATCAAGAAAGATCCTGCATGGGCTGAGAATCTGCTCATTTTGAAGGACTTTTACATAAAAAATATGATTCCTGCATTTGCAAAAGATCTTTTGTAATTGTATTTTACAAGTATTTGTCTAAATATTATAATTGCTTGTCTTTCAAATGGTGTATACATCAAAGTTAATAAAACAAGAAAATTTCACAGTACAATCCAACACAATTTTTGAGTATGATGTATTGATCAGTATGATTAAGTTTTTAATTAGTATGATTGATTTTATGGAAATAAACAGCATCCAGTTTTGAATATAAGACAATCTTTATTGCAAACTGTAAAGGGCAACCAAACATTTGAAAGAATGTTAAGTCCTGGGCAAATGAGCTGAACATTACATTCAACAACATTCAAGTTTGAGGTAAAGAAAAAATCCAACTAACTTGGCAACCTTACTCATTCAATGAACATTTTAGTAAAGTATTTCAGTAAAGTTTTAGTAAACAAAATGTGGTTAGTGGCATGTTCATTTGATTTTGCCTCTCACCTGAAGAAATACTGAATATTTATCCACAATCTGCCTGTATAAATTTTGAACTGACCACAGTTGCTCACTTGGCAATGGGTATGTAATGTTCAGTTCACTTGTCCAGGGCTTTTTTAAGTCTGTAATTTATATGCTATTCAAAAATAGGGTTGAGGCTCAAAATTAATTCTAGTCAAGTTGATTTCAAATTTTTGTTTATGTTCTATTCATTTTGACATTAAAAGAAAATTATGTTAAATCTACAGTGTCTCTGATTTCTCTGATGAGTGAGTTTTGCAAGTTGACCAGCCCAGCACACAGTTTTAAAAGTGTTTCAGAGTAGCATCGAAGGTATGGTGGAATAAAGCTTAAGATCTTAAAATCTTTAAGCCTTGCGTTTGCTCGTTCCACGTGAATTCTGCATCGTGCAATTGTTTTTGTGAGCTTTATTTCACTTGAATTGAACTTTCCATTATATAAGAATGGGGGAATGTTCACGGAAACACCTGGGGGAAGAATATCTGTTATTAAAAACCCCTTGTCTGCCAGTATCAAATCTCCTGCTTCAAAATGATGTAACACTCCAGATTTTTCAACAATGGCTTTATCAGATGTTGAGCCAGGAAACAATTTGCTTACATAGGTAATGACAGCATTTGGTGCAACCCCAATCAGTGTCTTGAATGAGTTCATTCCTCGGTATGTTGAATAGATCAGTTTCTGTTCACTCATCAAGCCAGGGGCAGCAACCTCAATATCAGTGCAGTCAATGATCATTTTACAATGACCAAACAATGAAAATGATTCAGGCATAGAGGTTCTGTTCTTTTCCCTTGAAGGCACAGTTTTTAAACAGTCCTCATAAAGCAGCTTGCAAAGTACATGAACAAATGTTAATATTATATTACTGATCGTTGAAGTGCTACAGTGAAAAAGCTCAGCCAAGTGCAGGTTTGTATAGTTCTGTCGTACTTTCATTAGGGTTATAAAAACTTGATCTTCCAACAAAATCTTGTCAACTTTCCAGCCATAATAGTAGTCAATATCATTTGGGAACCGTCTTACAAAATTTACAACGATAAGGAATATATCCTTATTTGTTAGGCCAGTCTCCATGCAAATTACCTCATCTTTCAGTGATAATACGGAGTAAACTTCCCTCTGGTACGTCCCTTTAATTTTCAAATCCTTTACTTCCTTTCTTAGATTTTCTACTTCAATTTGAAGCAGAACTTCTTGAGTTGGCGTTTCTGTGTTGTTTTCTCTTGAAGTGGAGGCAGCAGAGGCGTAATACTGTTCAACGATGTCTGAAACTAACATTAGGCCACTTGGATTTTCGGGAGCTGGCTTTACCTTTTTAGCAATTTTCGGCTTTCGTACTTCGGTGGTTGGAAAGAATTTATCTGCATTTCTTTTGAAGATTTCGGGGCCATTTACTTTTAATTCGTCGCGGAAATGGCAGCTACAAACACGCGAATTACTTCCCGGAGCTCGGTCTTGTCGTCTAAAAAGATAAATTTAATACGTATCTATTTAATCAAGCATCTAACCATAATATTAGCTATGGTTTAGAATGCTTTTGACAATATAAAAGCCATTAAATCAAGACTACCATAAGACAAAGATAATTGCCATGAGGCAACACGAAGATAACACGAAGATAACACGAAGTGAACCAACTAAAACATTCTTACCTCAACAGCTTTTTCCACCGTTCAAACTCACTAGGGCTCTTAGGAAATCTATAAAATTTGCATGTCTCCCTTTCTGACTGATGATTGCAGTCCGGGGCAAAACACTGTACCATTTTTCTTCGCCTATGTTTTGCTACTCGAAACCAGACGCCATGATGAAAACTTTGTTTAGAACCAGTTGAAACGCTTCCATGGCAACCTGACGTCACGACTTCGGTACTCTATAGCAAGGGCAGATTTTGTAACAATAGGTTCTTTGGTTTGTTTACATTTTGTCGACTAGCCAATCAGAGAGCTCTATTTCTATGGCGTCATCTTATGGTAATGGCGGATGGAGGGGTTTGCTGTGGAGAGAACCACACCCTCGTGTTTTCCTCGCGACGAAAATATACTTTGAGAAAAACTCGAGATTTTTTGCATCCGTATAGAACGATAAATTTTACATGTAATTTTATTGGCACTAAGCTCTGCGTTTTCTGCTCTTTGCGTGATCGCTCGCTATTGACATCCCTTTTTGCACGTCCTTGCTGCTCATAATCCAAAGTATTCAAAAACTGGCAACTTCAAATTTGTCTCGTTCTCGACTTTTTTCAAAAATTTTCAAATCCACCCCCCTGATTTGCACATTTGCACAGCTTTTTTATTCACGTGAAAAGATTTTAGTTTGTTCGTACGTATGGATGGTTTTTTCTTCTTCTTCTCTGGGAATTGCATTTTCTGTGGTCTGGCAATTACAGTGAAGACTTTGCAACAGTAAGTTATCATTTTTGCAGTTTTTTCCTGTAATTTTTTCAAAGAAGTCATGTAGAAAGATTTTTTTTAATTTATTTCACTTCTTTGCGTGAATTATTGTGCCTTGTGGGGGTGTGCGGAGGGGGGTGCGGGGGTGCGGCACCCCCCCTAGAAAATTCTTGTCGGCAAATTTTCTAAAAGTGGAGTTTTGTCGGGTTTTACTTTCGAAGTTCTCAATGCGATAGCTTTAGCAAAAATTTTGGGTAAGATGAGGATAGGACCAAAAAAGTATCACTAAAAAACCCTCAGCAATTCAAAATAGGTACAGATGGCGCTATGGGTGTCACTGAGGGGCAAATATCCACCAAAAATTTCAAATGACTTCCTGTCGGCAGCCGGAGTCTAGAATCTAATGTCCAATATCCAGGGTGACCTAATTTCTACCTAAAGTTTGGGGACAAAGTTTATTGAAAAACTCTGAACGTTGATCCTGGAGGTACTGGAAGCCACTGTATGCAGGGCTGCTGAGGGGAGCAAGAAGGCAAAGTGCCTCAGGGCCTTGAGGTTGATGGGGCCTCAAGGAGTAATGAACTCCATTTTAAGAATGAAACAATGAAACGTAGAAGAAGTATGCCTAAAAATACTTAAAAGTTTTGAACGATTGCTAGAAATGACTGCAAGAAATATTCTGAAAAGCATTTTAAGACAATCTAAAGGGCGTGGTCGCAAAAAATTTTTGCTCGCTCCGCTCCCAGGGGCCTCGTCTTTCGGGTTTCTTTCAAGGCCTTCGAAACCTCTTGGCGGTCCTATTAGTAAGATCTACTCATGCAAACTAAGTAGATCTTACTAATTGTTATCCCCTGTGGACAATAGTATTAAAATATGTGCATAAATCATATCTAGCCTCTATTCCAGTTAGCACGTGTTGTAAGTCAGTTTTTTTGTATGTACGATTATGATGAAGATAAATATATTTTGAAGTCATTTTACGTCTCAATATTTGGTTTATTACACTGGTGACAGGAGCGTTTTGACCCACATCATTTTACAATGTCATCCTTTAACATAATTTTTTCAAAACTTGAGAAGTTCACCGGCGACGGGGACATAAATTTGCACCAATGGCTTCGTAACTTCGACAGATGTTGTGTTATTGCCGAGAAATCTGACGACCTCGTGGTTGGCCAAATTCTAATGCTTTGTGTTGATGGCCGTGCTAAAGCCATCTTGGATCAATTTTGTAGTAACCTAATTGACTATGCGCAGGAGCATTACTTTATGTGACCCATGTTTATATAGTTTGAGATTACAGTTGACAGTATTACAGTTATGTGTGTAGGCCGTTTGAAGTTAATATAAAGTTATCGTTTTGTTTCTGTTCAACCCATGCGTTGTTCTATCTCCTTCACATCTTAACATTGGCGACGAGAATGTCTGTACAACTCAATCCATTACCACCGTTCGACCCGAATGCAGAACTTGGAGCGAGTGTTGCTGCCAGATGGAAACTTTGGCTACGTGATTTTGATACTTTTCTTGTGGCTAGCGGAATTCGAGACGCTAAGCGCCAGAAAGCTTTGTTACTTTACCAAGCTGGACCCAAAGTTCGAGAAATTTTTAACCAGTTGAGTGATGTCAACGGAGAAGGGGATGAAGACAACTTTGCGACAACAAAAGCCAAGCTCATTGAGTACTTCGAGCCTCAGAAAAATCGACGGTATGAAGTTTATCGTTTTCGTGAAACTCGTCAGGGAGATCAAGAATCGCTCGATACTTTTCATACACGACTCAGGCAGATATCCAGTACATGCGAATTCGAAGATGTAGACTTTGAAATCGAGGAACAAATAATTATAGGGGGTCGATCTTCCCGTATAAGACGCCGAGCTTTGCGTGACCCTACGTATACCCTTAAAGACATGCTAATCGATGGAAGACGGGATGAAACCAGTTCGTATCAAGCCCGAGATATAGAAACCACCCACGTACACACAGAAACAACGAACCGTTTGCAATCGAAGTCTGATAACAAGACTTGCAACAATTGTGGAGGAGAATGGCCGCACAAAAATCAATGCCCCGCACAAGGGAAAACATGTCGCAAGTGCAACAAACCGAACCACTTTCAATCAGTTTGTAGGAGCTCAAAATTCTCGAAGCAGAAACAAAGACGTCCTGCACATTCTCGCAAATCACATGCAGCGGTGAGACCTTTGCAGCATGAGGATAATTCTAGTGACGAGGAATACCTGTATACGGTCTCGAATGGCAACGACAAATTATCAAAACGCAGCCCTGTGGTTAATGTTGTGGTCGAGGGTCACAAGTTCAACATGATATTGGACACCGGATCCACAATCAACGTTATCGATAGAAATACTTTCGAAAAGATGCACGGAGTCAAGTTACAACAAACCAAAATAAAAGCTTTTCCATTCAACTCTTCGAAACCAGTTTGTTTTATAGGAAAATTTGAATCGATGATCACAACAAAATCTCGCTATGGAGTTGCAACATTTTATGTCCTAAAAGATCGTAATGCTGGTTGTTTACTTTCAGCCAATACAGCACAAGAACTTGGAGTCATAACGCTGAAATTGAAAAAACTTTCAGTTTCAGCAACCCCTACAAAACATATTGATCCGCAAATTGATGCCATTATTCAACGTTTCAACAAAGTCTTTGAAGGAACTGGTAGACTGAAGGGGTACTCGGTGAAGCTAAACATCGACGAAAAGGCAATACCACGTGCACAACCGCAAAGGAGAATTCCTTTTCATTTGAGAAAGAAAGTTAAAGAAGCTGTCACCCAGCTGGAAAAAGAGGGGATCATTGAAGCTGTACCAGAAAACGCGCCTTCGCAGTGGGTATCTCCAATCGTCGTAGTACCGAAAAAGGATGGATCTGTTCGTCTTTGCGTAGATATGCGTGTGCCAAATACTGCAATAAAACGTGTACGTTATCCGATCCCTACATTGAATGATATCAGCATTCAACTCAATGGTGCCAAATATTTCAGTAAATTGGATCTAAACCAAGCTTACCACCAGCTACCATTACACATAGACAGTCGTTTTATCACTACCTTCAGCACACACGTAGGACTTTATCGATACACTTGTCTCAATTATGGGACAAATGCTGCTATGGAAATTTTCCAGCATGTTTTACAAGAAACTTTACAAGGTATAAATGGAGTGCTGAACATCGCAGATGACATCGTAGTTTTTGGCAAAACTCGCAAGGAACACGATTTAGCGTTGCAAAATTGTTTGCAACGTCTGCATTCAAAATGCCTTACGCTAAATCTCAAGAAATGTAACTTTCTACAGAAATCAATTCAGTTTTATGGGCAAATTTTCACAGAACATGGTACGCAGCCAGATCCAGCACGCATAAGCGATCTTCAGAATGCACCAATACCTACCAGCATCAAAGAGGTACGAAGCCTGCTCGGAATGGCAAACTATAGTGCTAAGTACATCCAAGATTTTGCGACGCTCACTGCACCACTTCGAGAGTTGACAAAAAAGAATACACCATTCGTATGGCAAGCAGTTCAACAGAAAGCATTTGAAAACATAAAATTGGCTCTGTCTGAAGCTCCCGTTATGTCGTATTTCGATACCAATAAAGAAACTTTCGTTACGGTGGACGCAAGTCCCGTAGGTGTATCTGCAATTTTGAGTCAAGCAACCAAGAACAGTGATGATTACAAGGTTGTTGCTTACGCCAGTCGTGGACTGTCCAATACTGAGAAACGATACTCGCAAACGGAAAAAGAGGCTCTAGCCATCGTTTGGGCCGTAGAACATTTTCATTTGTTCCTATATGGCAACGAATTTACTTTGATTACAGATCACAAACCTTTGGAAACCATTTACGGCAGTTCAACCTCTAAGCCGTCCGCGAGGATTGAGCGATGGGTTTTGCGACTACAACCTTATTCGTTTAAAGTGCAGTACAAGGCAGGAAGCGAGAACTCTGCTGATTATCTATCCAGACACCCCTCCAGTCAACAATCGCGAAAACAAGAAAGAATTGCGGAGGAGTACGTAAACATGATTACGAGTCACTCTGTGCCTAAAGCTATGTCGCTAGACGAAATAGCGAGTGCTACCAACACTGACAAGACATTGCAAGCATTGCGAGCCGCTATACGAACAAATAGATGGCAAGCATCTGATCGTTTAAAGCCTTATTGTGCAATCAACGATGAGCTCACTGTTGGTGCGAAGGGAATTGTTTTGAGAGGAACACGTTTAGTTATACCAGAGTCACTTCAGCAACGAGCTATAGATATTGCCCATGAAGCTCACCAAGGTCTTTCCAAAACAAAAAGTCTATTACGAGAAAAAGTATGGTTCCCAGGTATGGACAACCTAGTTCAGCATACCCTAGATTCGTGCCTGACTTGTCAAATTGTCGGCAAACCATCGCCACCAGAACCTCTGCAACAAACTGATTTTCCTAAAGGACCATGGGAAACTGTTCATATCGATTTCTGTGGACCGCTTCCTTCAGGAGATCATCTTTTAGTCGTCATTGATCGTTATTCGCGATTTCCGGAAACCGAAATTGTGCGATCCACGAAAGCATCAACTGTCATTCCGAAGCTGGACAAAATATTTTCGGTACACGGCATACCACGTGAATTAAAGACAGATAACGGTCCACCATTCTCGAGTGAAGAGTTTGCACGATATGTAAATATCCTCGGTATAAACCATAAACCTGTCACACCTTACTGGCCGCAGGCAAATGGAGAAGTCGAACGCTTTAATCAGCCTCTCATCAAAGCCGTACAAAGCGCAGTGGCAGATGGTAAGGTATGGCAACAAGAACTGAACCGTTTCTTGTTCCAGTATCGTAATACACCTCACAGCACAACGAAAATTGCGCCATCAGAGTTGTTATTCAACAGGAAAGTACAAGGAAAATTCCCTACTTTAGAGAAGCATCGCGTAATAAATCGACACAAAGAAGCTAGAATAAACGAGGAACGCAGTCGATCATACCAAGAAACATATGCAAACAAACGCAGAAAAGCAAGGAAGAGCAACCTTCAAGTTGGAGATACTGTTCTTGTCCGCCAACAAAAAAGGGACAAACTAACGACACGATTCAGCAAAACGCAATACAAAGTCGTAAACCGTAAAGGTACGCAGATAACTGCAGAAGACAGTAATCATCGTCGTGTAACTCGCAACGTATCATTTTTTAAAAAATTACGCGCTCAGATGTCGGATTCCGAAGATGCCAATCAATCAAATCGAGCCACATACGCTTGTGAACAAGAGGTTCCTAGACCTGCTGAAAGACTAGTTAGAAAACGTTATGCACCAGTACGATATGGTGAACCAATACCATTGGACACTTTGTAAACAGTATACGAGAAAAAACTTCTTTAAAAGGAGGAGTGATGTAGTAACCTAATTGACTATGCGCAGGAGCATTACTTTATGTGACCCATGTTTATATAGTTTGAGATTACAGTTGACAGTATTACAGTTATGTGTGTAGGCCGTTTGAAGTTAATATAAAGTTATCGTTTTGTTTCTGTTCAACCCATGCGTTGTTCTATCTCCTTCACATCTTAACAAATTTGAAGATGAGAAAGGCAGTCCCCAGAAATACAGCGAGCTTAAGGAACAACTAACCGCGGTTTTCGATTCAGAAACCGATCGCGAAGCTCACATGACTGCATTCGAACGCTGCATTCAAAAGATCGATGAAAGTGAAGAAGAATTCATGACCCACCTTTTACAGTTATTCAGAGCCGCCAATCCAAAAGCCAAAACTGACATTATAAACCATGCGGTGAAACGCAAGTTTTTACAAGGGATTTCTGATACACTTCGCAGAAATATATTCATCTTTTGCACCAACCCGTATGATGACAAAATTACCCACCAAGATTTGCTCAAGGCTTGCCGCGATGCATCAGTTCATCTTTCCTTACCATCTGCGACAATCAACGGTGCTATTGTCACTGGACCTTCTGATGCTGTTTTAACTGCTGCAAATCCATCTGATACAACACTGGACGCCATTCTTGCCTTGTCCACCAAATTTGAGCAACAAAGTCAACTCACAATGCGGAAGCTTGATGAACAACAAGACCAAATCAATGCACTCAACCGTCAACTTCCGTTTAGGCCCTCACAGCAACTTCAACATCAGCATGGTGCCCCTGTTTTTTCTGCCCCGCAGAGCAACCGTCGGCAATCACGCAATGGTTTTCAACGCAATTTTGGCAGGGATTTTCAGCCTCGAAACGCAAGGCCAGACGGACGGCAACCTATTCAGTGCTATTTTTGCCACGGCTTAAATCATATCCAACGTGATTGCCTAGCTTACAAGCAGCGAGCTAATCTTCCTCAACAGTCGGGAAACTTTTGGGGCCCCCAGTAAAGGGTCATACTGGGAAAGCCGACAATGCTTCATTGACCCCCCAAAAAGAAGAATCACAATCTTTTCTGCAGAGAGAACCTAATTTGCTTTGGCTAACAGGAACATTACATGGACAGCAAATTCCAATGATGCTTGATTCTGGTGCCACCGTATGCTGTCTTGCCAAAAGATGTTTCACTGGCAGTCCTTACTTGCAAAACCTACCATTACAGGGTTATACTGGCCCAGGTTTGCTTGATGCAAATGGACAAATAATGAAACCCTTTGGTGTGATTAAAGCCCCTCTTGTAGTAGGGCATCCTGCTGTATCTCACATTGTTGAATTTATGATTATTGATGCATTGCCTTATTCTTGCATTCTCGGTTTGAGTTTTCTAAATAAATTTACCAAATGGGGCATTGACAACTCCAAGAAACTCCTTCATCTAGATCAATCCATGGTAATGGTATCTTCTCAGCCTTCTCTTCAAGATAACATTGCTTTCATAACACCGAACAAGTACACAATACCACCCGGACAATCATTGACTATTAAGACAGTTGCTAATGGGCCCTCCCTTCATGCATTCCGCCCAGTTTCAGAACCGACTGCACTGATTGATGGACATGCACCCTTTGAAGAACGTCTGCATGTAAAGGTTGTTCCGTACTTACACAAGGTTTCTCATCAACACTCATGTGTTCCCACCGTCCTTGTTAATACTTCTGCCGTCGCAAAGACCATCAAAAAGGGCACCAAGGTTGCTCTAGGGACGTATGACTTTGAAGAATTCTCTGTTCTTCCTAAAGACACAATTAATCTTCTCTCTACTCAGGACACAGATAATTCTACTCAAAACTCCGATCCTATTACGATTCTCACTTCACAGTTGACTCACTTGTCTCCCTCGCAGTTTCAACAAGCCAAGAATTTACTGATGGAATTTTCTGATGTCTTCTCTTTATCAAACACCAAAATTGGCAAAACCAACGTGACAGAATTTGACTTTGATTTGGCTCATTCGACACCCATTTCAATGCCTTTACGCAGAGTGCCACTTCATCAACAATCCATTGTCAAGGAACTTTTACAACACTATAAAGCTCATGGCCTAATTGAACATATTGATTCACCTTATCGTGCTGCTACAGTCCTTGTTGCCAAGAAGAATGTTTCAAATAGCTGTGATGTTACCGATCGTTTTCGACTTGTAGTTGACTATCGTTTTCTCAACCCTGCCATCAAAGATTCAGGTTGGCCTTCTCCATCCCTTCAACAATGTCTTGACTCTGTTCGCGGCTCTCAATATGTCAGCTCAATCGACTTCAACAGTGGCTACCACCAAATTCCGTGTGCTGATAGAATCAAACCGATCATTGCCTTTTCTCCTGGTTACGGTTTTGGTCAATGGACCTGGAACGTTATGCCTCAAGGTATCAAACCGGCCTCTTCTTTGTTCCAACGAACCATGGAACAAACATTTTCTGATTTAAGCGACTGTATTCTACCACCCTTCTACGATGATGTGGTTATTAAAGGATTAGATTTCACAGATCATCTCTCCAATGTTCGCAGAGTTTTAGCAAGAATTCGACAGTCTGGTCTCACTTTGAATGCCTTGAAATGCAAATTTTTCCAGACAAGTTTGCCGTATTTAGGCCATTTCATTGACAAGGGACACATTCGCCTTGACCCAGCTCGCATTCAGTCCATCACCGATTTTCCAGTGCCATCCAATGCTAAATCCTTGAAGGAATTTTTAGGCATGGCACAATTATGTGATCGATTTGTTCCCCACTTCTCTGTTGTTGCTGCTCCTCTACACGAACTTGCAAAACCGACTTCAACGTTTGTCTGGACACCTGAAGCTCAAGCAGCCTTTGAAGCACTAAAGCAGCTTCTCTCTTCCGCACCAGTTTTACGAGCTCCTACAAGTACAGACTCTTTCATCCTAGAAGTCGATGCATCAGACAGAGGTGAAGGTGCATGTCTTAAAGCCCATAACACAAGTGATGGCAAAACATACATCGTCGCCTACGCCAGCAGAAAGTTCAATGAAACTGAATCAAGGTGGAACATTGTAGAGAAAGAGGCGCATGCTATAATTTTTGCTACCGAAAAATTTCGTCACTACCTTCTTGGTAAACCCTTTCTCTTGCGTACTGATAATCGCGTAACTTCATTCCTGCAATCCAAACGCAACCCTAAGAGTAGAAAATTGCTGAATTGGGCTTTGCAACTTTCAGAGTTCAATTATAAAATAGAACACATTCCATCCAAGAACAACGCCATAAGCGACTGTCTCAGTCGCATGCACAGTGTCAACTCACTGGAAGAATTACAACCTAATATTACAGTGGCTGCAATCAGAGATTTCCAAACAAAAGATCAACACATCCAAGCAGCAATCGAGTACATGTCTTCTAATAAACGAAACTTTGATGTCTGCCGTCTAGGTTCCTTAAAACCACATCGCAATAAACTTTCTGTATCTGAGGATGGCATTTTGCAGTGGCACAACTGCACTGTAGTACCTGACGATTTACGTGGAACCGTCCTGAAACTTTGCCATGACCACCCATCCTCTGGTCATTTTGCTGTTGACAGAACTTGGTCTCGCCTTTGTGAACACTTTTTCTGGCCCAATGCCAAACAGGATGTGATCAACTGGGTGAAAAGTTGCAAGATTTGTGCTTCTTTTAATTCACCCCCTCAAGGATACCACAAAGATCAGTTACAGCCAATACAGTCTACTGAACGATTCGAACTTGTTTGCTACGATCTAGCCGGACCTTTTCTGCCTGCATCTCAAGATGGTTTCAAGTATGCTCTTATCCTGGTCGACCACTTTACAAAATGGCCTGAAGTTGTTCCCCTCAAAGAGATATCGGCACCTACTATTGCTAGAGCGATTCACGACCAATGGATCTGTCGGTATGGGATTATGCAACGTTTGCACAGTGATGGTGCCTCAAATGTTCATGGCAATGTTATGCGGGAAGTCGCCAAAATCTTGGGTATAGGTAAATCCAAGTCTTCGCGTCTCCACCCACAAGGTGATGGCCTTTCTGAGGCAATGGTAAAACTAGTTAAGTCCTGTGTGCAGAAACAAATTGATCAACATGGCCGTAACTGGGACACGTTCTTGCAATCAGCTGTCTACGCCATTCGTTCAAGTGTTAATAATAGCACTAAAGTTACACCTGCTGAACTTATTCTTGGTGCTAAACTTTCTTTACCAATTACGTTGCTGTTTAATAAATCACCACAGCAACAGATTCAACAGTCTGCTCCACACCATGTGAAACAGGCTCAAGCTTTTGCCAATGACATCGGTACGTGCCTTAAAAACTCCTTTACAAATGTTCGCAGTATCCTCAACCAGAGCAGAGAAAGAATGAAACAACAGTACGATAAGAAAACTACCCAACATCATTATAAGATCAATGATACTGTCATGTTATGGAACCCACCTCAGAAAAGGGGTATTTCACGTTGTTTTCAACCAAAGTGGTCGGGGCCTTGGACAATCACCCACTTGATAGGAGATCTGAATTGTAAGCTTGTTGACGCCAGTGGCAAAGCCAGTCCTACTATTCATGTCAATCAACTGAAGTATATACCTCCAAGATCAATCCACTTACTCAAAAAAGCAACTGACCCCCTACCTGCAAAGGAACCTCCTAAGAAAAAAGTCTGTGATATTTTTGCTGACCTAACCAATACCAAGACAACAAATCCCATTGATGATAGAGTACACGTTGAGGGTGCAAGAGGAGGAGGGAATACAGGGGACTTGAACCACGGAGAACAACCAGAAGATAATAACAACATGATCAACAGAAATTGGTGCAGAGTAGACATTGCAAACATACTACCAAACAGAACTCGTTCACATTCACTAACATAGGAAGAGAGATGGGGAGGGGGATAGTGTTATCCCCTGTGGACAATAGTATTAAAATATGTGCATAAATCATATCTAGCCTCTATTCCAGTTAGCACGTGTTGTAAGTCAGTTTTTTTGTATGTACGATTATGATGAAGATAAATATATTTTGAAGTCATTTTACGTCTCAATATTTGGTTTATTACATAATAGACGGTGTCGTGTAAACTGTGCAGCTTTTGTTGACGTTTTTATCGCTAAAAACCGATGGCAAATTTATCATTTCGTTGATGTGTGTACTCTTCTAAAAAACTTCGTAGGTATTTAAATTTGTCTATATTTGCCATATTTCCATCATCGTGTATGGCACTCCTGAACGAATCCCAGAATTCCTGCCAGTCTGTCACTCTACCTCCAACTTTAGCTCTAGTTTTGGAAGCCTTACTTTCACTCTCTTGGAATTTTTAGCAGATTGGCCAGAACGCTCGGAATCCACGGTTTTCTCTGAACACAATCTGTTCTGCGACCTAAAACGCGAGGCTGATTTCAAAATTCCTTCGCCTGACTCTTTATCTTTCTTTCTAAAGTATTTGTCTACTTTTAGAAGTGCTAAGGTGGCCTTTTCGTTAATTTCACTGGCGTCTACAGCTTCTCTTTCGCATTTATCGTCGGGGGCATCAGTTTCGATCATCAAATCTCGAATCTCACGATCCAGATGTTTTACTTCTACGTAGCTTTCATTTATTCCCTTGGAAATCAGGATGCTATATCATCCAAACGTTCAAAGCGAGTGGAGATTGACTCGTTGTTTCACGTGCCTTCCACAGTATTTTCTGAGGCATCTGTCCCAGTTCTTAATATGGATGAAGAAGTCTTGGACTTTGTTGATAATGAGTTGTCTGAGGCAGTTTTAGACAAGAAAGGCAAGGGTCTTGCCTCTGATAAGCTGGCCTTAAAAATTGAGGAACAATGGAAAACTGATTATTCGCTTTTTGCAGAAAAGAATCATAGCCTTATTGACACAAAAGCTATTGTTTTGAAAGCCTTTGATGCACTATCTGTTCTCTCTAATGCCAGTGTCAATATCTCAAAGTTACAAAGATTTAATAAAAGACCTATTCTTAACAAGGCTGTACAGGGACTATGTGACCCTATTCGTGAAGTCTGAAACCGTTTGTTTGGAGACGACATTGAAAAACGCCTGAAGCAAGAAAGGGAGTCTAAACGTCTTGCCTCTGCTGCTACTCAACCGATGCCTCAGTCTACAAGGTATAGGCAACATGATAGGCAGATGCCAGTTTCTAATAGGCGGATACATCACTCTTTTTATAATGGCCCTTCTCAGCAGTCTTTCTTAGAGAAAGGCCAGAAGTCTCGTTAATATCGTCGGAAGCAGAAGCTCTACAAGGGATAAATATAAATAATTTTATTTCATTGATCCTTAAGCTAACTAAATATCTTTTGTACAAAATTGATACATTTAGAGCAGATGCACTTAAAAATTATCTTGAACGTTGTTATACTGCACTAGTGACTTTGAAACTTCACAAACTGTAGCTGGTTTACAGCTTGAGTTCTCATTGCCTCTCAATTTTGAGAGAAATTATGCTGTGCCATTTTCTGCTGAAGAAAATGGGTTTATTCTAGCAGAGATTGAAACATTACAGGATAAACATATTATAACAGAATGTGATCACGAAGGAGATGAGTTTATCTCCCCAATTTTCCTTGTCTCAAAAGATGGTGATTCTTTTAGACTTATTCTCTCTATTTTATCTTATTCTCTCTTATTCTCTAGAGTCTCTGCCATATATGCATTTTAAGATGGACACCTTTGACAAGGTTATCAAATTAGTTAGACAGAATTGTTTTATGTGTACTGTAGATATAAAGGATGCTTGTTATTCAGTAGCCATATCTGAATCTTGTCAAAAGTACCTGAAGTTTAACTATCAAGACTAACTGTTCAAGTTCTTAGATTTACCAAAGGGAGTATGTTCTGGTCCAAGGAAGTTTACAAAATTATCAAAACCTGCTTTAGCGTTATTGAGAAAACAAGGTTTCATTGTCTCAGCATATGTTGATGATATCATAATAATTTTTTAATCATATGATGCTTGTATTAAAGCTACTGTTGAAACAATCAAATTATTGAATTTATTAGGTTTTGTTATTCATCCTAAAAAATCTAATTTTGTTCCTTCTAAGTGTGTTACCTATCTAGGAGTTACTATCAATTCAGAAACAATGAATGTCACCCTCCTATCAACCAAAGTATTGAAAACTAAAGACAAATGCTCAAAATTGTATATGTCTCATAATCTATCAATAAAAGATGTCGCACCAGTGATATGCTCAATTGTGAGCACATTCCCTGCTGTTAAATTTTGGCCTTTACAC
This sequence comes from Rhopilema esculentum, assembly GCF_013076305.1. The sequence continues at coordinate 12,416,716 of NW_027020174.1, read as the reverse complement.
TATAAATCATTAGAAAATAACAAAATTCAATCTCCAGCTATTTCTAAAGGCAATTTTGACCATGTCATGTCACTGTCTAAAACAACTTATGATGACTTAAAATGGTGGGTTGATAATGTTGAAAGCTCATTTAATGACGTGGCAATCTTAAATCCTGAAATGGTTATTGCTACTGATGCCTCATCTACTGTTGGAGAGGTGAAGGGAATTTGGAATTGGGCTATCCAGAATCAAAACTGCATATCTATGTCCTTCATCCCAAAAGTTCAGAACTCTTTAGCTGATGCTGAATCTAGAGACTATGAGCTTCGAACAGAATGGCAGCTAAATCCATCTGTGTTTAAATTTATAATCAAAAAATTAAATATTACCTTGGATATTGATTTATTTGCCTCTAGAATCAAATGCCAATTTAAGCTTTTTGCATCTTATTGGCCAGATCCAGAGGCTTCAGCAGTTGATTCGTTTACGTTTAGCTTGTCATCAGTAAAGTTTTATGCCTTTCCACCATTTGCAATTATTCCTCATGTTTTACAAAAGATTTCTTCTGAAAATGCAACTGGTCTTCTAATTGTTCCTAATTGGCCATATATTCCCTGGTATTCTCTGTACAATAGAATGTTGAATACTGAACGCATTATTATTCTTTCTAGCAAGCATCTAATGTTACTGCCAGACCGTTCACAAGCTGTGCACCCACTCCACAAGACTCTGCAACTGCTAGCTGGTATAATATCTGGAAACAATGATTACCAATAGGTATATCATCTGAAGCCAAATATATAATTGATTCATCTTGGTCATCTGGTACTTCAAAACAATATTCTACCTATTTAGACAGATGGTTTGTTTATTGTCAGAGAGTGGACTTAATTTCCTAACAGATCTTTTTAACAAACATAATTTGGGCTTCCCTGCTATGAACACTGCTTGTTCGGCATTATCCAATATCATGACACTAGATTCAAGTTAGTCATTTGGTAACAATCCATTCATTAAGAGATTACTGCGAGGGATGTTTAACATACGGCCGAGTATTCCTAAGAATGTTAAAACTAACGATATTAATGCTGTGTTACAGTATCTGAAGGGCCTAGGTGATGCAGATGCTATTCCATTTAAAATGCTTACCTTTCGTCTTGTAACATTGTTTTGTCTTCTATCAGGACAGAGAGACCAAACATTTGCTGCTATTGACATCAGACTTTTGGATGTTTCTGATGACAGAGTTGTTCGTTATATTGATCAAGCTCTCAAAACAACTAGACCTGGTTTTCATCAGTCATCTCTTGATTTCCGTGCATTCCCTGATAGCAAGGCTATTTTTCCTGTATTTAATACGCAGCAGTACTTGTTTAGATCATTCTCTCTACGTGGTCCGAGAGTGAAGTTGTTTGTTAGTTACAAATTTCCTCATCAATCGGTTTGCACCTCGACCATTTCATGTTGGATGAAAACCACTTTGCAATTGGCAGGAATTGATATTAATGTATTTACCTCTTTCTTTACTAGAGCTGCATCAACATCCAAGGCACGAAGCATTGGCCTATCGCTAACAGCCATAAACAAAGCTGCTGGATGGTCAAATTCGAGCACTTTTGGACGAATTCGAGCACTTTTGCCAATATTTTCCATCCCCAGATAGGTTAATCTCCAGATTCGCGTTTTGTACAATATGGGTCTAGAAACAGCATAAGATGTGTCAAAATGACAATAATTGCGAGAGAATGTGTAGTAATGTATGGTTCTCCGTCAAATTCCTCTAGATAAATGTCACTTTTCTACCACTTTTCAGGACTGGCAGGCTCCACTGGTATGTTTTGAATCAGGCCTAACGCCACACGTTACTCGTACACGTTGTTTGGTTTAGGTATGGGAAATAATCTACATCAAACTACACCAAGGTTTATTTAATTTTTCAAGTTTCGACCCAAGAGTTGTCTTTACTGTTCACCTGATTATTCTGGTCTTCGGTGATCATGGTGAAAGGAAGCAAAGTGGAGCTGGCGACATTTATTGGTTGGGGAAAGAACGGAATTATCGGAAGACTAAGAATACCATACAGTGTTATGGAGATGCGACTTTGTATTGCGATCAATGATAATATATGGACTGACGGAGAAAGATAAACTTTCAACTTGAACGTTTTTTGGAAGTTGGCTTAATGCTGGCATACCGTAAAGGTTGTCTTGCGAATCCCCCGGGGGTGGGTCGGCCTCGGTGTGTGAATGTGCACTAGTTCCTTTCGTTACGAGCAAATCATGAACGGGACCTAATAATATATTTGTTTCCGAATCAGGTGCAGAATCCTGCAATTGTGCATTACGAGACTGAGCAGACGTAGGTTTACGTGAAACAGAATTGTTACCCTGCAATTGTCGATGTTTTATGGCCTTACAATTAAATCTACTGCAGGTAGAGCATTTAAGAATGCGGCCTTTTTTGCATTTGCCATTTGAAAGTTCACAAAAGGCCCTAGCATAGTTATTATACTGAATACAAATTTCACCTTTAGTTTTGTACATTGGAGGGAACTTGACTGCTGGCACATCATGTTGCTTTCGGGCAGCATCGGCATAAAAGGAAACATGGGCAGCACTTTCAGAGGATTCGCTCATCGTGGTCTCAAATCGTTTTGCTGCTTCGATCAGGGCGGTCAATGAGGGAAATCTGAAATCTCTTGCCATCAAATCCCTTGAAATAGCCGGTTTCAGCTTTAGTGCAAAGGCATGAACCAGTTCGATTTCGGGCTGTTGTTGCATTGTGTAGTACATTGCAACGTACTACACAATGAGCATTACCACTACGGCTATCTGACTATCTGACTATCATCCTACAATAAGGATCTAATTGCCAAACTGAAGTATGTAATACTCTTAAAGGCCTTTGTGCAACCGACATGCTTTGCGACTTTATTTCAAAGAACCGGCCTGATATCATACAGCCTGAAAATACAAAACACAGTCAACCGAGGGCCAGTTCCTCTCAAATATCTTTGTTCGCCAGAAAAATAATGGGAAACTGAGACCAATAATCAATTTAAAGAGTCTTAATTCACATTTAGAAAAAATCCATTTTAAAATGGAACACTTACCGTCAATCTTGCCTCTTATTCCGAGGGGCGCATTTATGACATCGATTGATCTTACTGACGCATATTTCTCTTTGCCAATGGCTGAAAAGTCGAAAAAATTCTTGCGCTTTCAATGGCGTGGCGTCCTGCTCGAGTTTCAGTGCCTTTGCTTTGGATTATCCTTATTACTTTACAAAGGTTATGAAGCCCGTTTTTTCTAAGCTTCGCCAAGAGGCAATACCTTGTACATATTATTTGGACGATTCCCTATATTTTAGCAACTCGTATGAAGAGGCGATTGCTAACACACAACGAGCTGTTAGTCTACTTCAAAGCTTAGGATTCACGATAAATTACGAGAAATCATCTCTACAACCCTCTGTGGAAATTGTTCACCTTGGGTTCAGAATAAACTCTGTTACACAAATGGTTTATTTGCCAGACGAAAAAATCACCAAAATAATTAACTCTTGTGATGAAATTCTTAGGGTCTCTCGTACCTCTATAAGACGCTTAGCACAAATCATCGGTTTATTAGTTTCTTCATTTATGGCGATAAAACACGGACAGCTTCATTGCCGAAGTCTTGAAATGCTTAAAACACAGTCTTTACAAGACTATAGCTCTTACGATGCTCTTATAACATTTGATGAAAAATCTAGTCAAGAACTAATGTGGTGGAAACAAAATGTCTCCACCAACAACGGACGTTTCATTAAAGAGATAATCGGTATTTCTGAATGGCAAATTAAAATTTTTTCTGATGCTAGCAACTCCGGTTGGGGTGCAACACTTTGCTCCCAAGGCCGAACAATTTCCAATACCGGAGGACGCTGGTCATGTAATTTAGAGAATTTACCTGCCAGGAATCACTACTAAGATGTAAATAGTTAAGATCTATTTACTTGGCAGGTTGGAATTACCATATAGGTTCATTCGTCTTGAAGATCAAATTCTATATCAAAGTCAGAGGACTGTATAATTTCTTATTCGAATTTATATGCAAGATAAAGTATAAACATCAGCGAATATAATGACATAAACAACCACGAATTATTAATCAGAGAGAAGAATTAACGTCCAGAGAGAAGAAAATAACGTAAGAATTTTAACGAAGTCACCTCGGTCCATCAAGGTCTTGATTTAGTATTATTTTGAATATTGTTCTTTACGTGAATCGTTCGCATCTATCTTCCTTCATCGTGACTGTCGTTCGCATCTATCACGAGTTCTTTTTGAGATATAATTCACGTCGTTCACGTCGTCGTCGTTCGTAAGCAAGAAATCTTCTTTTCAACTGAATTCAATCAACAACATCAACAACTATATACAAAAGAAAGAGAGAGAGAGAGAGAGAGAGAGAGAGAGAGAGAGAGAGAGAGAGAGAGAGAGAGAGAGAGAGAGAGAGAGAGAGAGAGAGAGAGAGAGAGAGAGAGAGAGAGAGAGAGATAGGAAGGAGCGCTCACAATTTCCTACATGTAATGAAACAAAACTTCAAATTAACTACATAGAATAAAGGCCGTCCAGTTTGCCTTGCTATCTTTTGAAAAGCACCTGCAGAGAAAGTCTGTAAAAATAAACTGCGATAACACAACTGCAGTTACATACATAAATAAGTTTGGAGGTTGTCATAGCAAACGCCTAAATGATTTAAGTAAAGAAATATGGGTTTGGTGTATTGACCGAAATATTCATATAACAGCAGCTCACGTTCCCGGTGTTGAAAACATTGCTGCTGATAGGCTCTCTCGAGATTTTAACGACAACATTGAATGGAGTCTACATAATGATTTTTTTCTGCCATTTGTGACACGTTTGGCCAGCCGTCGGTTGACTTGTTTGCCTCAAGGTTAAACAACAAACTCGCTAATTATTTTTCATGGCGACCTGACCCTTTTTGTGGCGCTGTTAATGCATTCTCGCAATCACGCACGGTCTTTTTGGCTATGCCTTTCCACATTTTAATATGATAAGCAAAGTATTTAATAAAATTCTACATGAACCTTGCGTTGTTCTGCTTGTTTGTCTCTTTTGGCCAAGTCAACCGTGGTTTCCACACCTTACTGACATGTTTATTGACTTTCCAATAGAAATTCCTTCTTTTCCCTCCCTGCTTAGCTGTCCAGGCAAACCGAACCTAGTCTACCCACTTTTTCCAAAGAAGACCTTGGTGGCTTGCAAATTATCGACAAACAGCTTGTACAGAAGTTTCTCAACGAACTATCGAAGTTATCAAGGCAAGCTGGAGGGAAAAACCTAGAAAAATTATGAGTCAATTCTCAAACAGTGGTTTGCATTTTGCAATGAAAGTACCTTCACTATATCTCCGCCCACTTTGTACCAACTACTAGCATTTCTGACGCATCTTTACGACAAGGGACTCAGCTACTCCCAGATCAATAAGGCTCGCAGTGCATTATCTGTTACGCTATCTGTAGCTGAAAATAAGCTCGGTGAACATCCACTAATATCGTGAATTGGTAATTGGCTACTGATAGAGTTGAATGACTTTGAATGAAGAAAGTATATTAATCGCATTTTTCCTCTTTTGTGTTTAGATTTATTTTTATCTATTAGGCAACCTGATTACGTCTAGGGTATTTTAGAATCATCTGGTTGTTTGTATTTGTTGTTATGGTATTTAGTACGTAGATAATAAATATTTAGCTGGAGGCGTGTGTGTAACCTAGCGACATAGGGCCAACAGCGCCATATGATGTAATCCTTAGTGATGTAATGTAGCTAAATTAATCCTTTATATCGCTATATATTCAGTAGGAATTCGTTTCAGACTTCATTCGGTCGAGAGACACCATAGGCTCTATTTTAGATGCTACCTATGCTAGGGTAAAATCTACATGTGAGTAAAATCTATGTCACTCTAGACTATGATATCTATACAGTCTCTATTCGATTTACCTAATACAGTCCTCTTAAGTTAATCAATTGTTTTTTTCTAACGAGTTTTAATCTAACGGGTAGTCAGAAGTTAGGCTGGCTAAGCAATTTCTGACATTTTGACCCACCGAGCCGGATATAAGGAACTACAAAGGAATGAGATGTCTCAACATCAAGAAAATCAAGAACTACAACAACGAGAAGAGTCTGAGCAGAGAGAACAAGAAGAAATCTACCCGCAATCACCAGCAATGATGTTTGGTATCAAGACCCCTGAGATCTTACTAGATGAGAGCCGAAAAATGCGAGATGTGGCGAAACAGACGTTGGACCTATTTCTAGATACAGTGGACGACGTTTTCCAGCGAAACCGGCCATCAGAGTTAAGAAGAACGAAGAAACGAATCGAAGAGAAGCTAGTTTCGTTGAAGAAACTGAATCAACAAATCAGTGAGTACATGATACAGATGGGTGTGTCTTGCGAAGAGGTGGCTCAGTTCAACTTCAGAAGCGAATCCGATTTGGACGCACACGAAGACACGATCGCAGACATCGAAGACGCACTACAGAGACTTGAAAAGAAGAAAGCACCAGAAATCAGAACTAACGTGGTGGCCCAACAGAATGCCAAGCTTCCAAAGCTGCAGATCAACGCATACGCTGGAGAACCTTTGAAGTGGAGGGAATTCTGGGAACAGTTCAAAAACAACATCCATTCAAGTTCTTTGGAAGCTACAACGAAATTCTCATACTTGAGAGAACTACTGATTGGTAAAGCATCTGCTGTCATCAGAGGGTTGTCCCTATCAGCTGAAAACTACGAAGTGGCTATTGATCTACTCCAACAAGAATTCGGAGATGATACAAGACTAAGAAGTGCGCACATAAAGGCCATTCGAGAAGTCCAGCCAGTCGCCAACGCCCACCATCTGAAACAACTGAGGAGATTCTACGAAGATGTTTCGATCAACTTTGCCTCCTTGAGATCCATGGGGTACGAAGCACACGTGATGTGTCTGGTGGAAGAAACCGTGATGAAGTTGCCACGCCCTATTCGATACGAGCTGACGAAAGACGACAGAAGTTGGACGAAATGGGATTTCACCAGATTCTTAGAAAGGTTGTGGATCTACCTGAAGACGTGTGAAGAAATCGAGCCAACAGAGACGTTAAGATTTGAACCATCATCATCAAGACGGCAAGTGGTGAATACGACAATAACAACACGGGTGAATGAATGCGTTTACTGCAAGGGTAGCCATAAAGCCTTCGAATGTACCAACGTCAGTAGGGCCGAAAAAAAAACCAATCCTTCAGAACCAGAAGCGGTGTTTCAATTGCACAAGAAACAACCACACCCTCAGAGAATGCAAAAGCCGGAATCTATGCTATCACTGCAAAGGCAAACACCATTCCTCGATTTGTCCCAGATCTGAAGCCAGCCGACCTTCCGCTGAAGCGATCCCAGGCACCACAAGAGCCCCAACTAGAGATCATAATGGACATATACAGAGTGGTCCAGCAGCCTATCAGACGGTCATTGCCAAAGTCGGAGGCCAAAGGTGTCGCATTCTACTCGATGGAGGAAGTGGCAAGTCATATATCAGCAGAGAGCATGGCAGGAAAATAGCAGGAAACCCAGTTCGCACCGAAATTCGAATCATTGGCACAGTAAACGGGGAAAAAGAGGTAAAGTGCCCAGTCTACAACCTTGAAGTTGCTGGAGTTGGCAAGGCAAATGGAAACAGATTCTCAACAGAATTCGCGGAGTTGGATCTTTACATGCTAACCTCGGTCCCGAACGCTCATCCAGAAAAACAGAGGCAGAAGTTTGCTCATCTAGAAGGAATATGGTTCTCAGATGTATCCCAAGAAGACAGCCTACCGATCCATGCCATACTTGGAGTGAGAGACTATGCCCACATCAGAACTGGAAAAATGATCAAGGGAAATGATAACGAACCGATGGCCGAAGAAACCATACTGGGATGGACTCTAATGGGAGCGATTCAAGACCAGCAGTCGAACGCAAAACAGTCCGTGGCAAACCTGATGATCGAGCAGCCGAGATCCGTCCACGACGAATTCAGACAGCTCTATGACTTGGATGTTCTCGGCATTAAAGAAAGCGGCGAAGATGTCTTTGAAGAGTTCAAAGACAGCATCTCAAGGGATGAGGAAGGCAGATACTCAGTGAAGCTTCCTTGGAAGAAGGGGAACTTTTTCTTGCCCAGCAACAAACAGATGTGTCAGGCACGATTGACAGGACAGCTCAAGAAACTGAAGAAATCGCCAGAAGATTTGAAGACATATGATGACGTCATTCAGCAACAGTTGAAAGACGGTATAGTAGAGCCTGTACCAGAAAACCCAGATGGCAAGCATGTCCATTACCTACCACACCACGCAGTGATCCGTAGAGAAGCTGAGACGACAAAGTTAAGAATTGTGTATGACTGCTCAGCGAAAGAACGCAAGTATGACAAGTCAATGAACGACTGCCTTCACATTGGACCTCCTCTACAGCCGCTCCTTTACGACATCTTAATCAGGTTCCGGATGTATCCAGTGGCACTGCTTGGGGACATTCAACAAGCATTTTTGCAAATCAAAGTTGACAAAGAAGACCGGGACGCTATGAGATTCCTGTGGCCTAAACATGTTTCGAAGGCAGATTCAGAGATTCAAGAATTGCGCTTCACCCGAGTGATCTTTGGTTCAGGCCCCAGCCCTTTCCTTCTTGGTGCTACCATCAGACAGCACATGGAGCAATACAAAGCAGAAGACCCTGAATTTGTTGACCGTGTCACAAAGAGCCTGTTCGTGGATGATATGGTCTGTGGAGGAGCAAATACAGATGAAGTCAGCAGATTGAAGCAGAAACTGATCGAAAGATTTAAAAACGGTCACTTCAACATGAGGAAATGGAAGTCAAATGTGTCAAAACTGAGAGACCAAATTACTCCAACATCAAGATACAGCGAACAGACTGCGATGCAACCACGGACTGGCAGCACCAGCAGGAACAATGCAAAAGAGAAGGTCTTGGGAGTCGCTTGGAATCAAGAAACCGACGTCATGGGTGTCAGCTTCGAAAAAGTCTCAACAATGGAACATGAACCTACACAACGAGGAATTCTAAGAACCGTGGCAGCGATCTACGATCCAATTGGAAGTGCAAGCCCCATCACTATCTTGGCAAAGATCATTTACCATGAAGTGTGTATGCGAAAGTTTGGTTGGGATGGAGAGATTTCAGCAGACTTACTCAAACGGTGGAAGAAATGGCTGGCGAATTTGAAAGATCACCCAGTTCTCACATTCGATAGATGTTTAATTGCACACCCACAAGAACGAATTGAAAGCATCGAAATCCACGGATTCGCAGATTCGAGTGTAGTAGCATGCTGTGCAGTGATCTATTTGAAGATTACACAATCAACTGGAACTTATGTGAAGCAGCTCACAGCGAAGGCAAGAGTAGCCAAACCCAACACATCGGTACCAAGACTAGAACTAATCGGTGCCCAGATGCTAACCAAATTGATTCAGAACGTGAAATCAGTATTGGAACTCGATGTATCGCAAACCTATGGATGGCTGGATAGTCAAACCGTACTTTGCTGGCTTGAAAACAATGGTGAATGGAAGCAGTTTGTTCGTAAACGAGTCGATCAGATTCTGGCTGCAGAGGTGAAATGGATGTACTGCCCTACTGAGTTCAACCCAGCAGACCTTGGAACGAGAGGAACGACTGCAGGTAAACTACAGCATTGTGACAAATGGTGGGAAGGACCGACATGGCTCACGAAAAGAGAAAACTGGCCGACCCAACCTCAAGCAATAGCGAGTGAAGAAGCCAAAGCGGAGATGAGACAAGCTACAGCAGTTATAGCAACAACCGAAGTGACCCTGGGAATAAGCAGCTTCATAGATCCAAGAAAGTACAGCAGTGGGAAGAAACTTTTCAGAATAACAGCCTGGATCTGGCGTTTTGTAAACAAACTGAAAGGAAGATCACTAGAAACAGCGGAAGCTCTGACTATCAGAGAAATCAAAGCAGCAGAAGATGCTTGGATCAAGGATATTCAGAATCAGCACAAGCCAACAAGCGAACAAGTAAACCAGCTTGGCCTCAGAGTTGATGGAAACGGTATACTAAGATGCTTTGGACGATTCCAACAGCACGAAGATCAGCAACCGATCTATCTGCCGAAACAGCACCACCTCACCAGCCTTTTGATTATGGATTCTCACAGACGAGTGTTGCATATGGGGGTGGCATCTACACTGGCAGAGATTAGGAGCAGATTTTGGGTGCCTAAAGGACGGCAAGAAGTAAAAAAGATGATCAGATCATGCAACCATTGCAAACGCTACAGTGCAAAGCCTTATGAACAGCCGGCAACAGCACCAATTCCTGACTTCAGAGTGACACCTGGCTACGCATTCCTAACTACAGGCGTTGATTTCGCTGGACCTTTCTACTGCAAAGACGGAAGGAGACAGAAGAAAACCTACATTACTCTCTTCACCTGTGCTACATCAAGAGCCGTACACATCGAACTTGTAGAGGATCTAACAGCTAAAACATTCAGGAAAAGCCTAAAGTCACTGATGACTCGGAGGGGAACACCGCAGCTAATAGTATCGGACAACGCCAAAACGTTCCAAGCAACTGCAAGATGGCTTCAGTCAATAGTTAAAAATGAAAGGGTCCAAGACTTACTTCAAGAGCAGAAGATCAACTGGAGATTCAACCTATCGAGATCCCCATGGTGGGGCGGTTTCTTCGAGAGAATGATCGGGATGGTGAAAACTACTCTCAAGAAGACCCTTGGCCTAGCGAATCTTACGGTTAGCGAGTTACAAGAAGTTCTGCTGGACATCGAGTTCTGCTTAAACAACCGGCCACTGACTTACCAAACGGATCAGCTAGATGACGAAGTGTTGACTCCTAACCATCTTGTCCATGGCCGGAGAATCAAACCAATCAGAGAGGAAGAGATATTCAGCGACGAAGACAAGATCCCAGCAAGAAAGAGACTAAGGTACCTTCAGAAGTGCAGAGAGAAGTACTGGAAGCGGTGGTCACGAGAATACTTAACCAGTCTCAGAGAATACCACAAAATACACCACGGAGGGTGCAACGAAATAACGGTTGGAGACATTGTATTGGTGAAGGATGAAAACTTAACGAGAAACAAATGGAAGCTCGGGAAGGTTCTTCACATAATCCGCGGTAGAGATGGCATTGAAAGGGGTGTTACGTTGAAGACTACCACAAGAGGCAGAACATACGAAATAGATCGACCTGTTCAGAACTTGTATCCTTTGGAACTTAGAGCAGATTCGGATGAGAAGAGGGTTCAAGAAACGCGGGAAACGGGAGAAGTAGCCGACGCAAGGCCAAAACGGAAAGCAGCCCTCGATGCGAAGAGTGTGATCAAAGCGACTCAGATGCTGGAAGAAGAAAATCAAACCTAACTTTGATTTGGGGGTGGTGTATCGTGAATTGGTAATTGGCTACTGATAGAGTTGAATGACTTTGAATGAAGAAAGTATATTAATCGCATTTTTCCTCTTTTGTGTTTGGATTTATTTTTATCTATTAGGCAACCTGATTACGTCTAGGGTATTTTAGAATCATCTGGTTGTTTGTATTTGTTGTTATGGTATTTAGTACGTAGATAATAAATATTTAGCTGGAGGCGTGTGTGTGTTGTAATATATGTTTAGAATAAATATCGTTGCTCTTTTGTTTTTAATATTATTATGCTGTCCGTAGTCGATATTGGTTTTAAAGCACGCTTAGCTGCATATTGTTGTGTTAAAGTAATTGATTGATGGATCTATTGTTTAGCTCAGTTGGAGTTGGGAGAGGCGTGCTCAAGTTGAAGAGTAGTTGGTGATCGAGTAGTTTGAAGTGAAGTTTTCAAGTTGTTTAAAGTTGTCAAGATCGTTCGTTGTCAAGAATGGAATTTATTATAATAATAACTTGTAAATAGTCTATATATATATATCGTGTTTATTTCATTGTGGATTTTGCTACCATACACCGACCAGCCTTAAAAAGCACAACAATTTGGAGGTCCCACCGAGATGCGATGTTTACAAAATGCCTGGTAAGATTCCTGCAATTTCGAAGTTTAAAGGAGACAATTCTCTTAGTTTTCGACAATGGTCGTTGCAGTTTGAAGCACAACTGAAAGCGTTAGATGTAAAGAACGAAGGAACTAAATGGAGGGATTTGCTACTTTGCTGCACTGAAGCTAGTGCATTTGCGACCGTTTCAAATGCGATTTTGGCTGATGGGGAAATATCGTACGCTGATTTGAAGCATGAACTTGAAACCAAATATTGCGGTGCCGAATATAAGAGAACTTTGGAGACAAAGCTTCGTTCACTTGTTTTTAAACCAGGCGTAAATATCACAACATTTGCATTTGAAGTTAAATCAGTCGTACAAGAACTGTATGGAATTTTGGACGGTAACGTGATCGATTCGATAGCACAAAACCACGTACTATCGCAGCTGGACTCTTCAATTCAGGAGCCAGCCAAACTTTTGCAGTTAACGGGGAAATGTACACTAGAGAGCTTACTAGAGCTTATTAATTCGAAAGTTGCAGATAATCCGTATAATATTGCAACGGCAAAAGCAAGTTTCGAGACGGCCGCGACAAGTTATTCTAGCAATGATCGCGTTGATCGTTTGGAAAAGATGGTTGAGAAATTATGTTTTCGCATGGATGAGATGTCTAAAGGTGCGGAAGGATTGAAAAAGGCGGAAGCATGCTCAAACTGTGGAGCAAACGGTCATGACAGGTCCCGCTGTTATAAGCTGAAAACATGCTACCAATGTGGTATGAAAGGACATATTTCCAAACATTGCAGAAAAAAACGTGAAAATAGCCATGCACCCAAGAATGGCAGAGTCAGTTCATCGGCGGGTCGAATGACAGAGGAAAATCAAATTAATGTTGAGAATGGTGTTGCGTTAAAACCAGTCCCTCGAATAATGTTGAAACTGAACATTGGTGGATCTGATATGGACATCTTATACGATCCCGGAAGCATGTATACGATGATCACTCGCTGCGCATATGACGAATTGAAAATCAAGCCACCTTTGGTTCCCGTAAACCGTAGCGGAATTGGAATTTCTGGTGAAACTTTCCGTTTGGATGGTGTTGCGTACTTGAATATCAAGTTTTTACGTGAAGATGGAACGTCATACATACTTGAATACCAGCCGGTACTGGTGTCATCAGCTATTTCATCTAACATTTTGGGCATGGATACCGAGTTGAATTTTAAAGGAGCTGTCAGAGATCATTTTAATAATTTAATTACATTTGTTCCCTCGTCTGGAGATCAAGTTGTTATTAAATATTGGAAGGAGAAGAAGGACACGAATACTGCATATGTTCATGTTGCCAAGGCAACTATTATTCCTGCAGAATCTATCAAAATGGTACCATCAAAGATAATCAATTCAAAGAAGGATGTTTTAAAGGACGCTCCATGTGTATTTGAACCAATTAAAGAGAGTCGTGATGGCCTGGAACTTAGCGATGTGTTTCTGCAGAGCGCTTCAAAAGTTGTTGATTTACCAGTGTTAAATGACAGTAGCGAAGATATGTTGTTATCAAAAGGTGAAGTCCTAGGAGTTATCAACTCAGTAGAGCAAGCACAAGAAACAATATTCAGAAGCAGTGCTCCAAATGCATTAGCTGTACACAAGTCTACTTTATCAGAAGATGAACTCAGCTCTAAGTTACAACACTTAGACGAAGTAACCAGATCTACAGTAGTACGCATTCTAACAGATTACCAAAAAAATCTTACAAAGGTGCCTGTTGTCAGTCATGCTCATCATGAAATCCATCTCAAGGACAATGTACCAGTTTCACAGCCAGCTCGACGTCTTCCATACAATCAGCGTAAAGAGATTCTATCACAAATTGACGAACTTCTTGAGAACGATATCATTGAACCGTCAACTTCTCCTTATAGTTCACCAATTGTAACAGTGAAAAAGAAGGATGGAAGCTATCGAATGTGCGTAGACTATCGTGCATTAAATGCAAAAACTGTTCCATTTACGTTTCCTATTCCAAGAATTGATGAATTGCTTGACAAGCTTCATGGAGGCGCAGTTTTTAGCGTTCTTGACTTAAAGAACGGCTATCACCATATCCCTATTAAAGAAGAGGATCGTGCTAAAACAGCTTTTGTTTTACCAAATGCGAAGTACCAATGGAAGAGAATGCCGTTTGGATTAGTTGGTGCTCCTTACAGCTTTGCTGCAACTATGACTGACATTTTGAAAGGTACGGAAGATTATGTTGCCTGTTATTTTGATGACATTCTGATTTTCAGCAATGACAATGAAAGTCATTTTGAGCATCTGACACATGTTTTGAATAAGCTTGCGTCAGCTGGTATGAAAATTAATCAAAGGAAATGTGACTTTGTGAAGCAGGAAGTCGAGTTTGTTGGTCATCGTGTGTCTAAACAAGGTGTGTCACCAGTTGAAAGGAAGCTCAAAGACATTATTGATTTTAAGGAACCCATCAATACGGATCAACTGCGTTCCTTCTTAGGACTGGCAG